>JARHVA010000200.1:4222500-4822500 GCA_037957365.1 Torreya grandis | reverse complement strand
TTCCATAATGTTTTTCAATTGTGTCCAACTTAAGTTATATTATGTGTTCCTTTCCTAGTTTCTAATTACATATTTTACATTTACATTTTGTTGGAGTATCATTACCATTTTCAAGTTGTATGGGTTTAATGAAGGAAAATTTTGATGCTTAATCCACCTCAAAGGAACTTACAATTGTCCATTTACTTCTCTTCTTTTGTAAATATTTTTGAGTGAAAATTTCAACTGAACTTAGTGTTTGATGAGAAAAAGAAATATCTTATGGCAATTGAGTTTCATAATCATTATCATCGAAAACTAGAGGAGTGTCTTCGAGTGGTGACATGTCATCATCAATATAAACTTTAGAGGGTGATATGCTATTGTGATTAATTATTTATTGTAAGATACAATCATGATCAATGGGGATTTATACATGTAAAAATGTTTTGATATTATTCAATAGTTAAAATAAAATTCAATAAAAACTAAAAAAATAATAAGTACTTATATTTTCAGTGCATTGTGATTGTGTGAGTTTTTTAATTGGCTCTTTAAAATAAGATAATATGCTTAATTTTCTTGATAATTGGCCTAACCTTTTAACATTTTTACTTGATGCCATGATGAACAAGGATGCTAATGTTCAATTTCAGTAAGCATGCTAATGTCTGATTGTAACACAGATGCAACCACTTAGTTGTAGCTAGAATGCCACCATCTAGTTGTAGCCAAGATGACACTATCCAGTGGAAACATAAATGACATCAATCGATTATAGATAAGATGTTGTCATTTGGTTGTAGTTAGTTAGTTATAGCGTGGATACTACCATTTGATTCAATTGATCAGTTGTATCTTAAATTTTACTGTTCATTTATGGTGTGGATGCTATCATTCAGTTTTAGCTTCTTAGTTATGACTAGTCGGTGGTAGTGTGAGTGATAAAAAAAGGGCATGATGCGGTTGTTCAATTTTTCTTATTTATTGATAGGAGCACTGAGGTCTCAACATTAGATTACTTGTTTGATATCATATGGTAGTTATCAAAAGTAGAATTTGATGGTTACCCATGGCATCATATTTACTATATATGTGTGGTGAATTGGATGTTAACAAAAAAATTATTGTAAATGATTAATGAAACAACACAAAAAAAAATTTAAATTATGATTTTTTAGGTCATCCAAACCTATGTAGTGACCCTAAAAAATCACCAAAAATAAATTAAAAAAACATATTCATGAATTAACAAATATTTGTCGCTAAAATTTACCTTGTGGAAGATAAGTTAACACAAGGACTTGAAGAATCAATGAGAAAATATAAGTCAATGAGGGAAACTTAATATTTTGAGCCCTTGAATTGAGTCTACTTAGGTCTTATTATTTCCACCTTGACTTCACCTACAAACATATCTCATAAATTTTTACAAGCTAAGGGAGAGATTAATGTGTTGATAAATCGGCCCAAGTTAAGTATCATAGGGCCCTATACTATTTATTTTATACTTTGGTTGATTAATATATATTTTTAGTAAATTATTATCATTATATTCTCTTTATTTACACCTCATGGTTACCATCTAATGACATATTTACTTTCTTTAGATTAAATATCTCATGATTACTACCTAAAAACATTTTACTTTCTTCAATTACCTTTATAGTTCTTGCTTCAACATCTAATAACACCTTGGATCTAGTTAGGATATATTATTTATTTTTTTCATGTAGATTACCATTTTATATCCATTATAACCTCCTTTTCATAACCCTTATCTATAACCTTGGACCATTTTGTAGGCTAACACATTTTATGTGTGTTGAATCTAGTACAATCTTCTACCTTTTTATATTTTAGAGGATACTTATATTGATGATCATTATAAGATTACATAAATTATGGTAAAACCTATAAACACTTAAAATTAATCATTAAGTTCTTGACCATGTTTAATCTTGACTTGCTCACCTTAGTTCATTCACCATTTTACTAACTCATAATCTATAAGAGAGCCTCTATTGTATTTCAAACATGAATAATATTATACAAACATCCATATTTAAAGCCTATTCATCTCTATTCAACCTACAAGTTCCTCTAATAACTTTCTTAGTAATCTCTATTTTTTTGGGACAAGTCTAAACTAAATTAGATAGGACAACATTGTATCATTGTCCATTAGCATGACCTTATGCCCCATGCTCTAATGATTACTTTTTAAAATTGATAAATTTCAAAATGACTCTCCTACATATTTTATAAGGTTAGTTAGTTGAAATAATATAAATATTTTGATAAATAAGTACATCAAGGCTTCTCCAAACACATATAACAATCACTTGGAAATTATACTACACACTAAGTAAAATAACACTATTTCTTCCAATTTCAATTATGTTTTATTTTAATAATCATAAGCCAAGTATGAGTATTTTTCATTGTAGGTAAAATGCATCTACTTTTTAAACAATTAAAAATCTTCTAGCTATAGTCATGTAGTTTCAAAATCATGGATCACACAATCACCTTAGGAGGGAGAACTACATCAGCTTAAGGCCCATTTAGAATGTGTAGGAAACAATCATATTACATAGGGTTTTTTGTGGGGATCAAAAATTCACCTAACCATATTATCTCATTTTAATTCAATCTCTATTGTGTTTATTGTATAATATCAAGGGTTTTATGTTTTGCAAGTATTTCACACATCAATTTGGTACACACACAAAATTAATTAGTCAATTCTCATAGGAAGTTACACAAACCCATATCGAGAAATAAAGCATATAGTCAACTAGAATGTGACCACATTAAACATTCAAAGCCACACTATGCCCATATCTTACTTTTGTAGAATTTTCCAATCATAGTTTAAATTCTTGCATTTGTTCATGACATAGTAAACAAGACATTTCAAGTAATTTTTAGTCACAGTCAGCCTGTACAATTAGAATTAAATATATTTTAAGGAGTTTACATATCCTTAGGCTTTCAGACACCTAAAATTAGATATTTTGTGTCAATTTTAACCATTCACACCACTATCATCATATACCCTAATTTATTCATCTAACTAATATTTTATCCACTATTCACCCATAGTCAATTAATTACTTCTTATATTATCACATTCTTTCCCACAAATTCACATCACATTGAATTAGTTAATTACTCAATTAATTAACTAATCTTATTCTAATGAAAACTCATAGAATGAACAATTAATATTTTCTATAAATCATTTAATCATATTTTCCATCTCAAATTCATGCCATCATCATCTTCTTCTATAAGGCAAGTTAATGCAAAATTAGAAGTGTGCAATCAAGGTCTCTTACACCCTCTTACATCTCCAAAAATATTCATAAGTAGATTTGTTACACATCCTCTTACACACTTCATCCTTATTATTACACACTCCATATTCTTCATCATGGACATGTAGGACTAATTTTTTCCCATTGATCCTAATCTTGATCCAATAGTCCATATTGATCAACCAAATCTATTTATAGAAGGGGTCACTCATTCCAAGAAAAGATTCACCACATTCTTCATTTCTTAATCAAAACACACATTAGTGAAATGGGAAATGTTGTTAGAATAACTTTATTACATTAATGAATGCCTCAAGCACTGTATTTAGGCCAATCAAACTTGCATTCTGATAAGAGAGACATCCAAAGAAGAAGGTAAAATTATATTATTTGTTTTTTATTACACTTATTTATGCCCTTTCTTGATCTTGATCAATCTAAGGACATGTACTTGGGTTTTGAGTTGTATTAATTTCATTTTAATTTTATAGTAACAAGAAAATAACTCCTTCATAATTATGTGCTCACATATGGCATGTCTGGTGGGACTAGTACCCCACCACTTCCTTTGAAACATTAGAATATTCCTCTAATCAAGAAATTACCTAAGAACTAATCTATTTTTCTCTTAATTTTATTATTATTTATCAAATTTTCATTATTAGATTAGTGGTGGGAACACTCATCTAATTGGCAGGATCAATTCTCATAAATAGTGATATCACCTTATTAATCGTTGATATCATGTTTGTCTATTTTCTAGTTTAATGTGACTTTTAGGCAAATGGTGATATTGACTAGTGAATGGGTAGGTTTAACCTATAATTAGGTGGAAGAACACTAAGAAATACTAGATTTAATCTTAGATTTTAAACAAATTATCATTTTGTGGAAATAATATAATCGACCTAAAAATTAGTGGGTTGAACCTAAAAATTAGTGGAACTACCCTGGTAACCCCTTTCTCCTCTATTTTCATATATTTTGGTGATATAATTATTATAAACAATAGGTTTGATAGTATAAACAATAATACAATTATTATAAATAATGGATTTTATAGTATAAATAATGATATCATGTATGTTTTAATTTTGACTGTCTTTACCAAAAATGGTGATATCACTCTAAAAATCAACTAGATCACCTTGTTAAACATAAATATCACCCTGTTAATCGGTGAAATCACTACTTTATGTGTTTTTTATATATCTATAGATCAATGGGATTGCCCTATTAAATGGTAGTTTCACTTTATTATAAATTTATTGAGGCTAAAACAAACATTAATTCAACTTCCCTTGCTAACCAAATACTACATTTCAAACTCTTATCCATTTGCCACATGTTTGCTTGTCAAATAAGTGGTTATTTTTAAGACAAACACTTTATAAACACACTTTATTTTGGTGAATAAAAAGATCCAACATTTAAGTTTGGTGTTTTAAAAATATTCGTGTTTTCATTGCTTGTGTATTTATATTGTTTACTTGTTTGTGGGTAACTTATCCTACATATGCTCTCCCCTTGCACACTTGTAGGATCTTGGGTGACTAAAAACACATAGGTTACTATCATCTTATTTTGAATAATAACTAGAGTATGATCTCCTCTTATCCACTTGTATGATCCAAAGGATCAAAAATATTAAAACTTTCCTTTTTATTTTAGCTACATGAGTTGGATTTAATCACCATACACAAGTTTGTAGGGTGCAATGACTGGGATTTCATCCCCTGGAATATGTACTAACTTTGTACATCTGAAGGGATATATAAATTAAGGGAATTTATCATTAAATCATTTCAAAATTCCCCATAAATGGTTTCATGAAAGGAATGGGTTTATCCCTAATGCTAAGCTATCAAACATCACCTTTAAAGTCTAAATTTCTAGTAGCACTTCATTGAGATCTCACAGTTGAAGTATTCATGAATGGGATAAACCCTCTTATAAATTTCCCTTTATTTTTTCTTATTCGATAGATTTTAAGCTTCACATACCAAGAGGTATACCATAGACCATATAAGATCCTTGTCAAAATTTTATATTAAGACCTTTCAAATGTAAACAATTTATAATGCGAGGGAAACAACCCTCCCCAAAGATCTCAATACATACTGATTGAAGTGAGGGTTAATATATTAACCTATTCTCACTTCTTTTTAGGTAGATATGTGGGCTAAAATTACATTACACACCCATTTTTATACTAAATATAGGGCTTGTTTTGTATGCATGTCATTGATTGTTTATTGTCATATGCATGTTTTGTGTGTTATAACATACACATTAAAAAATCAAAACTGTCTTAATTCAAAAATTTGTCATATATCATTACAAATTTATGTGATAAGGTGTTACCCTACCCAAATTTTGGGTCATTATATCCCATCCTAATGTCATGTTGTCCTATTTAAACAATATCCTATTTGTAGTGTAACATTACACTGTCCATTTGAAATAAAATATAAATAAGGTCCATTTTGAATCAAATATACATTAGGTCCATTTTAAACAAAATCCAATTCTAAACCAAATATGAATAAATCAAACTTTCCAAATCATTCAAATTTTCCAAATCAAGTCAAACATTATAAACTAGTCAAACGTTTTAAATCAAGTCAAAGTAAACTCTTCTAAAATCAAGTTAAACATTCCAAGTAAAACATTCAATAAATTCAACTCTAATAAAGTCTAAATAATAAATCAAATCATGTCAAAGTCAAAGTAAAACTTCAATGTCAAACATTCCAAGTTAAACTAGGTAAACTATTCTAAATTCAGTCAACTTTGACTAGTCCAAGTCAAACAGTCAAGCTCAAACATCCTAAATCCAAAATCTAAGTCCAATTCAAATTTTAAAATTAAACTTCCAGTCCAAATACTTAACTCTGAGCAAGTCCAATCAAGTCTAATTTTATTAACTCCAATCCAAGTCAAAAGTTAAAATTTAAACAAAGTCAAATTATTTCAACTTTGACCAAGTCATATCAATTCCAAATCAATTGAACATCCAAATTCAAATAATATCCTTGTATTTTTATTCAATCTCCCACACCAATCAGTTTGGAATAATGAAATCAAAACATCCATCTTTTATTCTATCAAAGTTAAATCAAATTTAAATAATCAAAATCCAATATGAGCTTCAACCTACATCAAATAAAATCAACATACACTAATTCATTCCAATCATATCAAATCAAATAAAATCATCCCAATAAACATAAAATCAAATCAATTTACCCTGTTTGGGGCCAATCAACATCAAACATCAATCTACCCTGTTTAGGGTAAATCAAATTAATTCATCCTGCTTGGGGAAAATCACATCAAAAATCAAGGTCATATAAAATCCAAAATCTTAATTATATCTAAATCCATGAAATCTAAATCAGATCAAGATAGATCCCAATTTGAATGTTACATGTTTAAAAACAAAGATGATGTCTTTTCATGACTCTTAGAAATATGTGCTCGACTTCCTATAGATTATGATCCAATAAACTTAAGTTCCATCTTAAGCAGGTAAAGTCAAATATTTTAACATCAAAATCAATCAAACATTATGTCCACTAGTCTTGATCATCACATCCCCCTTTACACTAGTAAAGGGGAACCTATTTTATCATCCTTGTCCAATATCCATTTGGCCCCTAAGTCATGAAATTCACATCAAGATTTAAGTTCATCCACATCCAAACTAGGTTTTAAACTTCTCAATGAAACTTTGGAAGAAATATTTTACCAGTTGGTTGTAACAAACATGATTATGTGTGTATAAACCAAGTATTCTTTTGAAAATAGTCCAAATCCTAAGTGGTACCTATATACACACAATATTTTTAAATTTATCATTTACTGACACTTTCTTGTAGGAACCTATGGAGTCTTAATATCTCTGAATGCATGCCTTAAAGGGTACACCAGGAAAGGGGTTGGAAAAACTTTGATGCTTCTTAAGATTTTTGACCCCTATACCATTACCTAAAACTACTATAAGTTACTTTTATCTAATTCCCTAAGTAGTAAAAACTTTCTTATACACTCCATTAAGTAATTCACCATCCAAAATAGCCCCTATCTAATAAAACACTCATTTTACTAATTTTTCCTACTATGTCAGCCTAGTCAACCTTTGTTAAGACTTATCACACATTATAAAACTCTGTTAACCTAAGATGACTTAGTTTGAGGCCTAACAGATTTATTTCCCACTAAATTGATTGACACGGTTGACCTTCTTGGATAAATTCTCATAAGGGTTTAGGGTCAATTCTTGGATATAAATACCCCCTTAAATTCATTTTTAAAGAGAGTATCATTTAATTACACATCATTACATCTCACAAATCTATTTATACTATCATTTGAAAGTTTCATTGCTTAGGGTTTTGCCTTAGAGTAGTAACATTCATCTTATAGAGATCTTAGATGAATAGGAGAAGTATTGTAGCCTAGAGATTATATATCCTTGTGATCTTTAAAAGTCAAAATAACCTCTTTCAAAGAACCATTGGCCAAGGAAAAGATTGAGGCATGATGGGTTCCCTTCAATAAGGTAACTATACTCATAGCCCTTCATTTTGATATGTAGATATTGCATAACTAATGGATTTAATTGTATCTCTCCTTGCTTAGATTACTTCTATATTATCTTGAATAGAATTATCTTTACTTGTTTATTATCTATTCCCATTTGTGTCACAAGCTTTGGTGAACATTAGATTAGCTTGTGTGTTCATTTACTAGATTAGCTTTTTTATTTGTTTAGTAGATTAGATAATTTCTATTTATCACATTATAAGACCTATCTAGGGTTATTACAAGATGACATTTGACTAGAGGTCTTGGAAGCCTCTCCTTTTCTATTATGTAGTAAAAGATCCCTTACTTAGGTTTAATATATCTCTAATTGGTCATGACCTTGATATAACAAAGTATTGCTAAGCAAATTGTTATTTGAATACCTTTTTTGAACTTGGATATTACTAAGTAGGATAAGTTATAGATCTATCTTATTTCACTTGCATACATTCTGATGAACCCAATGTGAATCTAGCCCTTTTATATTTTTAATTTTTATTTATAGTTAATTGAATTAGGCCTATTGACCCAATTTCACACTCTATGCATAGGTTTTCAAATTTTATTGAGCCTATCAACCTAGTTTGGTTCTTTATGTGTAAGTTTTTAAATTTTATATAGCCTATTGACCTAGTTATACTCTTCGTGTTTAGGTTTTTTAATTTCCTTGACTCTATCGACTTAGTTTCACATTCTACGTGTAGGGTTCTAGTCTCATCTAACTAGATCAAATCGATTTATTTAGTATTTTATTTGGATTTTTATTTCTAACTAAATTGAATTGTTTGATTTTGTTCATTTTTACATTTTATTTCTAGTTAATTACATTGATTTTATCGATATAGATTTATTTTATATTATTTGTAAATTTT
Source organism: Torreya grandis (assembly GCA_037957365.1). NCBI lineage: Eukaryota > Viridiplantae > Streptophyta > Pinopsida > Cupressales > Taxaceae > Torreya > Torreya grandis. The sequence goes on along the minus strand of JARHVA010000200.1, from coordinate 4,813,736 downwards.
ATTTACACTTAATTGAATGACTCAATTTTATTCAATAATACTATTTTTTGCCTTCACAGTTTCAAACATTCACTTGGATAACCCAGCTAAAATAATGATTTAACATTCTTAAGAAAAATTACTGCATCAACCTAGTTGACTTTGTCTTATCTATTAGGTTCACTCTAACCAGCTCGATACTTTAACTTTATTAATTTTAAAGTAAATTATTTCCCCCTCTTTTAGTTATAATTTAAATTCAATATTGTTTTTATCATTTTTTTAGTTTTATAAAACTGTATATACACAATCAACATAATTGACTGGCTCAATCTAGTTTAATGCCTGTTTACTAAGTTGATCTATTCGACTATGTTATTTGTGGTTTTTTTCTCAATAAATTGATTTGATCAACTTGACTTTGTTCTATTATATTTTAAAACTTGATTGACCTACTTAATCTTATTTTGTTAGTCAGGGAATGTGTACACTAACCATTTGCATCTATGAATGTGACACATGGATAAAGACCAAGGTTTATTTTTGGTTAGAAGTTATCCTACATGATTGCTATAAAGTTATTCTATTTTTAGTTAGGATTGGGTACATGGAATATTTAGCAACATAATATAGGTTGACATACCTAAATGTTAAGTCTAGACTTTGAAGTTATAATAATATAGTTTTCAGGATTATATATTCCTACGAATTGTAGTAGAATAGGTTAGAAAATGTTAGATAACATTGGCTAAGTATTGAGTAATATTATATTCAGGCCTTTAGAGTAAATACTTGGCTTTATGGATTAAAAGTGTAATGATTTTTCATGATTTGAAGATTGTAATTTGAATTAGTATTTGATAGTTAATATAATAGTTATGCTCTTTTTATGTGAGATATATCTTTTGATTAATGGTATGTGTCGCAAGACTATCTTGTATGAATCTAGGTTTGTCTTCTAATTGGTATTATCTCCCCTTTTTGAATTTAGGAAATATTTTATAATAACCTCATGAATTAATACTCTTCAACTATAAATATTTATGAATTACTTCCATCTGTTAGAAATCTTAGTATATTAATGAATGGTCAAAAAGTTCTTTTCTCTGCAAGTTCTGTAACTATGTCATCACATTTGAGTTTACCATGAATTATCTATCAAAACAGATAGTTATAGGGTTTATCCTAATTGGATAAACCTCTATGATCCTAGGATAAAATTTGAAGACTGAGTAATGATTTTCCTTTCCCGTAAACTCTCCCTTAAAATTGTAAGAGTTATCCCTATAATTAGCATGTTTATGTGAACCCAGGAACCTCTGCTAAAAATGGTGAAGTGAGCATGAAACACATTATTGAGAATATGCTAAGGTGGTTTCCTAGTCAAAGAGATGTGGAACACTAACTAGATAATAAAATAGCTAAGTTGATTCAAAAGGAAGCTCAAAGAATAGAGTGCTTTGACTAACAAATTGTGTGGGAACATATTTATGGTGAAAATTATGAGAGATTCTAGTGTGAATTACCTAGATTGCTAGCTAACTAGTTGGCTCATCTAGAACATCATTATTTTAGATCTTATGTGATTGTTGACATTATATGGTGTAAGGAGAAGATATAAATAGATTCATACCTTAAACACCAGTTGGACCTATGTGATAGATCATTGACTGGATTCAACCATTGATATGTATATTATAACATTTGTAGTGAAAGGATATTTAACATTTGAAGTGGTAAAAGATCTATTTATGAGAGGGACAAGAGGAAATTATTGTAGTAACTTCTTATGCTCGTTAAGATGTTGGATATGGAAAAATCAATGGTGCCTATTCCTTTCCATATAGAGTATTCACTTTGAGCATCATGGGTGTATGTGTGAGATAAGGGAGAATGAATCAAAGATGAAAAGATAGATCTTGAACCTGAGCTCTATGATATTTTTCACATAGTAGGACATGCAACATCTCAATGTCATCTAATATAATAGTATGTAAGGAACGTACATAATTTTTAATGCAACTTCTATAAAGCCCATACTCATGATGAGAAGAGTTGTTGAGCATTACAAGAACTAAAAGAAGACTTTACCAAAAATGTATTTATAGTATTTGCATAAAAAGATAATATAACATTATATGCTATTGTCATACTTGAAGTGAACATGTCTGACACTAATCCAACTACTATATCATAGGCACTGATAGTACTAACATACCAATCTATGGACACACCTAGTTGGAATCTGTTGGTTGAATATTTTGTCTATCAGCGTACTGGTAAACAAAATAGGTCTGATCAGCCAAAGTAGGAAGATTAGTCATCCAAATGTGTAAGTTTATCACATCAGAAGGAGACTTCTCTCTCCTCTCATCAAGGGGAGGTTCCTTGTGGATATGCTATATATATGTATAAATAGAAAATAATACTCAAGGGTAGGACAAGACATCCATCTCTCTTTCTTCAGAGATGATGTGTGCAAAACAAAGGAAAAACTCAAGGGAAATGACAAACAACACTCCTCTTCTTTCAGAAGAAATATTCAGCCAGCCACAAGAATACTCCTGGAAATAAAAGCAGAATGTAACTAGGGGCGTAGTAACTAGCAAATCGAGATACAGCACAAAGTCTCCACCTAAAATGCTTAAAAGTAATATACGAAGGACAATGAGGGCGCAAACTCATCCCAAAGTCCTTTACGCATCAATGAAAAGAAAACACACTAAGGTAGCTATGGGGGCACAAAGTCTCTCCATAGTTGATTCTTCAAGACACCATCCTGAACAATTTTACTAATCTTGCTTGTTAAATTAATGGAACATAAAATATATCAAGGAAAAAGACATAAGAACATATTCCTTAACAACAAAGATATCACATCACAAAGTCTAAAAAAGTTCCTTGCTTTCTTATTCCAATAACAAAATATGATCAACAGACTGAGCACAAAGTCTCAATGATGCCTCTCAATTTGGGCAGAGTTTCGTTCAAATTGTCAAAAAAAAGATCCATTTACAATGAAAGAAAGTCCTTTATATAGCCTCTTCAAGGAGGACTCGAGAACAGTAATACATCATGTTGCGTTGGGAATTGATAGGAAGACAGGCTAGAAATTAGGGGCATTTTACCCATTTGATCTTCTCAATGTAGATAAACAAGTCATGCAATTGAAAGATTGCAACTTTCAATGTCCACCTGGTGGTCTAATTTGTCTTCATCGTTCCTCCTTTTTTGGTTAATTGAATCAAGTCCTAGATTCATTCATCATTCTGTCTTTCCTCACCTTTTACTGGTTTTGATCTTGAATTTTGGGAATGCATTTGGGTCTATAAATCCAAAGGATCAATGGCTATTTCATGGGCTTTAAAATTGATGTTTACATGCCCGTCGATGTGTTCTCAACAGCTAGTTTACTGTCTTAAATTTGATGTCTTCGGGTGCGTCACCCCTTGGTCCTCTTTCAACTTTTCGCTTTGCCCTTTTGGGCCTTAAGAAATGATCCTTGAATGGGTTAGAAAGAACCCTTTACTTTGGCCACCAAGAGTCCCCCGCAAGGGCACCTACCCTTTAGGGTCCTTCGGCAGCCCTTTGTCTTGGCATTTCTTGCAGATAAATCCCTGGGCTTTCTATTTGAGTCTCCTACAAACTATCCTTCAGGCAAATTCCTAGGTTTTTTCTCTCGCAGGTAATTTCCATGGACATTTGTCTCGTGGAAAATTCCCGTGGATAATTTGCCCAAGGAAAATTCCTGCGAACAAAAAGTGCGCAAAAATTTGTTCCACAAAGTCTTTGACTGGTCTTTGGATTTTTTTTACGCCCGTGGCCACTTAGAATTCTTTCAAACTTTTTGTTCAAAGGAATTCCTTTAGACAAAAATCCAAAATAATTAAGTCTTAGCCAATTTTTAAATGCCTTAAACAAATCTAAAAGAATTACCTTTCAGCTTCCTTGAAAAATGACCCTTCCGAAGGGTGCTTTTATTGATTAAGTGTCCTCCACAAGGGCACTTGTCCTTCAAGAAGTTTCCTTCTACATTGAACCACACCTTTGAATCTTTGGTGATGAACCATTCTGTTGAACCAATTGGTTGAACCAAAAATGGTTCAAGCCAATGGTTCAAGCTGATAGTTCAATTGGATGAAACAAGCCGATGAACTAAGCATTGAACCAAACATTATGAACTTGCCTTTGAACCAACAGTTGAACCATCTCATTGAACCAAGGCTTTGAAACAAAATGGTTCAAGCCGATGGTTCAATCGAATGAACCGAGTGAATGAACCTGCTGTTGAACTTGTTCATTGAACCAAGACATTGAACCATGTTTTGGTTCAACGGTTCAAACAAAGCTTTGAAAAATGTCTTTGAACCTGCTATTGAACCTGTAGACATTAAACCAAAGGATGAACTGAAAGAATGAACCAATTGAGTGAACTATTTGGTTGAACCAAAAGATGCTGAGTGAAATAAAGCATTAAACTGCTTGGTTGAACCAAGCCATTGAACCATTCCTTTGGTTGAACCTAACGTTGAACCTTGAACCCGTTGAACCCATTGAACCAAAGTGGTTCAATGGTTCAATGGTTCAAGCCACCTTGATTTGGTTAAGTGTTTCAAATCTGATGAACCAATTACAATGATTGAACTTTGAACCTTGATGAAGTGCTTAACTCTTGCTGAAAATGTTGAACTTGTTAAACCTTGAACCCGTTGAACCCATTGAACCAAAGTGGTTCAATGTTTCAACGGTTCAATGGTTCAAGTCTCTTTTTGTACTTAGATGCTTGCCAATGAAGATTTTCAACTGAACTAAAGCTCTGAACCAATCCCAGAGAATGACTAAGTGTTGAAAATTGATTCTTTTGACTGAAACTGCTTGCATAAATATTTGAACTTGTGTAAATGAACCTACCTGCACAGTCCGTAGACTTCTCTTCCTACTGAAGAGTCCGTATATTTTCTGAGAAGCTTGGAAAATAAAGAATTTGAATGTCTAGGACAAATTCTGGAAATGGAAGAGACAATGTTGGTTTGTAAGACCAAAATAGTTCAAATGTTGTCCCAGAAATGACTGTTATTTTTGGAGGACAACATCTGGCTCCAGTTGGGGAACTTCTATCAATTGCAAAATGAATTGAAAGGAGTAGAATCCATAATTTCTAGTGTCTTCATCTGTACCATTGGGCTTCGGAGTCATACTACCCAGAAATGAAAGGCATCAAAAAAAAAATAAACAAAACAAAACAGAATTAAAACTGTACAAATATACATATATATAGAGGCAATGATCTAATACTTCATGAGTTGAAGTGTTTCAGATGTTGCCCATTGTGGGGCAGAGAAAAGAGTGTTCCATCTTGGTATTTCAATAAAAATCTATTTTCACCAATGTGTTGATGAATTATAAATGGGCCTCTCCAAAGGGAGTCAAACTTTCCATGCATCCCCTTTGGTTCTCTTTTTTTGTTCCACAACATGACTTGATCCTCAATCTGGAAATCATAATTTTTGGCCTTTTGTCAAAGAGTTTCTTTACCAGACTTTGATGAGCAGCAATTCTATCCACCACCATGGTTCTCTATTCCTCCAGCTGAGTCAGGCACATGATTATTTTGTCAAGAGAACTCTCATATGTCTGATCTTCAATGGCCTTTGCTAATTTCAAGGCTGGTAACTCTAAGGTGATTGGCATCTCAGCATTGATACCGTAAAGAAGTGGAAAAGGAGACATACCAATTGCCCTCTTTGGTGTGATCCTGTCTACCTATAGAGCATCAACCAATGCTTTATGCCATGTTCTTTGATTATCATCTACTAGCTTTTTGATAATAGTTACCAAATTCTTATTGTTGGACTCAACTTGTCCATTTTCTTATGGAAAATAATCAGAAGAATGAGAGAGTGTAATTCCATAATGAAAATAGAATTGCGTAATCTCTTGAGAGGTGAAACAGGTTGCATTATCAATAATAATTTTAAGTGGAACTCCAAACCTGGAAATAATATTATCTTTGAGGAAGTTGCATACAACTTCTGAAGTAGCATGCTTAGTTGGGATTGCTTCTACCCACTTGGTGAAATAATCAGTTGCTGTAAGGACATAATCATGTCTAGCACTTGAAGATGGGTTTATTGTCCCAATAAAATCAAGTCCCCACTACTGAAAAGGTTCCTCTATGATTACTGGCTTGAGGCAGGGCAGCCAACTTTGGTCTTCCAACAAATTGCTGGCACAGTTCACATTTCCTCACCCACTTATGTGCATCTTGGAAAAGAGTTGGCCAGTAATACCTAGCTCGTAGAATCTTGTGAGCAGTCACAGGAGTAGAAACATGTCCTCCACAGGCTAGATTGTGAAAAGATTTCAAAAGCTGGGTTTGTTGTTCTTTGTCTACATAGTGAAGAAATACTCCATTTATGTTTCTCTTGTATAGGCCGTTATCCCAAAGGACAAAATTGGCAGCTTTCAACTTGATAGTCCTCCTTTCTTTGTAAGACAAATGAGTAGGACATTCACCATAAGTCAAAAAATGAGCAATACCTAAATACCACTCATTGGTAGTGGAGACAAAAAAGACTATTGGCGTATCTTCCACTTCAGCTTCTTCACACTGTGTATCTTTTGGCTTATTATCAATGATTAATTGGCATAGGTCTTTACCCCTAACCAGCTTTGTCATCTTGATATCCAAATCAAACTCTTAGATATTTGCAATCTAATTACCTCTCTTTGTGCCAAACTCCTACTGAGTTAATATAGACTTGACTGTAGTGTCAGAAACTAAGGCAATAGTATGTGAATTTAGAATATAGAAGTGGAAATGTTTGACTACTTTTACGAATGCATAAACGTGCTTCTCTATATTCGAATACTTCATTTCATGGGTTTTGAGAGGGCAACTCATGAAAGAGATGGGGGATTCCATACCTTATTTGTTTTGTTGAACAAAAATCACTGAAAGAGTGTGTTCAGATGCATAGCTGTATATGATGAAATCTTTGTGGTAATCTAGACAAACCAAGGTAGGGGCATGAGCAATGGTAGTCTTAATATCTTGAAACACTAATTTGCCTTCTTTAGTCTAGCTGAAGGTAGTCTTCCCTTTCATCATGTTTACAATGTGTCTTATCTTCTAAGCAAATTTAAGGATGAATCTTCATAAAAAATTCACTTTTTTGAAGAAAGAGTGAACAACATTTTTAGTTGTAAGCAAATTCAGCTCTTGAATAGATTTGACTCTGTCTAAGTCAATTTTTATGCCTTCTTTGGACACATTGTGTCCAAGGAGTTTCCCTTCTATTACTCCAAAAATAGACTTCTTAGGATTCAAAAAAATACCATTCTAGTGGTAGCACTCCATCACTTGTTGTAAGTGGTGTACATGATCAGATCGACGCTTTGAAAAGACATTTAAGTTATCAAGATATACCACTATAAATTTTCTAATCTCATCTTTGAAAGACATGTCCATTTCTCTCTGAAAGGTAACACCAGCATTTATTAAGCCAAAAGGCATTCTTTTATATGCAAATGTACCCCAAGGTGTGGTAAATGTAGTCTTGTGTTGGTCAGCTTCACCAACTTCAACTTGATTATAACCTAAGAAGCCATCCAGCATTGATAACATCTCTGACCTTGTTACTGTTTGAAGCACTTGGTCCATGATTGGCAAAGGGTAATTGTCTTTCAAAGATGACTAATTTAGATTCCTGAAATCTACACAAATGCAGATTTCACCATTTTTTTCTTTACAGGTACTATGTTTGCAATCCATGTAGAATGATGAATTGGAAAGATAATTCTTGCATTTAACATTTTTTGTATCTCAGACATAATAATACCTAAAATTTTTGGATTGTATTGTCTAGATTTTTGCTTGTAGAGTGTTGAGTTAGCCTTGAGAGGAATGTGATGGCAGATTTTATCAGGTCTGAGAGACTTCAGGTCTTCATAAAAATATGCTAAGACATCAATGTATTGATGAAGCAAAGAGGTGAATTTGAATCTTTCTTTAGGGGTGCAACACTTACCAATGTTGACCATCTTGGGATTTTCTTTGTTGGTCAGATTTACTTTGTCAAATCCCTGAGAAAAATTTGAATCTATTTGCTATTGTTTGATGAATCTATCATGCTTGTCAAATAGCTTCTCAAGAGAAACCAGGCCTTTGGGAATTTTGTTTCCTTTTAGCTATAAGAATTCTTCATTTATATCTAAACTAGATTCATAAACAAATTCAGACTTCTGAGATTTGTTGCCTTCAAAATACAACTGTTCAAAATTGTATTTTCATTCCAAGAAGGCAATGATTTGATGATCAGCATTGTCAGGAACACTTGGTCTATAGACCAGCTCAATGGTATACTTGGCTTCTTTGAAATTTGAATGAGGAACTAAAAGAGTTCCTAAAACAATAAGTGCATCAGCTCTGTCATTAGACTCTCTAGGTATGGCAAAAATGTTGAAAGCATCAAAGCTTTCAATTTAGTCCCAAACTAGTTTACGGTAGTGACGTAACCTCTCATTCTTGGTCTGATATAGATTTCTCACTTGAGAGACCACTAATTTAGCATCCCCTTTGGCATGAAGAAACTTGATGCCTCTTTCTTGAGCAGCCTTTATGCCCAGCAACAGAGATTCGTATTCAGCTGTATTGTTAGTGTTGCTGAATTGTAATTTATAGGATGAAGGAAATATATCTCCTTGAGGAGATATCAAGACAATCCCAGCTCTCGAACTAGCAGAGGAATAACTACCATAAAATTTTAGAGTCCAAATTTCATCAGACACTGACTTTTCTTCAGACTTTCCTTCATCAGAGATAGAGGCCCTTCTTCATCTATATGTAGAAAGTAGTTACCCATACCTGCGGATTCAAAAAGGATTTGAGCTTCAGGGGCTGACGTCTAGGTGACTACATACTTTGCTTCCTTTTCAAGGAGTAATCTCTTCATCACGCCTTGGACAGGGATCCTTGCCTCAGATAGATCCATGTTCAATTCTCCTCCTATGTCTTTACATAAATTTTGTCCAAGCAAAATTCCATAGGATGCTGGAATGTCAGCCGCCAAGACAGTCATCTTAATCCTCTTGTTTGGAAAGGTTGTGAATTCAAATTGGGCATCTTTGATTTGCCCCAATAATGGTACTTGCTTGTTCTCCATGGAGAAACATCTCCAAAATGTCTTGGTTAGTGTGAGACCAAGAGACTCAGCGACTTTAGCAGGCATGACATTGTCAGATGCACCTGAGTCTATAATACAGTTACTTAGCTTGTGGCCATTGATTAATAGGGAAACATAAAAGGGTTCTATTTTTCTAGGAGCAGCTGGAGGAGTAATGACTAGATTATTTGGAATAGGTGTGTTCTTTGGAAAATCAAGAGTTACTTTTTTAGCTTTTTGTCCTGTAGGGACGGTTTGATTTTTAACATATTAAACTAGTTTATTCAATTGATCCAGATTAGACTGCAAGTATTCAAATTCAGACATCTATATTTTTGTCTTTTTGACATGATCAATTATGTCAAATGGCTAAATTGAGCTAGATAGAGAGAAAGGTACTTCAACTTTTTGAGTTTTAGGAGGGATGGGAGGTGGGCTGGTTTGTGAATTGGGAGTAGAAGGTGAAGGCAAAATAGATGTATTTACCTTTTGGGTGATGACGGGATCTTTTGATTGAAAAGGTAGAGTGGTCCCACATTTAGCAATTGTGATTACTGGTTGAGGTTGTTCTTCTGTCTTTTCTTTATCAGCTTGCTAGACTGATTGGTTCTTGGATCTAGTAAATACTGCATATGATCCATCTGAATTTTCTCCTTTGCTTCCAGGTTCATCTTGTTAATTCAAGAAACCAATGTGGGAGTCACCAAATGATTCTTCTTGATTGTATTCAATGATATCAACATCATTCTTTTGATTCAATTCAGGCTGGAAAGAAAACTCTAATTTTGCTTCAAGGTATCCCATTGCTGAATTGGTTGAGGGAGCTTCTAGGGCAAGTTTTCCTTGTGGGGGAGGAAGGCAATTTTGTTGCCCTTGGTTCTTAGAAAAATTTCCCTGATATGATTGATTTGGGAATGTCCTTCTATATGTAGGAGCAGAAGACATTCCTTGAGCCATTTGCTTCTTAAGAGCAAGCAACTCATTTGCTTATTTTTGCACCATTGGATCTGTGGTGCTTGTAGATGCAAATTTAGAAGATGATGAAGCTCTGTTTCTATTTGGATCTCTTCTTATCTTCCCTGCTAAGATGAGATCATCTTCTACTTTAGTGGTCAAAAGTTGAGCTACATCAAGATCTATTTGACCAGCACATCTCAAAAGGAATCTGACTTCAAGTGGCTAAGAATTAATGAAAAAGCATTTGAGATTCTCAACTATAGGTATATCAATTATAGGGATTCTATTTCTTAATTTGTCAAATTTAGCTATGAAGTCTCTCATAGGCTCATGAGGCTCTTTCTTCATATGTGTAAGTTGAGCCAAAAGTGTATGTGCATCTTTTGCAGGTTTGAATTTGGCTTCAAACTTAGCTTTAAGAGTATTCCAATCAGTCACAGATCAAGCCTGTAGATGGTAAAACCAATCTGCAATAACACCTTGTAGTGTTTCAATAAAAATTCTAACTACTACATCTTTAAATTCTACTCTGATTACTCCACAAGCTATACTGAATGCTGTAATGTGTTCATCAGGGTGAACTTTCCCATCACCATAGAGTTTAGGGAAATTCTTCCTAAAACTGCGTGGAAGCTCATGTAGAGGAGGAGTAAGATTGAGAGGACCAAAAGCATTACCCCAGGGGCCTTGAACTACCATTATAGGCTTCTGAAAAGGAGGGATAACAAATCTCAAAGGGGTAATTATAGGCATAACTTTATCAACAATAGAAGTAGATACTTTGTCTGGTAATGGAGATCTGGCTTTAGTAGGAGGGAAGCTCTTGGTTCATTGGAGACGAGATGGTGAAGGAAATAGATCAAAATCACTTTGTTATACTAGCTCGAACACAGGGTCAATGATACCTTTAGCCCTTTGGCTTTGTGTATACCTTGAATCTGCTAGATTGTGAAACAAAAATGGAAAAGATTTGACTTTGCTTCAGTTTGAAGCTTGAGGCTTTAAACTGTGCATTCTTTCCCTGTTAGTGTGGAGGTGAATGAATAGGCTATAAATGGATAATGGGTATTTCTCTAGTAGAGTCACCAAAAATTGTTGGTTGAATATTTTGTCTATCAGCGTACTGGTAAACAAAATAGGTCTGATCAGCCAAAGTAGGAAGATTAGTCATCCAAATGTGTAAGTTTATCACATCAGAAGGAGACTGCTCTCCTCTCATCAAGGGGAGGTTCCCTGTGGATATGCTATATATATGTATAAACATAAAATAATACTCAAGGGTAGGACAAGACATTTATCTCTCTTTCTTCAGAGATGATGTGTGCAAAACAAAGGAAAAACTCAAGGGAAATGACAGAAAACACTCTTCTTTCAAAAAAACTATTCACCTAGCCACAAGAATACTCATAGAAATAAAAGTAGAATGCAACTGAGGGCGTAGTAACCAACAAATCAAGATACAACACAAAGTCTCCACCTGAAATGCTTAAAAGTAATATACGAAGGACAATGAGGGTGCAAAGTCATCTCAAAGTCCTTTACACATCAATGAAAAGAAAACACACTAAAGGTAGCTATGGGGGCACAAAGTCTCTCCATAGTTGATTCTTCAGGACACCTTTCTAAATAATTTTACTAATCTTGCTTGTTAAATTAATGGAACAAAAAATATATCAAGGAAAAAGACATAAGAACATCTTCCTTAACAATAAAGATATCACAACACAAAGTCTAAAAAAGTTCCTTGCTTTCTTATTCCAATAACAAAATTTGATCAACAGACTGAGCACAAAGTCTCAATGATGCCTCTCAATTTGGGCAGAGTTTCATTCAAATTGTCAGAAAAAATATCCATTTACAATGAAAGAAAGTCCTATATATAGCCTCTTCAAGGAGGACTCAGGAACATTAATACATCATGTTGCGTTGGGAACTGATAGGAAGACAACCTAGAAATTAGGGGCATTTTACCCATTTGATCTTCTCAATGTAGATAAACAAGTCATGCAATTGAAAGATTGCAACTTTCAATGTCCACCTCGCGGTCTGATCTTGTCTTCATCATTCCTCCTTTTTTGATTAATTGAATCAAGTCTTGGATTCATTTGTCATTCTGTCTTTCCTCACTTTTTTCTAGTTTTGATCTTGAATTTTGGGAATGCATTCAGGTCTATAAATCCAAAGGATCAACGACTATTTTATGGGCTTTAAAATTAATGTTTACATGCCCGTCAATGTGTTCTCAATGGCTAGTTCACTGTCTTGAATTTGATGTCTTTGGGCACATCACCCCTTGGTCCTCTTTCAGCTTTTGGCTTTGCCCTTTCAGGCCTTAAGAAATGATCCTTGAATGGGTCGAAAAGAACCCTTTACTTTGGCTGCTGAGAGTCCCCCGTAAGGGCACCTGCCCTTCGGGGTCCTTCGGCAGCCCTTTGTCTTGGTAGTTCCCATAGACAAATCCCCGAGCTTTCTTATTTGAGTCTCTCACAAACTATCCTTCGGGCAAATTCTTGGGTGTTTTCTCCCATGGGTAATTTCCATGGACATTTGTCCATCGAAAAATTCCCACAGACAATTTGCCTGGGGAAAATCCCTGTGAATAAAAAGTGCGTGGAAATTTGTTCCGCAAAGTCTTTGACTGGTCTTCAGATTTTGTTTTTGCACCTACGGCCACTTAGAATTCTTTTATACTTTTTGTCTGAAGGAATTCCTTCAGACAAAAATCTAAAATAATTAATTCTTAGCCAATTTTTAAATGACTTAAACAAATCTGAAAGAATTACCTTTCAGCTTCCTTGAAAAATGACCCTTTCAAAGGGTGCTTTTATTGATTAAGTGTCCTCTGCAAGGGCACTTGTCCTTCAAGAAGTTTCCTTTTGCATTGAACCACCCCTTTGAATCTTTGGTGATGAACCATTCTGTTGAACCAAGACGTTGAACCAATCGGTTGAACCAAAAATGGTTCAAGCCAATGGTCAAGTCGATAGTTCAATTGGATGAAACAAGCTGATGAACTAAGCATTGAACCAAACAGTATGAACTTGCCTTTGAACCAATAGTTGAACCATCTCATTGAACCAATCAGTTGAACCAAGGCTTTGAACCAAAATGGTTCAAGCTAATGGTTTAATCAAATGAACCGAGTGAATGAACCTGCTGTTGAACCTGTTCATTGAACCAAGACGTTGAACCATGTTTTGGTTCAACAGTTCAAACAAAGCCTTGAAAAATGTCTTTGAACCTGCTGTTGAACCTGTAGATTTTGAACCAAAGGATGAACTGAAAGGATGAACCAACTGAGTGAACTATTTGGTTGAACTAAAAGACGTTGAGTGAAATAAAGCGTTGAATCGCTTGGTTGAACCGAGCCATTGAACCGTCCCTTTGGTTAAACCTACCATTGAACCTTGAACACATTGAACCAAAGTGGTTCAATGGTTTAATGGTTCAAGCCACCTTGATTTGGTTAAGTGTTTGGAATCTGATGAACCAATTGCAACAATTAAACTTTGAACCTTGATGAAGTGCTTAACTCTTGCCAAAAACGTTGAACTTGTTGAACCTTGAACCCGTTGAACCCATTGAACCAAAGTGGTTCAATGGTTCAATGGTTTAATGTGTACTCAGATGCTTGCCGATGAATATTTTCAACTGAACCAAAGCTCTGAACCAATCCCAGAGAATGACTAAGTGTTGAAAATTGATTCTTTTGACTGAAACCACTTGCAAAAATATTTGAACCTGTGTAAATGAACCTGTCTGCACAGTCCGTAGACTTCTCTTCCTATTGAAGAGTCCGTAGATTTTATGAGAAGCTTGGAAAATGAAGAATTTGAATGTCTAGGACAAATTTTGGAAATGGAAGAGACAATTTTGGTCTGTAAGACCAAAATAGTTCAAATGTTGTCCTAGAAATGACTGCTATTTTTGGAGGACAACATAATCCACTTGTTCAAAATTAAACATCCCTTGTGCTGACTTGGAATTCATGGAATTTTGTGATCCCATAGCCAACATAATCTAACTAGGCTCCACAACTAACTCAAGATCAATATGGAAGATATCAGGGAAACCAACAAACATAAGGTTGAAACCCTCAACATAATTATGTGAACTATGGACCACAATAGTTTGTTAACTAAGGGTTCCAATCAAATAAAGGTAGATACCATAGAAGAATGAGGGGAGGTTATCGAGGAGGACCATAAGGAGGTAGAGTAAATAGACCTCCACCTTAAATTTAGTGTTATCTATATGGTGAATTCAACCATGTACAATGGAATTTCCCTATAAATCCATAACATCAATCCTACTATGCCTTTTACACGATATCTACACAACACATTAAAAAGGACTATCTAGTGTTGAAAAAACAACATGAGGATAACATTATGATAAATGTAATTATGGTAACTTCAAAACCCTGAGAGGATGTATTTTTATAAGCCATCACTCATTGAAAACATATAGAGTAAGGATTATCCCCTTTGGAATTTCCATAAGACCATGCGACCAAGAAAGCATAATGAGATAAGTATTTAGAGCCTACCATGGAGAAAGGGTTATGCATGAAGTAGTATATATTTTAAAAATGATTCAAAAATAATAAATCACTAAAAATGATCCTGCAACAACATATGCGTAAATGTATCTAGGTAGATAGTGTGCATCATTCAAAAAGATGGTGTTTTCACCACCTTGACAGACTTGATGAAGCTCCTTAGTACATTATAGAATGAGGTCATCTTGCATTAAATCACCAATTTTCTCCATAATCTACTAGAGCATTCATAAAAGCATTGATAATGAGTGGATTAGATGATATGGTTTATAAAAACCAAAAACCCATGGGATGTTGATTCAAGGATGGACATTGAAATCATATAGTATGAGGTACCTAATGCAATGTTCAATTTTAGTAGTACTATCAATATGATCCCTTGGTCCACATGGGTTGTTATTGGCTAATTTGTACTGAGTTACAATCCAATTATATTGAGTCTTGTAGATTACA
Source organism: Torreya grandis (assembly GCA_037957365.1). NCBI lineage: Eukaryota > Viridiplantae > Streptophyta > Pinopsida > Cupressales > Taxaceae > Torreya > Torreya grandis. The sequence goes on along the minus strand of JARHVA010000200.1, from coordinate 4,798,622 downwards.
TTAATGTTGAACCAATTGGTCGATTGGAGGATGTGAATTTTTTTTTGCAAAACTGAGCTTGTATGGTGACTTTGAAGTCATAGATATGAATATGTATGAGACACATTATCCTATGCTTATTGGAAAAGAATGGGCATATGATGGTCAGATGACCATCAATATAGTAAGGAACCAATTAGAAGCTCATCAAGGGGATAATATTATAATGATTCCTTTGAAAATATATGGACACAAAACATACTATATTCCTATAGATTATGACTCTCCATATGTCTGTGATGAGAACAATTAGATGAAGGTGAACACTGAAGATAGATATCAGGCCTTATGATCCACTGAATGTGACTTCCTCTATAATCGCATAAGCCTACCTAAGGTACATTTGTGATTAAAGGAGTCACCTCTCAATTTTATGTTATCACATGTGGAGATTCTACCATTAGTGGTAGATGATGTATGTTTTATATCCATAAGGTCACCAACTCAGTTAGACATAGATTTTTTATATAAGACTGGTCAAATAGATTAAGATTATATAGAACCAATGGGAGGTGTTATACCTTGGGCTATGGATTCTTTAGTCAGTGGAGATTATGACACTCACATTATTAATTGGATGAAGGATGACCATGAGGTATGACCTTTGTGTATGGTTTTTGCAATAAGACATCAACTACCACACTATTTTACCACTGAAGATGTTGTCTAGTATATACTATGATTGCAATAATATGTGCTTGATATTGACCAGAGAGTTAGTGCTATAGCATATGAATTTAAGGGAATTATTGTGAACTAGTGGTTTGTACATAAAGAGACACCTATGCAATGGGATGAATCTTATTAAATCCTTCTAACTTGGTTCCAGTTACCAGAAAGAGTAAAGAAGGACTGACCAATATTTTAGGAAGGAGATTACCCTAAGATTCATATTTACCGATGTGTTGAGGTCTAGAATATGGAGGCTATCACTCCAAGGTATTGGTTACATATTTTCCATTACACTTGGGTACCCTTCCTACTGCTTGGTATATCCACTAGAGCACATAAGGGAAATAGGACATTGGGCACAGGTTCAAATCGATTTCACTCAGACCTTTATTTTTGAAGATGACAACCCTCTAACACATAAGGCATTTTAAAATCTAAAGGTTTTTCTATTTCATAGGAGTATTGAAGACTTATATGGATTAATTAATTCATCATACTATCGTAATGCAACCTATGGTTTGAATCAAGCTTTGTAGGCCTCTAAATCAGAGAAGGACAAGGTAAAGGATCTATTCAACCATGTCATAGAATACAAGATGAAGATGAGTGGACAACAAAATTAGTTGAAGAGGATGATATGGATCTCATAGAATTATTTGAACCAAAATGGGAAGTTGAGACACTTCCAAGTCTAGTTGTAGAATCATCTAAAGAAAAAAGGTTATGCCATCTTAACATTCCAAAATGGGAAGCCAAATGGATACTATGTGATTCTATTCCCAAGGAATAATGTAATATTTACCATGAACCTTTAAAAGAGCATATTAAGAACATTGGGATGAGGGATGTTCCAAAATTAGCACATATTGGTGATTATTTATCGTAAGAAGACATATCCCAAGTACTACAATTTTTATGGGATTATTAAGATGTCTTATTGACCAAGTTCACTAAAGTCAAGGGTATGGACCCATATCTGGGAGAGATTCTCATTGAATTGAATGAGTGTGTATGATAAATTAAGAAAATAACTTACCATTTAAACCCAAACATGAAGCTAAAGGTCAAAACTAAACTATAACGCATGCATGAGGCCAAAATTATTTTTATTGTAGAGAAATATAACTAGGTGAGTCTTATGGTGGTTCAAACAAAGAAGATAGGTGAGATAAGAGTCTATGGAGGCTATTGTATTTTAAATGAGGCTTACATTAATGACCTTTTCCCTATCCCATTTATGGATGAAGTTCTGGAAGTATTCATAGGCCTTGAGGTTTATTCCTTTACTAATGGTTTCAATAGGTACCATCAGATTCCAATCACAAAAGATGATAGAGCCAAGATGACCTTTACAATATAATGGGGTTCTTTTGTATACAAGATAATTTCATTTAGACTAAAAAATGAACCTACAGTTTTCTCAAGGGTTATTGTAGTTGCATTCAAATATTTCATCCATGATTTATTAAAAGTTTATTTAGATGATTGGGTAGTCTTTTCATTATTTAGGAAACACTTTTCCAAATGAATATTGATGTTAGAGAGCTATAGATCATTGTGTATAGTGTTCAATTTAGAAAAATGTTTATTTTTACACCCTTTGGGTTTTTATTAGATCATGTAGTCTGTAACAAAGGTATCTTGGTGGAGACATCCAAGATCACAGTGATTGTGGGAATGTCACCACCCATAACTACGATATTGGTATGATCCTTCTTTGGACATACATGATACTACAAAAAGTTTATTAAGGGGTATGCTATAATAGATGCCCCTTTATAGAAACTATTAAGGAAGGATTTATATTTTGGATGGATAAATGACTACCAGGTGAAATTCATTGATTTAAAGTAGAGATTAGTAACTACACTGATATTGATTTTTATAGATTGGAGTTAGTCTTTCCATGTACATGTGGATGCATCAAGGATCACAGTTGGTGTTGTGTTGGCACAACTAGGAGAGGCTGGTTTAGATCACCTAATTTATTTACTAGTAAAAAGCTATTTGTGGCTAAAAATAATTACATTACTACTAAGAGTGAAGCTCTTGCGATAGTATTCCCATACAAAAATTTCACCGTTACTTATTAGTGACACCATTCAATTTTTCCACCGATCATCAAGCCTTGTGTTACTTAGTAAATAATAATTTGATGAGAGGATGGCTATATCAATGGTTAATTATTTTGTAGGAGTTTTAGTTTTGCATTAATGTCAAACCTAGTCAAGAGAACATTAGAGTAGACCATTTGAGTCAAATCTAAAATGGTAAAGATCCAGAGGAAATTCTTAATGAATCACCTGATGCACATTTATTTTAGGTGTCTATGATTCTTGAATAGTTATAGGAGATCACATAGTTTCTAAATAGGGGACATTTATATAACACTACGCAAAGTAAGAAAAAAATTAGTTTATTACTAAGGCCCTTTTGTTTAGTATCATTGAAAGATTTCTATACTATCTAGGTAAAGAAGTGTTACGTAGAGTTTCACTTGAACATGAACAAATTTAAGTAATTGAATAAGCACATCAAGGTATCACTAGAGATCAATTCATTATGGATGATACAGCTAGAAAATTTTTACAAAGTGGCCTATGGTGGCCTTATTTATTTTAGGATGCACATTGAATTTCACAACAATACGATGTCTGTCAAAGGATGGGAAAGACGAACCATCGTGATGAAATGCCACTCTAGCCAATGCTTGCACAACATCCCTTTGAACAATGGGGGATTGATTTTGTCAAACCTATCAATTTTCCTAAAAAATATAGTCATGCACACTATATAATCACTACGACCGACTATTTCATTAAGTCGGTCAAATTTGTTGTGACAACTAGTTGTAGTGCAAAGGACATAACAAAGTTCTTATATGAGAAAATAATCACTAGGTTTGAATGTCTAATCAAGATGGTAAGCGATAGAGGTACACACTTTCTAAATAAAACCATAGAAACACTTCCTAATGAATTCCTCATATCACACCAAGAAAATACAGCTTATCACCCTTAGGCAAATGGTCAGGTGGAGGATGCAAACAAAGTCTTAAGTAAGATTATTATAAAGGTATGTGATGTTCATTGCAATGATTGGGAAGATATACTTCCTATCATCTTATGGGTATATTACACACATTACAAACATGCCTCAAGTTTTACCCCCTTTCAACTATTTTATGGTCTATAAGCAGTAATGCCCCTAAAGTATGTTGTACCCAACCTATAGATCACAATCATTGTGTGTATGGGAGACCAAGAGTATTTAGGGAATAGGATATTAGACCTCAATATAATAGATGAATACCACTGTAGAGTATCTAAAACATAAGAGGTACAAAATTACAGATAAAATACCTAGCATGATAAGAATTTTTGTACTAAATAATTTTAGATAGATCAAAACATGTTATGGTATGATAGCTAGTTCTGAGCTTTTCCAAGAAAACTAAACATTCATTAGAAGGGACCATATATTATTCGTGCATTACCATAGCTAGGAATTGTGGTCCTGTGAGATTTATAAGGAACTATTTTTCCTATAAAGGTGAATGGAAGTAGGATCAAACCCTACTACCAATAAGTTATGCATTCACTAAGGAATGTGTGCTCATTTACACTAGTTTAGCGTAGGATTAATTTTTTTTATGCTGTATGGATTGGGTTTAGTTTTTGTTATGTTCTATGTGTATTTAAGAAGTCCATGTACACAAATTGGCTCTAGTAACCCTCAAGCAAGAGGCAAGAGCATAAGGAAAGGAAATCAACTATACCATGGTGAAAATGAGTGGCAAGGCAAGATAATTAAGTTTGGTAAAGCTTTGTATGACCAAAATCTTGATGACAACTAAAGGCTAAGAGATGGGTGTTAATACCCAAGCATGTGAGATAGGTAGCATCGACTCCAAATCATTATTATGATCCATTTAAGTAAAGGGAATAATCAATTCACATATTTAATAGGTCATGTCACTCTACCTAACTATCATAAAAAGATGCCACATTTGTAAAAAGTGTACTAGCTAATCAATTCTAAGATTTGGTTACTAAGTTTTTCAAAAGAAGATCTCGAGATAATTTTCATGCATTTAAATATCAAGAATGACACTGGGCATGCACCACCTCTATATATAGCTCATGTTTCTAGTTTAATCACCATTTTATCCTTATCTATTTTCAAATGAATTGGTGAGCCTCTTTCCAAATCTCTTTTATAAATAATTTAATCTTATTTTCCATGTCAAGTTCATGACATCATCCTCTACTTATACAAGGCAATTCAATGAAAAATTAGAAGTGTGCAAGCAAGGTCTCTTACACCCTCTTACACACTCCAAAATTATCATAAGTGGATTTAGTACACATCCTCTTATAGACTTCATACTTCTTCTTACACATTCCATCTTCCTCGTCATGGAGATGTAGGACTGATTTTAATCCATTGATCTTTATTTTGATCTAATGGTCCACATTGATCACACAAATTTATTTATAGAAGGGTTCAATCTTTCAACAAGATTTTTATGCTAGACTTACTTTGTCAAAAATCCAAGAAAATCTTTACCAAGTTCTTTATTTATTAATAAAAACACATATTAGCACAAGGTGAGATGCTGTTGGAATAGCTTTATGCCATTGTAGAAGACCTCAAGCACTATATCCTGGCCAATCAAACTTGCATTCTAGCAAGAGAGAGACATATAAAGGAGAAGATAAAATCATATTATTTGTCTTCTATTATACTTGTTTATGCTCTTTCTTGATCTTTACCAATTTGAAAACATTCGATTAGGTTTTAGGTTATATGCATTTCATTTCAATTTCATACTAACAAGAAACTATTTCCCTCATAATCATGTGATCATAAGGCTCATTTACTATTTTTAACAAATTTTTAATCCTATAAAATTCTATAACATATTTTATTTTACTATCAGATTCATATATTTTTGTCTTTCAATTTCAATAGTTTAGATATATTAATTTGAATTCATTCAATTAAAATAGACTAAATATTATGGTGAACCCACTATTTTTACAACATTACTTGTTGTTTGCTTAATTTTTTTAAAGATTTTATACGTATTTTTGTAAATTACTAACATTGAAATAAAATAGCTTTAGATATAAATCCAACACATAACGATTCAATTATCTTCAACCTTAGAGTAATCCAACACTAAAGAGATTATCTTTCACCTTAGATAAATATAAAAATGAAACTCTTTCTTTCAACCTTAGGTTGAATTTTTTGATATATATACACAAAAATATTTCAATTTTATTTTCTTTATTTTATATTGTTTGTACTTATTTTTTATAAACTATATTTCAACAGCTTTCAAACTATTTAGTGAGTGTCATGAAGGGATACATAGTAATATGGTTAAAATTATTGTGGCATGAGGGATTTAACCTAATATGCATAGATATTGTACAACCCTATACATAAAATTTAGTTTTCACATACCTCATGCTATACTAAAAACACCAATAATTCCTTGTTTATTCAATATAAATATTTTTTTAACTATTTTATTTATTTTTAACTTGAGAAGAGAATATCAACTAAGGAATTTAATCTCACCATATGCTTGAAAATGGGGTTAGTGGATTATAGGTATGGCTTGCCTCTATAGTTAGTGATCTAAAACATTAGACTAACACTAATTAATGAATGAGTAAGTATATTTGAGATCACACTAATCATTCAAACCCTTGCCTAGATCACACATATACCTTTATTTTTAATTTTATTGTATTCATATTTATTAAAATTTCTTGATTCATATTGTATGAATAATGGGATCAATGTCTGAATTTTTATTGCAAATGCTACATAGGATCATGAAATTGATTATTGCATATTATATCACCTTTCAATATGTTATTTATTAATAATATATTCTAAGGTATGCATGAAATTTTCATTTATCTCATGAAAGCATCATTGATTTCATTATGAATTGTTTTTTTTGTTCTTGAATTTGAGTTCATAAGCCATGTACTTGAGAGACCTAGTGAGAAGGCATAGGCTTGGTAGCATGTTGAGGTGAGTATAAGGTTTTTAAATTTGATGGGTGGTAGTTTGTGAGAAATATATGAATTTATATGACATGATATCTTTTTTTTGAGAATATTAAAAGTGGTTTCAAGGTGTGTTTAGGGTCTAAATATGACTGGAAGTTCAAGGCTTAGTGTGCAAAGAGACCTAGTATGACCTAATGAGGGGTCAAATTTAGTTCCCAAGGTGAAAAGGCTCATAATAAAATTTTAATAGGTGTGATATGTTGTGTTAATTAATTTAACCAAGTTTTAAGTCATATCCTAAAGGAGAAATCATGAAAATTGGTGTTGAGGTCTTCTATGTGTACATAATGGGGTGTTACAGACTTGAGGAGGATTTTCTCAAGCTCGTTGGCACATGAAACATTTGAATTATATCTATAAAATTTAATGGAATTTGGTGAAGGGTATTATATTTAATTTCATAGAATTATTTTTGGATTTTAGATTCAATCCTTTATGAACAATTGCTAAGAAAGGAAACTAGTTAAAACCCTCCTAAGACCCTCATTATGACCTGATATGAAAGATCTTATTGGTTTTGGATCATAATGGGTTTAGTTTACCTAGTTTTATGTTTTCAAAATGTATAGGAATCTTCTATGTTTATATATGTGGTTTTGGTATTTTATAATAGTGAGAGGAAGCTATAGGAAACCCCTTGTTTCTAAAATTTTTGATGTAGAAGGTAGGGTTGACTAGGTCAAAGCATGAAAATTATTGGAGGATGATGCATGATAATTTTAGTTTATTCCCATGTAATTTTATAATTATGTTATATGCCTTAAATATTCTAAACCATTCATGTAAGTTTACTTATTTCTAAATAGGCCTAATGAGGAAGACAATGGGAAAACTAGGTAGAAGTGAGAATCAGATTAGGGATTGGTTGTAGTAGATCAGGGATGGATATAAATACATGGATTAATTTTTTAAGACATATATCACCTTTTCCCATTGAATATAATTTTTTTTAATGCACATAAATAATCAAAAATTCATTCTTAAAGTGACTTGTCTAACATAGTGAGGTTTATGTCAAGTGAAGATGTGAGATTGGTCTGTAAGACCAATATTGATATTGAAACTTGTGTTATATATATATATATATATATATATATATATATATATATATGTTATAATTATTATTAAGTATAATTAAAACCAATTTTAATTTCACATAATTTTTCACACATGTGTTTTAAATCTTGATCTTCATGATTGTGTTTTTGGAGCTACAGGCAATTTTCTATGTGTGAGTGAAAATGATGTTCCCGAGTCATGTTGCATAGAATTGTGAAGAATAAAATGCACATAAATTTATTATATAGGTATTATAGGTTAAATTTAACACATTTATATTCATGATAAACTCCTATGAATGTGTGAAAATTCAAAGGTTTTTGACTGGGTTCTAAAGGCTTGTGTGCAGTTCTGAGTGAGCATATGAAGTTGATCAGTTTGAGGTCTTTTAACCTATTTGATGAATTTTAATGAACATTATGTTGAATATAATGTCTTATATATTATATCCATGTGATTTTTTATTTGTTTTATATGTAAAATTTGAATTTATGCATCATATTTATAAGATAGACTTTATGGCAATGAGAAGGCCTAATTACAAGTAGACCTAATTGGGTGATTCAAGGAGTGAAATGAGATAAATGGAATTGATAAACTAAGGTGAGATTATAATGGGAATAATTGATTAATTTTTTAAGTTTTTAATCTATTTTTTGAGGCTCATGTTGTTCCAAGGTGGTCAAGGTGAAATGTGTGCTTTGAGAAGGCCTAATTGCATTAGGTCTCTAGTAGGTCTAATGGTGGTCTTAGACATTAAATGTAATGATCAGCCTATGTAGTGATTTTTAAACTTTTTTAACATGTTTTTTGATCTATTCCAATGTTTATCTAAGTATTTAAAGGTTATTGGCCAAACAAGATGGGAAAGATCAAGAGTCAAGTATAAATCGAAGGTCTAATAGGCCTAATTGACTAGTTATAATTTTAAGGACATGAGTGAATGATATAGAGTTTTGAAAACTAGGTAAAGGTATTTAATAACATCACAAAGTTTTTAATAATATTTCATGAAGATATAAATTTATTTCTAAAGGTGATGATCAAGGTCATATGACCTAATATTGCCAAGGAAATGGCTAGTCGAGTGAAAAGGCCTAATAGGTCAGATGAGAGAGATAGAAGAGAAAGAAGAGAAAAATAAGGTGGTAATATTTATTTGAGTGAGAAATATATATCAAATGGTGATCATAGGTTATATTTAGCTGACTTGGTGCTAAGTTACCTAGCGGGTTGGTGCCTTCTTGCAAGTTGGTGATGGCTAAAGGACTAGTTGAGTTGGTGTTTGATTAGTGAGGGATTGGTTCTCCTTGTGGGGTTGGTGCCTCACTAAAAAATTGATCAATTTTTTATAGGAATATATTAAAAATGGTGTATCAATGGGTTTTATCCCTCATGAGGGTTTCCCACATAGATCTTGTGTTCATGTATTATGTTCCTACTTCATGCTCATATGAATGATTGATTATGCATTACTGTATCTCTACATTTATTTGAATAATTAATGGATAATATATGGAATATAAATAATATTTTTCACATTGATTCACACCCCCTTTTAGTGGTTGTGCTTCCAATAATTGGTATTATAGAAAGGTCCCTTATGTAGGCCTATTAGTCTAAGGGAGATCTTTGGAGCACATGTATGGATTTTGATAATGAAAGTGTTTTTTATGATTACAATGAGGATATATTCATAGTAATTAAAATATCCTATGAGTTTTGTTTAAAATATAATATTAATATGGAATAATACACCTATATTGGAAGGAAACTAAAGACTTTAGAGGCACAAGTTGAGCAAGATGCAATCAAGATAAGGACATATCAAAAGTTTGAGGAGAGTAATGGAAAACTTAACAATGTTTTAGATAGTCAAAGGTCATTTTATGATATGACAGGTCTTGGATTTATAAAATAACAAAATTATTTAAAGGAGATTCAATTTTCAAAAGTCCTTGATTAGTCAAGGAGTGATGAAGCCAGTAGAATAGAGACCTATGCAGAAGTGGTCAAGTTTGAAGTCAATCATCAACAAGCCAAGAAGGGATTTTCTCTATCAAATGATATCAAAGTAATTATTGTATCATCCTATGATAATAAAAATTCAAATAAGGTTAAACAATCATAGTGTGTGGATTCTTTCATTGGTTATTGTTTCTCTTGTGGTAAATTTGGACATAGATTTGTTGAATATAGATAGAGAAGTAGAATCCTATGTTATAATTTCAACCAAAGAGGACACATTGAAAGATAGTTTAAGACAAGATTTATAAGTAAAACCATTCATGTTAAGAATACATGTAGTCATAACACTAATAATGGATCAATAAATCAGACCCTATGGGTAAATTGAAAGAGAAACATGAATCTAGAGAAGAATCTATGATAGCCCAAACTACCTTTCATACTTAGATTGAAGATTTGAAGTGGTATATAGACAGTGGATATTCAAGTCACATAATAGGAGATAAAATCAGATTCATCACTTTGAAGAAGAATGCCATAGGTTCAATAAGGTTTGGAGATAACACATCTGCTACTATAGTTGGAAAAGGTGCCTTGAGCTTGGACAATGGGAAGACCAAGATAGAAAATGTTTTATATGTAGATGGATTGAAAAATAATTTATTGATTGTAATTCAAATGTGCACCCAAAGACATACCTTAACATTTCATGACAAAGGATGTGAGATAAGGAGATAAAAATTAGGAAGGTTGATTTCTAAAGCCAAGAAAACTGAGAACAATCTTTATGTACTAAATGAGATCACAAAAGAAAAGTGATTCATGAAAAATTTAGGTGAATTTTGGCTATGGAATAGGAGGTTAAGTCATATGAAATTTGACAATCTAGTCAATATTAGCTTTTAGGGATGTGTGAAGAATATACCCAAAATTTCTAAACCTACAGATGCTCTTTTCAAGGCAGTTTAACATGGTAAGATGACTAAGAGGAGATTCAAGTATAAAAAATACTCTACTACTAAACCTTTAAAACTGATTCATACTAATCTATGTGGTTCTACAAGGATTCAAAGTATTTAAGGTGATAACTACTTCATGTTCCTTATAGATGACTTTAAAAGAATGAATTGGGTAGCACTATTGAAGGAGAAGTCATAAGCTCTAGGCAAGCTCAAAACTTTCAAGCCTTTGGTTGAAAATGAAATGAATGTGAAGATCAAGTGTCTTAGGTTTGACAAAGGAGGAGATTTTTTGTCAAATGAGTTTGATGAGTTTTGTGAGGTCAATGGAATAAGAAGATAGTTCTCAGTATAACATCTCAATAAAATAGGGTGGTTGAAAGAAAGAATAGAAAAATTCAAGAAATCGTAAGGACCATGTTGAATGAGTCAAAGTTATCTAATGGCTACTAGAGAGAATCTATGAGTAATATAATTTACACTTTGAACAGAGGACAAATTAGGATCAATGGTGACAAGACTCAATATGAAATGGAATTACAAACCTCCAATTGTTGAACATTTTAAGGTATTTGGGAGTAAATGTTATATCAAGAGATATGATAAGGACTTAGGCAAGGTTGACTCAAGGTCTGATAAATTTATTTTCTTAGGATATTCATCAGTAAGTGTTGTCTACAAATGTTACAATAAGAGATTGAAAAAAATAGTGGAGAGCACAAATGTGAAGGTTGATGAGACTAAGAAATTATATTTTTAATCAAATAATGATGAAAGATCAATAGAGATAGATGAGGATGAAAAATATATTGAAGAAAGGACACAAAATGTCTTTTTAGGCAGATTCAAAAAGATCATCCTGAATCTTAGATCATTGAAAATATAAGTGTAGGTATACAAATAAGGAAAAGAATGGTGAGTGATGTTAATCAAGAGAATACTACCTTAATATCAAAATTTGAACCTAAAATATATGTAAAAGCAAGTGAAGATAAGTTTTTGATATATGCCATGAATGAAGAGTTAAATCAAAATGAGAAGAATGAGACTTGGGAGTTAGTACCTAGGCCTAAAGACAAAAATGTCATTGGTACAAAATTGTTGTTTAGAAATAATTTGAATGAGAATGGAGAAGTCACCAGAAACAAGGATAGACTAGTATAAAAAGGATATTCTCAAGTAGAAAGAGTAGACTTTGAGAAAATATTTTTTCTTATATCAAGGTTAGAGGCTATTAAGATGTTTATTACCTATGAAGGTTTCAAAAGGTTTCAAGATATACCAGATGGATGTCAAGTTAGCTTTCCTAAATGAGAACTTAAAGTAAAAAGCATACATTAAGAAACCTGAGGGTTTCCTATTGATTGATAATACGGATTATGTATACATATTGAGGAAGTCCCTCTATGGTCTAAAACAAGTCCCTAGAGCTCCGTATGCTAGATTAGACAAGTATCTTTTGGACCAAGGTTTCAAGAGAGGAGTTGCATATAGTAACCTATATATCAAGACTAAAAATTACCATTAGTTGATATTGGTGGTCTATGTGGATGATATAATATTTGGTGGAAATAATTAGAACATGACCAAGGCCTTTGTAGAGGTAATGAAGTCAGAATTTGAAATATCTATGCTTTGAGAACTATCCTTCTTTCTTGGATTTTAAATCAGTCAATCTAAAAAAGGTATGTTCATTTTATAAGTAAAGTATATAAAAGAAATGTTAAAGAGTTTTGAAATGGAATATTACAAGGATATAAGTACACATATGGTTACAGGATGAAATTTTACCAAGGATGATGAATCCTCAAGGGTCAATCAAATAAAATATAGATCCATGATTGTAAGTTTGTTATATACTATTGCCTCTAGACTTGACATCATGCAAGCAGTAGGTCTTATGGTAAGATTTCAATAATATCCTAAGGAAATTAATCTACAATTAGTCAAGAGGATACTTAGGTATCTCAAGGTAACTATGGAGTATGGATTATGGTACCAAAAGAATAAGAAGTTAGATTTAGTAGCCTATATAGATGCAGATTGGGATGAGAGTCTAGATTATAGAAATAACACTAGTAGAGGAGCCTTATTCTTAGGTATGTGATTATTTTCATGGATAATCAAGAAACAACCATCAGTGAATTTATCTACTTGTGAGGCTAAATGCATTGCAATAGCTTCATGTTGTACTCAGGTACTATGGATGAGACAAACCTTAAGAGACTACATGGTGGAGTTTGATGGTCTTAGTTCTATTTTTTATGATAATACTAGTGCCATAAGAGTTTCAAATAATCCTATAATGATTTTAAGTACCAAGAATATTCATATCAAGTATAATTTCTTAAAATAATATGTCAGTGAATAAGGTATTAAGATTGAATTTGTGTTTACCTAAGATTAGATTACAGATATCTTGACTAATCCTCTTTCAAAGGATAGTTTTAAACATCTGAGATAAGAATTGGGTGTGATTACTATTCCTATTATTCACCAAGAAAGTCAAAGTGCTTATGGGGAGATAATAAGGATATTATTTATCTCTAAGAGTAGGAAATAAGTGCACAAGCTATGAGGTCAAAGGGGGAGTCATATCAGTTTGTCAAGAAGAATATGTCTGAGGTATGCAATGAGATAGGGATATCTTGTTGATATGATATTTCATTATTTTATATTCAAGTTTTGTTGAATTTAGTGCTTTGTTATTAATGTCAAATGGTGAGATTGATTTATTTGGGGGAGATGTATTCTAGTAAGACAAGATTCTTTGAATGATTGCCATCAATGAGTGGTTGCCATCAATGATAAATGGGGAGATTTTCAAGAATGTGTTCCAAGGTATTCATGAATTTTTAATTGATGTCATGAAATTTTTATGGATGTCATTCTAAGTTTCCTTTATTTTTCTTTAAGTTGAGTTCATAAGCCACGTGCTTAAGAGATCTAGTGAGAAGGCACTAGCTTGGTAGCATGTTGAGGTGAGTAGTCTAAGGATTGTAAAGTTTATGGGTGGTAGTGTATAAGTAATATATGAAGTTATATGACATGATAATGTGGTGTTAATAATATTACAATTGGTTTCAAGGTGAGTTCAAGGACTAAATATGACTGGTAGTTTAAGGCCTAGTGTGCAAAGAGACCTAGTGTGACTTAATGAGGGGTCAAGTTCAGTTCCCAAGGTGAAAAATATCATAATAATATTTTAATAGGTGTGAGAGGTTGTGTTAAGTATGTTTACCAATTTTTAGGTCATATATTGAAGGATAAATCATGAAAATTAGAGTTGAGGTCTTTTGTGTGCACAAAATGGGGTGTTGCAGATCCAAGAAAGATTTTATTATGATCATTGTCACATGAAAACTTTGAATGAGATCCTAATTAGTTCATGTAATTTTTGGAAGGGTACTATATTGAATTTATTTTCATTATTTTTGGAGTTGAGCAGCAATCCTTTATGAATGATTGCTAAGAAGGAAAACTAGTCAAAACCCTCCTAAAACCCTCATTATGACCCAATATGAAGTATCTTGTTGATTTTGGCTCTGAATGGTTTGGTTGACATATTTTTATGTTTGTAAAATATATAGGACTCTTCCAATTTTCTCTAGGTTGTCAGGATCCTACTCCTCAATAAGAGTACATATGATTACCTTGTATAAGCAACTAAACACGGAATTATACCAGAATGAACAAGTAACTAGAATTCACAAATAGCACAGAATATGAGAGACAATACACAATCTTGTATTAATACTAATCCAAAAATAAAATACAATAAAGAAGATGCCACTTCTTCTCACACCTTTGTGAGGCTTCCCACACCTCAAGGGCTCCCAGTAATTCTCAGTCAAGAGTTCACTCTCCTACCAAAAATGGTCCCAACACAACTCAAACACAGAGTTGGTGTTCACCTCCAACCAGTCAATAATAACACTGTTAGTACACAAGTACTTCAAGTAGATCTCCCATGAACTTGCAACAACCTGCAACTCAAATGATCTTACTTACACATGTAGATCTACCATGAACTTGCAACAACCTAAAATTCAAATGATCTTACAATTGGAAGGATCTACCTTGCCTTCCTCTATTGCTCTAATTACAATACATGCCAATGAGTCTATAAATAGATCCCATACTAAACAATAACTTAGACTTCTAATTTATAATAATTAGACACACAGCTCAAGACTTGAAATAGTCTTTACATGCAAACAATCAGTTCAACAAACTAACTGTTCATGCAACAAATAGTTCTGGAACTGCACAAGCGACCGACATCGATCCCTATCTGAATGGAGGTGACCGATGTCAACCGACTCCTACCGATGTCGGCAGCTTCCTATTCACCCCTAACTGATGTCAGTTGGCCTGACTGACGCTGGTGACTGTGACACTCAACAACCTCTTCCATGTTTGCATACAGTGAATATTTTAGCTCCACAACCTAACAATCTCCCACTTGGAGATAAATAACTGCACCTATACCTGTACCTATACATCATCTAGTTTATTTCCTAGCTTTGTATCCCTCTTCAAGATCAATCTTGAAGACCAACCACTAAAAATTCTATGGTGCACCTCCTGTCATCCAAATCACCTGCCACATCTGCATCTACAAACCCATGTAGAAAAGAACTTGACCCTGCATAGCATGTGCACCTCCTGCTGGTCCCTCTCAGGTACCTAAGAATCCACTAAACTGATTTCCAGTGCTTCCTTCTCAAATTGACTAAAAAATTGTTGACAACTCTCACTACTTGGGAAATCTTAGGTCTAGTACACATGTACTTAACCTCATCATGTGAATCAGGACACTGTTCATAAAACTGTCCAACCATCGGTGTGCTAACCGGTTTCACATAATCATCTAGAGACAAAATCAATCTATGACCTTCCATGTCTCTAGAACACACTCATGCCAAAGAATCTTGCTGCTCCCAGATTCCTCATGACACACCTCTAAACTAAATTTACCTTTAGTTTAACAACTCCCTGCATATGTGACCCTGCAACAAGCACAACATACAGTAATAGGATAATGTAGCTAATATTATCCAACTTGGTAAAGAAAACACAATGGTTAAACCTCCATTATCCTGCAGCTTACTCAAGACCATATACCCTAGCCTTCCATCTCACGTGTCCATTCCTGCTCTTCTTTATCCTGAAAATCCATTCATCTCTTAGTGCTTTCTTCCAGCCGGCAACTCTACCAAAAAACTCTCATTTGGTTCTTCTCCAAGGAATCACATTCCTCATCCATGCCAAGCTCCCACTATTTCTTGGATTCTACCTGCTCTGCTTCTTTAATAACTTCCTGGTTCTTAACCATCAGTGAGCAACAAGTAGTGTAAAGAAGGAAATGATGAATTTGAGGCTTACTTACCCTTTTAGTCCTCCATATGGGCATTTAAGACTCCTTGACAGCTTATTGTCCACCCAAAATCTGTCTCAGTGATCGATGTCAATCACATCTCAGTCTGCACCCAACTGACGTCAGTTCCATGTGACTGCCTCATCACTGACATCGGTTCCCCATGACCGATGCCAGTTTTTATTTGTCCAGAGTCACCGACGTTGGGCTTCACATAGCCGACGTCGGTCCCTGTCTGGATGCTGATGTTGGTTTTCTAACCGATGTCGGTCTCTGTGTTTTACTTGTGAGTGATGACTTTTACTCGTGAGCTCCTTTTGGATCAAAACCTTGTCAAAATTAACCTTGCTCTGCTCAGAATTATTCAGCCCCTTATGCTGATCTCTATCCGTTATCTTCTCCTTGAAAACCAAGGCTTTCTTGTTCTTGTCACGAACATTGGATTTCTCAAGAAATGTCACTTTCTTCTTTTGCTTAAAAAAATCTCGATCCATGCTTTTCAAATTTGAAAGCATACCCTTTGATTCAAGAACATGCATCCCCTTCTTATTCATGTGACCAAGTCTATTAAGCCACATCTTTGAATCTACAGCTAAAGTAGATAAACCAAAAGGAGAATCAATAATACAAGTAGATAGATAAAGCGTACCTACTTTATTACTTCTTGCTACAATAAGTGCACCCTTGGAAACTTTCCAAGAGTCTGCTGTGAGAGTTACTTTGCAACCCTCATCACCCAACTTTCCAACAAAAATCAAATTCTGCTTCAGGACTGGGACATGCATGACCTCCTTCAACACCCATGTGTTGCCCGTCTACGATTTTAGCTTCACTTTCCCTTTGCCAACCATTTGACAAGGCTTACCATCCCCTAAATAAATTTCTCCAAAGTCTCCCTAGACATATTCATGAAAAAATTTCCTATTTGGGGATGCATGGAAAGAGGCACCAAAATCTAAAACCCAAGATTCTAATTTATCTAAGGAACATACCAGAGCATCTTGTGCAACAAAATATACAACATCTGCTTCTTCATATCCTTCATGCTGATCTTCATTCACCCAACAATCTCTCTTTACATGCCCTTGCTTTTCACATTTCCAATAGGTTATTCTGCCATACCTGGACTTGGATCTCCTGCCTATATTTGACCTTGATCTCCCATGCTCGATCTTCTCTCTTTGCCTTCCCCTACTTTCAACACTCAAAGCATTCCCTGATGATTCACCTGTGCTTTTCCTGCAAATTTATTCATTCAAGATTACACTCACAACATCATCCACTTTTAAGATTTTTGAAGCAGACGCAGTATTACTAACTGCCATTACCAAACTCTCCCAACTTTCAGGTAATGAGCATAAGATTAAGAGAGCCTTAATTTCATCATCAAAAACAATATTGACTGAATTTAACTAGTTTACCAAACCATGGAAATCACTAAGATGACTATTTATAGATCCACCTTCCAACATTTGTAAATTAAATAATTGCTTCATAAGAAATACCTTATTCGAAGCTGAGGGTTTTTCATATAAATTTACCAAAGACTCCATCAACTCTACCATTGTCTTAGCCTGTGATAAGTTGGAAATCACAAACGATGTAAGGCTTAACCTTATAAATCCTAGAGCCTTCCAATCAAGAACCTCCCATTCTTCATCCTTCATATCCGTGGGCTTGCATGCAACCCCACCCAACGTTAAGTACAAATCTTTCTGATACAGATAATCTTCTATCTGCATCCTCCATAATTGATAGTTCTTGCCATTAAACTTCTCCATTCATAGCTTACTTTCTTCTACCATTGCTATACTCCCACTCAAATAGAAACCCCTGTGAGTGACCTGTAATCAACAAACACTAACCAGATTTGATATAACCTATTAGTAACCCAACCTAAAGCTCTGATACCAACTTGTCAAGATCCTACTCCTCAATAAGAGTACATATGATTACCTTGTATAAGCAACTAAACATGAAATTATACCAAAATGAACAAGTAACTAGAATTCATAAGTAACACAGAATATGAGAGACAATACACAATCTTGTATTAATACTCATCCAAAAAGAAAATACAATAAAGAAGATGCCACTTCTTCTCACACCTCTATGAGTCTTCCCACACCTCAAGGGCTCCCAGTAATTCTCAATCAAGAGTTCATTCTCCTACCAAAAATAGTCCCAACACACAACTCAAACACAGAGTTGGTGTTCACCTCCAACCAGTCAGTAATAACACTACCAATACATAAGTACTCAAAGTACTTCAAGTAGATCTTCCATGAACTTGCAACAACCTGCAACTCAAATGATCTTACTTACACATGAAAATCTACCATGAACTTGAAACAACCTGCAATTCAAATGATCTTACAATTAGAAGGATCTACCTTGCCTTCCTCTATTACTCTAATTACAATACATGCCAATGAGTCTATAAATAGATCCCATACTAAACAATAACTTAGACTTCTAATTTATAATAATTAGACACGCAGCTCAAGACTCAAAATAGTCTTTACATGCAAACAATCAGTTCAACAAACTAACTGTTCATGCAACGAATAGTTTTAGAACCACACAAGTGACCGATGTCAGTCCCTGTCTGACTAGAGGTGACTGACATCAGCTGACTCCTACCGATGTTGGTAGCTTCATGTTCACCCCTGACAGACGTCAGTTGGCCTGACCGACACTGGTGACTGTGACACTCAGAAACCTCCTCCATGTTTGAATACAGTGAAGCTTTTAGCTCCACAACCTAACATAGGTGGTTTTGATCTATTAGAAGAGTGAGTGCAAGCTATAAGAAACCTCTTGTTTCTTGGATTTTTGATGTAGTAGGGAGGGTTCACTAGGTCAAAGTATGTAAATAATTGAAGGATGATGTGTGAAAATTTTATTTTATGACCATGTAAGTTTATAATTATTTTTAAAAACTTAAATATGATAAATTGGTTATGGAAGTTGACCTATTGCTAAATAGGCCTAATGAAGAAGACAGTGGAAAAACTAGACATAAGTGAGAATGAGATCAGAGATTGGTTACAATAGATTAGGGATGGATATAAATGTGTTATTCCCAAAATCTGTCACTTATTTTTGGGACAACATATCAACTATATTGGTCCTGTAGGCCAAAATTCTCTCTTCCCTTCTCAAAAAATGTTCTGAGTGCTCAAGTTCTTCAATTATTCAAGCATTTTCAGTTAAGGGACTCACAAGTTCAACGGGTTCAACAACGTCAATAGGCAGGATCTCATAAAGGATTAACTTCCAAACACTTAGGCAATTTCAAGGTTGGTTCAATGTCGAGGTTCAACCAAAAGGTCCATTGACATGCTTCAAACAAATGGGATGAACCATTGAACCATTGAACCATTGAACCCTGCTTCAAAGGTTCAAAATTTCAAAGTTCAAAGGTTCAAAAAGAGTTAAGCACTCAACAAGTTCAAAGAAGTTCAACTGCATCGAAGAGTTCAACGAGTTCGAAAACTTTGGCAAGTTCAACGTTTAACCTCTTTGAAAAGTTCAAGCGGCTTTAAAAGACTTAAACAAAAGAAGACTTCGAAGAAAAAAGATTGAACCATTGAACCTTGAACTAAAAGAGTTCAAAAGTTCAACGAGTTCAATAAAGTTCGAGAGACTTAGAAGAACAAAGGATTCAAAGAACAAAGAATGAACCATTGAACCATTGAACCTTGAACCAAAAGAGTTCAAAGTTCAAAGGTTTAATGAGTTCAACATAAAAGAAAAGGATCCAAAAAGTTTGAAGGACCAAACGATTCAAAGAAAGAGAATGAACTGTTGAACCTTGAACCAAAATGGTTCAAAGTTCAAAGGTTCAAAGGGTTCAAAGTGGTTCAAGTAGCTAGCGACCAGTGACATCCCCATGGACGTCAAATTCAAGGTAATAAAATATTTGTTGTTTTTCAAATATGGTGTGGACTTGAAAACAAACTCAGTGACCAGCCAAAGAAGAAGCCAAAGGAACCAACAAAAAGCGAGAAGATAACCCAAGAGCTCAGATCGCCAAGAAAAGGAAAAAATACATGGCAAGGAAAGAGGGAATGATACAGAAAGACCAAAAATATCTAGGCAGAAGTTATTCTAGTAGGTGAAACAGTCCACCAGGTGGACATTAGAGAGCATGAGTACTCAAAGATGCGGCCTATTTTTCTCCATCGAGTAAAGGCAAAGTGGATAGCTGCGCACATATCAGGAAAAAGACCAAGTGGCCCATACTTCAAAAGGGGACATTTGAGATGAATTGACACATCACAATTAAGGCTGATGCCCTATTTCAGCATGGCCCCTTGATAAAATTGAAAATGCATTCAAGGCATTGAATGCAGCATGGGCCATTCCATGAAACAAAGTGCCCAAGTCTTTTTGGGAGTGTTATATAATGTAATATCTTATTTTATGTAAAGGAGATCTTTTTGTTATCGAAAACAAAACTCTGCCCAAATTGAAAGGCATTACTAAGACTTTGAGCTTAGATTGTTAATCATATTTCGTTATTTGAATGAGAAAGCAAGTGACCTTTCATAATTTGTGTTGGAATAGATTTTGTTGTTGAGGAAATTGTTCTTATGTCTATTTTCTGAATGCGTTCTTGTCCATTTAATTAAATAAGTAGAACTAGTGGAAGCAACCAGGAAGGTGACCTAAAGCCAACTGTGGGAGACTTTGTGCTTCTACAATTGTCTTTAGCGTGTTTATTTTTCTATTTCTGTGTAAATGATCTTGGGATGACTTTGTGCCCTCATTGTCCTTCATATATTTCACTCTTTGGCAGTTGAGGTGGATACTTTGGGCTACACCTCATTCTATTGGTTATTGTACCCTATTTTAGTTACTTTTACTACCTAAGAAGGAATCTGGTTGTTAATTGAGTATTACTTCTGAAAAAATAGAAGTACCTCCAGTAATCACCCAGGATTTCTCCTTTGATTTGTGAACATCTCTAAAAAAGAGAGATGGATGGTGGGATCCTACCCCTGAGTGTTATTTTCTACATATATATATATATATAGTATATATTGCCTCATATTTATAGGGAACCTCCCCTTGATGAGAGGAGAGATTTGTCCCCTTTTGATGTGGTAAACCTGCACATTTGGTCGATCAATCTCCCTATGTTGTGGTTGAAACAAGCTATTTTTCCCATCAGTTAGTTGGTGATAAAATATTCACCCAAAAAAATGAATGGCATAATTTTTCAAGACATATATAACCTTTCACCCTTTAAAATAAGTTTTGGTGATTCACATAAATAAGCAAAAATTTGTTCTTAAAGTGACTTGTCTAACATAGTGTGGTCTATGTAGGGTGAAGACATGAGATTAGTCTTTAAGATCAATATTGATATTAAAACTTGTAATATATATATATATATATATATATATATATATATATATATATATATATATATATATATATATATATATATAGTCAAAGATGTTATAATTATGATTAAGGATAATTAAAACCCATTATATATTCATAAAAGTGTTCACATAGGTGTTCTAAATCTTGATCTTTATGATTATGTTTTTGAAGCTATAGGTAGTTTTTTGTATGATAATAAGAATGATGTTCTTATGTCTTTTTGCATAGAATTGAAGAATAAAATACACGTGAAGTTGTTATATAGGTATAATAGGTTAATTTTAACACATTTTTATGCATTATAAAATCCTATTAAGGTGTGAAAAGTCAAAGGATTTTGACTGGGTTCTTAAGGTCTGTGTGCAATTCTAAGTGAGCATATACAGTTGATTAATTTGAAGTATTTTGACCTATTTGGTGAATTAAAATTAATATGATGTTGAACATAAGGTCATGGAGATTATATAAAAGTTATTTTTTGTTTATATTATATGTCAAAGTTGATTATATTCATTATATTTTCAAGATAGACTTTCTAGTAGTGAGAAGGCCTAATTGTGAGTAGACCTAATTGGGTGGTTCAAGGAGTGAAATGATCTAAATGGTGTTTGGGACCTAAGGTGAGATTATCAAGGGTATAATTAAGTAATTTTTGAAATTTTAATCAATTTTTTGAGGATCATGGTGTTCCAATGTGGTCAAGGTGAAACATGTACTTTGAGAAGGCCTAATTACATTAGGTTTCTATTAGGCCTAATGGTGGTTTTGGCCCTTAAGGGTAATGACCGACCTATGTAGTGGTTTTTTAAATTGTGTAAATTTTTTTTTAATATATTAAAATATTTATCTAATTATGGAAATATTATTTTCTGATGAAGATGGGTAAGAATAAGAGCCAAGTATAAAGAGAAGGTCTAATAGGCCTAATTGACTAGTTAGAATTTTAAGGACATGAGCGAATGATATAGAGATTTTAAAACCAAGTAAAGTGATTGAAGAACATAATATAGGTATGATAAATATAAATTAAGATATAAATATGTTTTATATGTTATGATCAACTTCATATGACCTTATTCTACCAAGGAAAGGGTTAGTTAAGTAAGAAGGCCTAATAGGCTGGTTGAAAGAGAAAGAAGAGAAAGAAGAGAAAAATAAGGTAGTCATATTCAGTTGAGTGATTAATAGGTGTCCAAGGGTGATCAAAGGTTCCATTTATATGATTTTTTTCTAAGTTACCTATGGGGTTGGTGCCTCCTTGCAAGTTGGTGTTTTCTAAAGGACTAGTTGAATTGGTGCTTGACTAGGGAGGGGTTGGTGCTCCTTGTGGGGTTGGTGCCTCGCTAAATTTTTTATCCATTGATTATAAGAATTAATTCAAATTTTTCTATTAGTGGGTTTTATCCCCCATTAGGGTTTCCCACATAGATCTTGTATTCATGTGTTATGTTCCTACTTCATGCTCATATGAATGATTGATTATGCATTACTATATCTCTAGATTTATTTGAATGATTAATGGATGATATATGGAATTGAAATAAGATTTTGTACACTGATTCAACCCCCCCATACTTTTGTGATTTCAACATTATTCATTATGTTGTCACGTAGATTCAATGTCAAATTACTAGAGAAGTTATACTAAATAATGTTCAATCTCAAGATATTCCTATTATAAATGATTGCTCCAATATGTCATGTAATTATTCTTCTCCAATAGATTTTATCAAATATGAAATAAATTATGAACAATATGATCCATATGTTATACATTATTTAAAATTAAACACTTCAAAGGATTCTCATTCACTTATTATTTGCCCTCTTCAAGTATGCATTATGATTCTTATTTTAGAACCCAATACTCAAGAATAATTTGGTCCAACTGATAATGAAAAAATTATGCAATATGTTCTTGATCATCCAAAAAATTAGATTCATTTTTATATGTTGAAATATCTTTGTGATCATCCTAAACATCATTTATAACATCATTGTGAACTCATTTTTTAGTAAATCAAACAAGAATTAAAAAAAAGTGAATACATCATTGTTCAATCATTATCAAATTATTTTTTAAAATATTTTATTATTTAATAATCCATTACTTTGTTTGTGTCTAAAAAATCCATTTAAAATAGAGGAAAAATGTAGACACTTCACTTTCATCACTTCCATCTTGAAATTGTAAATCAGAATGATTTCTTGAAATAATGAATAAATCAAGCTGAAAATAATTACAACATTCCAAATCATCTACATAATTTAATGTACACATTCTATGACACATTTTTGCATTCATGATTGGGGAAATACATCGCATTAAATCATCTAATCTATCATTAGCATCCCAAAATTGGTCCCCTTCTTGCAAATGTCTCACTAAGTATATTAAACCAAATAAATCAAACCTTGCAAATGAATCTACAAAAAGACAATCAATTTAATTAGTTAACTGCTTAATTAGGCTAATTAAACTTATTCTAAAAATGATTTTACATGGAATTCACATGTCATACATATTTTAAAATCAAATATTTCCTAATATCCTCATCACATAACAATTTATCAATTAAAAATTCATAAAATTCTCTTCTTTCCCAAGGTAAATTAAATGAAATTTGGATGATGTGCAAGGAAGGTTTGATTAAACTCTAAGGCATGGGGTAAAAGCTATTAAAATTCCTTCCACACTCCATACTTCCTCTTCCACACTCCACTCTTTAACATTAAATGTCCAACTCCCTTGTAAAGACTCATTCTCAAAAATTCATCTTGATCTGAGATCAATGGTTTGAATTCAAAAGAGAAATCTATAAATAGTAGGGGTTTTCATCTCCTTCAAGAAGTTTTTTGTGCTAAACTTATGTTGTCAAATATTTAAGAGAGCTTCAAATATTTATTCCAATTATTCATCCAATTATGTATAGTGCAAGTAAAGATGTTATCCACATGACTTCATGACATTGCTAAATACCTTAAACACTATATTCAAGCCAACCCAAACTTACATTTCAGTTAGAAGGAGACATCCATCATGAAGTTATAATAATTTTATTTTGTCTTCTATTTTTTTATTTTTCACTTCCTATACCCCACCCAATCCAAGGATATGTCCCTATGATGTTAGTTTTGTATTATTTTGGGTTGATTTTTATGCTAACAAAAAACTAACTTCCTTTGCAATCATGTGATCACATATGGTAGCATAAGTTTAACACAAAAAAATTGTTGAAGGATATGGAGGCCAATTCTATTTATATATTTCTCCTTTAAATTTGGACCATCGATCTTAGATCAAGATGTGTGGTTGAGATTGAATCCTCAAAGGAGAGCTAGGTATTTAATGTCAAGGGATAGAGTATGGAAGAGAAAGGATGAAGTGTGGAAGGAACTATAAGAGCTTGTCTCCCATGACTTGGAGTTAAATAAAACCTTATTTGCACACTATCCAATTTTCATTAAATTATCTTTAGGAAAGATGAATTTTTTATGATTTTTTAATTGTCAAGTTGTTGTGTGATGAATAAACCATGAATTTATGAATTAAAAAAAAGAAAAATTTACAAAAGCTATAGATTTTCCATTAGAAGAAGATTAATTTAATTAACAATGGGAAGTGATGGGAACTTGGTGTGATAGGATGTGGTAATAGAATAAAATATTAATTGATCAAGGGCTAAATAGTGATAGACTATGGATGTTAGTGCACATATGGGACTTTATTAGACAATTTATGACAATGTTAGTGGACAGTTAAAATCAAGACAAAGTGTTTGATTTTAGGTGTCTATATTTTTACCCTCTTTAAGAAGGCATTGAGAAACATGATGAAAGGAGTAAAGAATTTTAAAATAAAGAAGAAGCCAAAAAAAAGGTATACAAAAGTTAGATGATGATGAAAAAAATTATGTGATGGATGATTCCCCCTTGAGAGAGCATGAAGGGATGAAGGATAAAGAAGAATAAAATAGAATGGAAGATGCATTGAAGATGGAATAAATTAACTTGTATATGACATTAACCCACTCAAACTCACTCAACATAATGCTTGCATGCTTTGATTTATGATGATGATGATGAATTAATTTACCCCAAGCATGGAGTATTTAGGAAGGGTACATCCCAAGAGAAGCTACACACTTTGACTTGCTAAAAAAATGGTGAAAACTATGAGTTTGAATTGCCCCAAACAAGGAAAATTTAGGAAGGACACATCCCAAGAGAAGATACATGCTTTGACTTTCCCCAAATAGGGTGAAAGTTGTGAGATTGGATGAAGGACTGAATGATTTGATTTCCATAATTAGGGTGGATTGATTGATTGATTTGAAAGCCTAGATCACTGATTTAACCTATTTCATGAATTAAGGATTAGATGATCACATTGATCGATGACATGAAGTTGATAGGTGAACCTAAACATATGTGTGAATGATACAACAAATTTTTAGAGAATGAAGAATTTGTAAAAAATAAGCACACAAGGATGCCCAAAAATGATGAAAAGAATGATTGAAGAATGATGTGATAAGATTTGGAGATAATTGGATGAATTCTAGATGAGAATAGGATTATTAGTGAGAAGAAATGGATTATGGAAAGAAGGATAAGAATGCCTAATCTAACCTTAAAAACTCTATAATTGAGTGCTAGCTACATAGTCTAAATAGACTTTAGGTTGATGTAGTTATCCCAAAAGGGAAGAGTATGATGAGAAATGATGAAGATAAATGATGTTAAAAAATGTTGAATATGGATAAGATGATTTGATTTTAAAAGAGATGATTTACTAAATCTACTAAGTTACATATATCCTAGTTACACTTTAATCTACCACTCCTTTAGCATAGTTCCACACAATTCTATGTATCACCATGAAACTGCTAACTGCATTAGTTATCAAGAAGGGAGTCCCCCACTCATTTATCTTGTACATCATGTGTATAAAGCAATGAGGCCCCTTAATAAAATCTTGTTGGAACCCAAATTGTCTTTGTAGGAAAATATCACTCAATAGTGAGATCATGTTGACCTATGATGTAGCATGGAGTGGTCATAAAATGTATCACATACCCATCCTCTAGCCATCCAAACTAAATATACATTTAAGGGTACCATATAAATTATATCTTCCATCTCATCAATTACTCTTTGATAGAAAGGCATGTCCTTTCTGTGTCCCCATTGGCCTCCTCCTATAAAATAGAAACCATAAGCCAGTGGCTCCTCTAGACCCTACTATCATCTATTTCTAATGGGCTGATCAATAGCAATATGCTCCCAAACTAAGACCTAAAGCAATGTACAAGGCCTAGAGCTCATGTCATGATGGTAAGCCACCATGTGTAAATCCCTATATAATTGTGTAAGAACCATAGTACCTTGGGCAAAGAAAGTAACATCATAGATCTTATCTCTAATCACCCCTTCTAGCCCCATATGTAAGTAATGAATGCTCTTATCAAGTATCTATATACCATTGATAATAGCCATAATAATGGTAAACTCTTGATCAATCAATGGTTATGCCTATAGTGAATCTATATCAATCACTTCATCCAACATGATGATGTTAGTGTTGACCAATTTTGCCCGATAGGCAAAATTTTGGTCCCTTTCTTCCCTTGCTTTTCAAATCCAGTCAATTTCTGGTTGCACAAGTTCAAAGACATGGTTCTTCGGCCCAGTTCAAGCCTCATTTAAATATTCAAGACCATCACTCCCAGTTCAATCCTTGATTCAGTCGGCACTTGGTTCATCCATCTTCAAGTTCAAACATCTTGATTCAACGGTGTTGAACCATTAAACCATTGAACCAATTTTGGTTCAATGGTTTGGTTCAACGAGCTTTTGGTTCAAAGTGAGTGGTTTATTATTTGACACTTGGTTCATCAGTGTGCAATGGTTGAACCACTTGAATTGTTGAACCATTTTTGGTTCAATGGCTTGGTTCAAAGGTATGCCCAGTTGGTCAAAGGGCAGTCTTCAAGTTCAAATGCCCTTGCAAAGGGTAGGCACTTCAAAGGAAAAGGACTGAGTAGGTTCAAAATTGTTTAAGTTTGAATTTGTTTAAGTCCTGAATTCCTTCAGACTTTTTGCCCGAAGGAATTCCTTCAGAAAAAAAGTCTGAAGGAATTCAAGCACAGTTCAAGTTCAAAGCCAGGGCCAGGGAGAATTTCTACAGACTTTTTGTCTATGGGAAAGTGTCTGTGGACAAAATCCCATGGAAAATACACAAGGCAAATATAGACCTAGGGAAATTATCTGTGGACAAAGTCTACGAGAACCTGGGAGGCATCCAGACAAAGCAACGGACCCATCGAAGGACCCCGAAGGGCAGGTGCCCTTGCGGGGAACTCTAGGCCAAATACAAAGGACAATTCTGAGGGCCGAAGGGTCACCTTCGCTTAGGGAAGGTGCTAGGGAAATACAGAGGCAAAAGAGTGACTGCAGAGAAGGCTGAGGAAGACAAAGCCGTGGAAAAGCCAGCAAAGGACCTGATGACATTTTGATCGAGACGAGGATGTCCCAAAGGCCATCAAAATTAATATAGAAAATTAGCCATTAGTTTTCAAACCAATGACAGCCATGTGAGAGTCAAAATTAGCACAATGAAATAGCCGTTTGCTTTCAAAGTGAGAGAGTGCTAACCATGAGAGCCTAGAATGCAGTGACCCACCATAAGTTCACCCCCGAGGGCCGAAGGAGTAGTAAGAGACAAAATTGAAAAAGGACAAAGTGACAAGCATGGAATGAGTGAGCAGATGGTCCAAGTGGTGAAAGGAAGTGCTGATTTGAGAAGTGACTCTGGTAGGTGAAACAGTGGCTACAATTGACCACTAGAAGATGTGAACAGCCAATCATGCACCCATTTTTCTCCATTCATATTTATGAGTAGACAAGCTACGTAGGTGCCTTCAAGAAGCAGCCTCAGTTAATGAGGAAACAATGTGGCCATGTCAAAAAACCAAGGTTGACACAACATTTATTTTAGACAGCCTGCTCTTCCCAATGAGGGGATACAAATGGGCCACTTGTAAAAAAGGGGTGCCAAAAGGCCTCCTTTCTTATCCTATATATTGAGGACTTGTCATTTGAGGAATGATCTTTCACATTTTTAGGCGTAGCCGTGGAAAAATTTCCACCTGAATCAATAAACACATTTTTTACCTCTATCTTGGATAGACATTTCTGTGTATGTTCTGAGTGTTAATTTGTGTTTAGCCATTGTTTCTTGATGCTTTCATAGGTTCAACACCAACGTATCTACTATCTACAAAGTGCCATTTTCTGTAGCTAATAAGGAGAGTTCTATTTGGGGTGCAGAAATAGAAGGAATTACCTTGCAGAGTGCCTCTCACAGCACCTTTGGTGAACCTCTATTCTTTGTATTTCCATTTAAACCTCCCTGTCAAGTTTTACAGCTTGGTCCTTCTGCCAAGTCTAAAGTGTATGTATGTATTTATCTGGTTTTCAAGTGTGGATGTGAGAAGGTCAACTTATTTTGGTGCATCACCTCTTTAGAGTAGTTTGTTTTCCTGCAATCTTTCTCCCTTTTCATTCCCCCCATTATATATATATATATATATATATATATATGTATGTGTTTACACTTGATGGAATGACCATGATGCATCAAAGGGAGATATCCCTTATCTAGAGACTCTCCCCTCTAGCTTCACCAGTCCCATAGGCGAGAGGGGAGTTTCCATAGTTGTGAGGAGAAGGCAAGAGCTCGGCCTCCTGCCAAGGGTGCAATCTTCGACGTCAACAGTTAGTAATACGAATCAAATCCTTTAATATTATTTTTTGTCCATATCATAACAAATGTATGGCTCATATTTGGATAAGAGTACAAATAATGTGTCAAGAATCATCCAACATCACTATCATCTCTACATTAGATAAGTGAAATATGCTAGTATTTGAATGTCAGTGCTTAGCTAACGTAGAGGAAAAAGCCATGTCTACCTAGATCACTAAAATTTGTGCTACATGTAATAAATATAACACCTTAATAAGGACCCTAATCTCCTCAATACTATTGTCTAGTTTTCACATGATGCATTGTTGTATCTTATGAGCTATCAAAACTAGGACTCACTCCTACAAATTAAAACATATCAACACATTTAGTCAAATCTATCTCAACATTGACACCAAATCAAATGCATGACATAAATCATCAATGAAATCATTTAAATCACTCAAATCAAATTTTAGTAAAGCAAATACTTCATCAAATCAGGGTTATTTAACATTCTTATGATATCATTATTTTTTGGCGATATCATGGTTTTCAGGCCATTCATGTCATTTTACAGGAAGTTTTCACTATTTTTCATATCTTTTCCACCATTTTGGAAAACTTTGACATTCCATATCTATATTATTATTTTCTCTCATGATCTCATTGTTTTGTGAGTCAATACTACCATTTCAATGATTTATACTCATTTCTAGTTATTCCATAATTTTGACATTTTCTAACCTATTTAGGTGATGTTACTGATTTAATTGACATTGATTTGGTTAGAATTATCACCAATTTTTATGGAATTCCTACCTCTTGCATCATAATATCACCATTTTCATGGCAATATCATTATTTGTGTGGTTAATCCCATCATTTTCATGTTTTTTGAAAGTGGCAAGATCGCTAATTGTCATACTTCTACCTAAAATTAATAACATTAAAAGTAAAAAGTTTCAAAAATTAAAAGTACTCATGGAATGTATACTCTATGGTGGTATATTTTAATCTTGAACTTGCTCTCCAAGATGTATGTGTCAAGGGATACATGCCATCAAACTTGAAACACTCCCATTCAAACTCCAAGGGAAAAAAATCTAAGAGGGGAGGGTGAAAATGAACTATTTTCACCCCTAGGGGTCAATTTATAGCTTAAATTTTGTATCTTTACCCATACCCCTCCCATTTCATCATTCATCTTCTCAAATTGCCTATTTACGGATCCTTTATCCATTTTCAATTCCATTTTTACCTATTTTCTCTATTTCTCAACATTTTTTACAAACGTTTCATTTATTTCCTTTTAAAATCTTGTCCATCAAAAATAAATTGGCCACTCCCTTTAGGGGGAATCCTAAACATTTTTTGGGGCATCTTTGTGAACTCATTTTTTGTAAATTGAACAAGAATAAAAAAAATATGAACACATCATTCTTTAATCATTTCAAAGACTCTTTTATCATTTTGAAATCTTTTACTTTTTTGGTGCCTCACAACACCCTTTCAAATGGGAGAAAAATTTAGACACTCCACTTTCATCACTTCCATGAATAAATTTCAATTCAGAATGATTTCCCATAATGATGCACAAATCAAGCTAAAAATCATTAAAACATTGTAAATGATATGCACAATTTAAAGTGCATATTCTATGATGCATTGGTACATATTTAATTGGGAAAATCCACTACATCAATCGTCTAATCTACCATCAACATCTTAAAATTGGTTCCTTTGTTGAAAATGTATTAGTAAGCATATTAAACCGAATAAATCAAACCTTGCAAATGAGACTAAAAAAGGATAAAATAAACTTAATTAGATAATTTATTGATTAGGCCAATTAAAATTATTTTAAAAATAAGGTTACATGGAATGCACATGTCATAAATATTTGAAAAAAAATTATTTCTTAATATTCTCATCATACAACTCACTAATTAAAAATTCATAAAATCCTCTTCTTTCCCAAGGTAAATTAAATGAATTTTGGATAGTGTGCAAGGAAGGTTTTCTTCAAATCCAAGGCATGGGGAACAATATCTTGTAATTCCTTTCACACTCCATCCTTCATCTTTCACACTTTCATATTAAATGCCCATATCCACTTTGAGGACTCATTCTAAACCACCCATCTTGATCAAAGATCAATGATCCAAAGTCAAAGGAGAAATATAAATAGAAGGGGATTCCATCTCCTCCAAGAAGCATTTTTGGGCTAAACTGATGTCAAATCCTCAAGAGAGCTTCAACCATTTCTTCAAATTTATCATCCAATCATGCATAAAATAAGGGTAGTGTCATCCAAGTAACTTCATGACATTGCCAAACACCTCAAGCACTATATCCAGACCAATCCAAACTTGAATTCTAGCTAGAAAGAGACATCCATGAGGAAGGTATAATCATTTATTTTTGTATTATATTTGTTTTTAAAAAAAATTATTAGACCTTTCCTAATCCGAGGACATGCACCTAGGATGTTAATTTTGTATTAATTTGGTTTGATTTTCATGATAACAATTAGTTAACCTCCTTTTAAATCATGTGATCACATTGTCTAAGATAAATTTTCTAATGTTGCTACTTCTATTATCGTAACCATTCTGATTTATACACCTTTATATACTTCTATATCACTATGCTTATGCCTACTCATGCTACTTGCACTCCTCCAATTACCTCTCCAAATTCTACTCTTGAGCATGAATTATAGCCTTATAATATAAGTTAATCCACATTGAGCTAATTGTCTCTCATGCTATCCCTTATATGAACTCATGTTAATTATTTCATAATCCTTTGGCACCTAAAATTGCATCTTATCCATTACTAGTTGGCTTTTTGGCTCCTAAGATTCCCTTATATGAAGGCATATGTGTGTTATACTATATATTTTATGTGTATATCTAATGCAGAGCTATGGGGGAGAAGTCCTCTCTAGAATCATCACCTATTTCTCTATCCTTGACTGATCACATATGATTAATGTTGATTGAATTCTTCCTCATCATTCTAGCACCTTCTTTCTTTAATTAGCTTAAGACTTCTTATTCTTAGTGTTTATTCCTTGTACCTTAAATAAGAATGCATTGATGGTGTTCTTCCCTATTCACTCAATCACTACTCACCTCTTCATCTTCCTCCATTCTTTTCTTTTGCTAACTAGTTCTTTGCCTTTCAATAGGAAACACTTGACAACTAGTATTTTTGGTCTCAAGGACTAGAACTAGATTTTAGGCTCCCAAAATGAAACAAAATGCTTTTTTACTCTTAAAATATCATGTCATACCTATATTCACCTCTTAAAACTATTCATTTACCCTTGAATGCTTGTTACCATACATTTCATATTCAAGGTTACACTAAGCTAGTAGCCCTATTTTGGTCTTTTACCTTAGTTCAAAAAATATAGGATCTATTCATTTAATTCTAATCCCATATTCATTCTTATTTTATTCCATGTGAACTACGTACAAAGTCTCAAAGATCCATTCTGTTGTCATCTACCATTTGCTTTGGAAACCCCACTCTTTTAAGGCCTATTCCATAACTCAGTCCTTTGTAAACCATACCATATATAAATTTTCAATCCAAAAGCTCATGATTCATCTTAAAAATGATTATCAGGACCAATCTATAAATTTTCAAAGTTTTCCAAAGTTGGAAACTCAGTAAAAAGGCCAAACCCTAGTCTAGGGTTTGTATGACTGTATACAGGCCTGAGAGCCTACAAAACCCAATATCTTGAGTTATAAATCACTTCATAGGATCATATAAACTTTTCAATCTCTGTTATTATTTATCCCAAATTATAAAATAGGTTATATTCTATATTAAACATCCTTAGTGCTAATAAGCCTAATATACATAATTGTGAGCACTAATATGGATTGTGGGGTAGAGTATATCTCAGTTTGGTATTTGTTAGGATTTAGATCACCCTAATAAGTAATTAAGACCCTTATTAAGTATAAATAACCATTAAAAAACTATTAAAATGTTCAAAAATTTCTCCCTTTCCCTTATAATGTCTTTTTCAACTTGAAACATGCCATTTTAAAGTCCTCTTTTAGGACTGTATCAATACTCAAGACTGTGTATTAGCAATAGGGTTCAATATTTCATGAGGTATATAGCTTTTTGTTTTATGAATTACTAATCTTTACTTATATTCATATCCTATAAATAAATCCACACTCATTCCTTAAGCTTTCATTCCATCCCTCTAACATTTAAACAAACATTTAAGAGCCTGTGAACAACAAGATTCTTTTACCTCTGTCATAAGATATTTTCAATGACCATAAGGATTTACAAAGATCTAAATCATTCCTTGTATAATATCTTGAATTCTCTTCTATTCATGATGGTAAGACATTAGCTTCAAATCTATTCCTTAAACAAACATATGAATTTTATTTGAAATCCTCTAAACAAGGTCTAACTGTAGCAACTAAGTTTTGTATAAACAACCTTATAAGTATTCAAAATGTTAACTTATTTAAAAGATATTCATGGAATTTATATTCTCCATATATATTTTATAAACTCTTCTCACATATATATTGATTCTAAACTCTAATTTCTTTTGTGATACCCTATAGGCAAGGCTCAACTATGTTTACTAGGGTCTGTCTGCAATATTAGAGTTTTACACCGTTTCAACAAGGTATTGACATTTATACCTAGCAGTGTTTGCTTAATATAAACCTATAAAATAACCAAGTTAAGGAATCACCCTCTTACCTATTCTTGATTTGTGTTCTTAATAACATAACCTATATACTTTACTTGGTTAATACTGTGAACAGAGGTTCTAAATCCATGAGTGCCTTATTGAATGATGTTCAATCTTCTTGATTTATTTATTATGACTCTTAGACATCTTGGACACCTTCACGCAAATTATTAGAATGATTATTTCTTGATTATTTGCTCTAAACCACATATAAATCACCTTTCTTGGTTATGAACAATAGGCCATTGATTTAAACCTGTCACACAATGTATATATACAACTATTCATGGCCTTAGAGGCCTATCAAGATACAAAGCAACATTCAACAGATCAATATCATTCAGAGAATATACAAAAATTGTCTATCTTTATGCATTTTAAACTTTCTTTATTACAAACTATCCTTATGAGGAAACCATCACCTTCTTGAGAGGTTTTCATCAATAATTCTACATTGCTTTCTAGTTTTACATTCTTGGAACATTCTCAACACCTCTCCTACCTCAAGATAATACTACCAACTCCTTAAAATCTTTCTTTTACCAACTTCAAGGGTTCATTATTAGTTAGTTACACAAAACAAAATCATGTAACATAATAACTTCAACATGAGACTTATAATGTCAAAACTTGAATATGACCACTAATTTATGTTTTAGGCTTATGTACCATCTAGCATATTTTAAAAGACCTCATTAGACTCTTTTATCCCACTTACTCCAACTATATACCCCAGTACATATATTTGGCCTTCTAGGTTCATTTTGAATATTTGAATTTTTAAATCCCTAGTTTTGGAGGGAAAACTCTAATAAACTAGATAGTTCATATTAAGGACTCCTAATGGACTCAAATACATGGAATAGAAATTGATAGGTCTCTAGAAACACATTATTCTCCAAACTTGACACACTTTTTCTTGCTAATGACCAAAAAATGAAATTTGACAACATTAGTTTGATGATTCTGCATTCTACTCCCTAGGAGGGAGAAAAATTGAACCTACATCTTTCTTCCTTGATTTCCAATTGATATTTTGAGGGTCTTTCATGCTCAACATGTTACTTGTCCTTTGTTCTGATTCCTTTTTATTTTTTAAATGATTATTATTCTTCCTTGTGGCTTTTTATAGATTTCTTATCCATTCATCTTCCACTTCCATGAAATCTTACCATTACTTTATCTCCTTGTTTTCTACATCTTCCACTTGTTCCAAGTCATTTTTCTTGCCATCATACTCATTTGCACTCAAATGGTATCTATTTCTCTTGTTTATGCTTCTTTCATAACTTGTTTCCTCATGATTCTTACTTGTTTTTTGCTTCTTGAGTGATGTTTTCTATTTAATCATGCTTTTATCTTCATTTTGAGACTCTAATGGACTCTTATACATCTCATCCTTTGTCATTTTCTCATATGTTCTCTCCTTTGCTATCTTTTCTTCAAACTTCTTCCCTTTTAGATGCCTTTTTCCATCATATTGCTCACTATGCAAGATAAATTTCTCATTCCTCTCATCCTTATCATAGTATATTATTATTTGTCATAATTTTATCTTTCCATATCCATGTTTATCAAGTAAAAACTAAGCATTAGCTTTCCCCTTTATGCAACTCACCTTGTTTTTTGCTTCATGCTTCATTTGTTTGCTTGCTTGCCAATTTGTACATCTTATTATACTTCTATTTATTTCTCCTTTCTTGGTGTTCCTTGGAGTTTATCCTTGCTCTTAACATGTTGTACCTTGTAGACACCTAAATCTGGCCACCAATGACCTCCAACCAGGCTTTTGACCAATTTATACCTAAAGTGCATAATTGGCCTAAAAACACTAAATCATATTAAAAGCTTTGAGCCTAACATATTCAAGTGCCAATTTTGGCTAGAGTATCATTAAATGGGGTAATAAAATTTATGGGATAGCTAACTTTGATCACATCATTCTAAGTTAAAATGCCAATTTTGCACCTGGGTGCTCTAGATTGCTCTTTCTTATCAAATCTCTTACATGAGACACATGTCTTTGTTATTTGGTGTTGGTAACATCCTAAATGGGATAATGGATCCAATGCATTTGACATTGACTTCCAATTCCAATCTATTCAAATTTTGGACCAATAACAAGGCATTATGATCAATTTGAGTAATTTGTGCACAAAGTGCTTAATCATGCTTAAGAGCTAGTTAAACGAAATTAGGACCTAATTAATAATTCCATGAAAACTTTTTGAATAATTATTTTTGCAAATTAATATTTAATATCTACATCATCAAGTGACCTCATTTCTTGGGAAGAATCCCTAGGCTATAAATGCCACAAATATTAGGATTCATGCCTTCCATGCCTCATTAAGACCCTCCCATGCCTCATCAAAGCCCTCCATGCCTCTTAATTGATCCTCTATCCCAAATTTTGATGAGCCTATTTATCAATTTTAATTTCAAAATTGGATTAATCCTTAGCCACAAATCTCAATCCTAAGATGGATGGTTCAATTTGATTCTGAGTATTCTCAAAAATCTATAAATAGGAGGCCTTGCCTATTGAATTAAAAAATATATTTTGGTGAAAAGTTATTATGATCAAACATATTAAAAGAAAGATTAATTTTTGAAAATTTACCTTGTCAAATTTATTCCAAGAGCTCTCACATGCCAAAGTTATGATGCTGAAATATTGAGTCAAGCCAAGCGAAAGCCACAAGGTGCCAAGGAGAAGAGGAGATAGCCAACCCTCCTTTGATGAAGACTTCATGAGCACAAGCTAAGTAAGCCACTACAAAAAGCATATTGGAGCATCCAAGGAAGGTAAAAGAAGGTTTATTTTGCATTTTAATTGTGTGTTTTATTCATATTTGTTAACTAAGCTCTCCCTAGTGTCTAGGCCTAGAGATGTATATTAGCTAGTGTGTTTTTATCAATTTATTTTCATTTTGGTAGTAAAACAATACTAATCACCTATCTTGAGTCAAATTCCTGGTTTATATAATGGCATGCTCATGGGGATCAAACACATCCCACACATGAAGAAGATCATTATGCAACTTTAAAATCTTCATTTGGGTCATTAAAACTTTTGCAATTTGATTTTCTAACTTTATTTTGTTATTTTTTTCTTTGTCACAAGTTTACACAGTAATCGCTGATGAAATATTGTTGATTAAGTATAACCATCATCGGTTAGCATTAGTAAAAGTTATGTCAGTCTGAATAGCCATCACTGCTTAGTAAAACTATTATTGGTCTGCATAAATGTTACTGTTGTTGGTTAGTATAATCATCAAATGTCGCTATTTTTTTACACAAACCTTAGAGCTCATTTTTCTAAGTTGGTTGTTTCATATTTAAATTTTTTTCTAATCTAAACATCTTGATAAATTTTTTTTTGCAAGTTTTGCTTGAAAAATCATCAAAGCATGCTTAAATAGATCCTTTTAAACTTCATTTGGGCTTTTTAAAAATGAATCAAACTTTTCATTTTGGTGCTTAAAGGAAAATCATTTAGGGTGATATTTCTTAAATATTGTAGTTAGCTTTCAAAGTTACAAATTAAGACCAAGGGGTCAAATGAACATCACCATATCTTTCATTTGGGCTTAAAATTGAACACATGTTAATTTTATTTTCACTTATTTCAATAGCACTTTGTTTTTGCAAAATACAAGGATGTTGCATGTATGCTCTTATATTTGTCCCCTTTAGGGAACCCTTGGAATCAAAAGTGTTTTTATTTTTTATAAATTACCTAGTCTAAGGCATAGAAAGAAAATTGTCTAAAGCACTCCCCAAAAACTTGCAAAAGTATTGGGTGACCTTAACAACAACCCTAAAGTCTTTCTATTTTATGCTTTCATTTCATGTAAAATTGGATTACGAGGGGGATGCCATTACCTACCATGAGTTATTTAGGGAAGCTTTGATCAAGGGTTTCATCTCTTGGTATTGACTTCACTTACTCCTTCTGAGTTGCACATGGGACATATCTATATTTGGACATCACACTACACTGATTGAATAGTAGGATGTAGTGGTTATGAAAAAGACTAGATTTTTTTACAATTAGCCAATGCCATGATCACCTAATTTTCATGTTTATCTTTTCATCATTTGATGTGAAAGTCATTGTGAAATTGATTCCCCTAGAAGCATTCAAACATTTCCATACCCGTTTTAGGATTTAGATGATTATACTTAGTGTATTTTGGTCATTTTTACTTGGTATGTTTTGAGACTAAAACTTGTTTGTTTTTTCATGAGCCATGTCAAAACAATGTATTTGAGTTGAGGAGGGTAGTGTTATACTGCCTAAATCATGTCAAAACATTTTTAGATTTTTTAGTCTTTGAAACATAACATAGATCACATCATTAGAGCATGTTTACATCATTAGGTTGCTCAATTTATTTTAAGACTAGTTTCCCTTGTATCAAAAACCATTGTTTCAAACCATTTTATGTATACCATTTAGACCTTTGTCTTGTGTTGTCATGTTGTCCAATCTTGTCTAGCTTGTTTGGTCAAATCCTAGTTTTCACCATTGAGTTTTCAATTAGCCTTGTCAAATTTGGATTCAAACATTGATTGATTTTTATTTAGGCCTTAATTCATGGGGATGATACATAGATCTTTCTCTTTTGAGTTGCATAATTTCAATTAATTGATTACCCAAATTTGAAAACTATTGATGGTTTATTTGTTCAATACCTATCCTTATCATTGTTTGTGCCTTTATTTGAGAAAGCATAGTCTTTCTTCAAAGAGCTTTTTGTCTTATGCCTTATGCCAACTGATCATGTTTATGTTTGATTCCATGTGTCGGGTTTATGTCAAAGTTATTTCCAAACTTGTCAGATTAAATCAAATCACATGATACCTTTGTTTCAAGTCGAGATTTTAATGCCATTTGGCCAAAAGTCCTAGCATATGCTTATTTGTTTGAGCCTATATTTTGACTCCATGTTTGGACAAAAGACCTAGTAACTCAACTTTTTCCCTTCTTAGTTTAGACCTTGTTTGGAACACTTTGACCTAGACCTTTGACATGTCAATTTTTATTCAAACGCTTGACCTTTTGTGTGTATGACATTGGACATTAGACATTTGATGTTAGAGAACTTTATGTCAAGTCTTATCACAAAACATTTTGGAGATACAACTCCATTTTCAAACCATGTTGAAGATATAGCTCCACTTTTGACAAGGTTATACCAAGTTTTAACCATTTATCCTTTGGACATAATTTTTTTAGAGTTTGTAAAACTCTAAGCCTTCTTTTTTTCAGATCTTTCATCATTTATGTGGATATGTCTAGCTACACCTATGGTGGAGTCACATATAATCCAACTTATGATAGAATGGCTACAAAAAATGAATTTTATGGCTTTAGTCAAGACCCCAATGATGATAATATGGTTTGTGAGATAGATTTATATCCACCTCATAATAATCATTCATGAGAACAAAGTCATGAACTAGCTCATGATCTAACTCAAGACTTGGATTGGTATGAAGAGGCTTGTGAGGAGGACTTTGAAGACCCAAATACAAATAATGTTTTTTGGGATATGGATCCGTACCCTCTTTACAATAATTAGTACATGGAACACAATCAAGAACCAGCTTATGAGCCAACTCATAGCTAAGATGATATGATTTATGAGGAAGACTTATATGCTTTGGCTTATGTGAGTAACCAAGCTCCACCACATCATACCATTTCTATTATAGGACCACAATGTCACACCATTCCCATAAAAATACCTCATCCTTTGGTTTGTGAAATTAATCAGTTTCCATAATGCCAAACCATTTCTATATCAAGACTTCATCCTTTGGCTTGTGTGAGAAACCAAGCTCCACAACACCCTTTCATCATTCCAGGACCTAGTCCTTTGACTTATGCTAGCAATAAAGATCCACACTACCCTATCATTACCATCTCAAGACTTTATCCTTTGGCTCATGCGATAAATCATGCTCCCCAATGCCCTATCATTATCTAGCCATAAGCCATTTCTCATCCAGAACTAATCCCATCTAAACCTCAACTATCTAATCCTTCGAAGACCAAGCTATGTTCAAAACTAGTATTTTTAAAATCATTGGAAACCAAAGCCAAGACAACCAACCAATCTAAGATTTTTTCTTTATTGAACTAACCACTTATGATAAGTCAACCTATGATGAATCACTTATTGATCCTATACTAGTTGTC
The DNA here is from genome assembly GCA_037957365.1 of Torreya grandis. Lineage (NCBI taxonomy): Eukaryota > Viridiplantae > Streptophyta > Pinopsida > Cupressales > Taxaceae > Torreya > Torreya grandis. The sequence continues at coordinate 4,758,339 of JARHVA010000200.1, read as the reverse complement.
AAGGAGTTTCACACTGATGATCCATTCTTTATTGAGTCACTTAATGATTATAACCACCTTTAGGAAAATCATTCCCTCAACCATGTGCCTATTTTTCAAGAGCCTCCTATTGATAAGCTAGTCTCTGAGGAGTTGTCTCTTGACCTTTTTCCCATCTTGGAGGAGTCCCACTCTGATAAACCAATTTTTATGGAGCCTATTATGCCATCACAGGCCATTACTTGTCCAATACCAAGCATTCAACAAGACATTATTGTAACACAATACCCATCAGATAAAGAATAATATTTAGAGTCAGGTTTTATTATTGAACCAACATTAGATTTAGCATCAAAATTAGAATCAAAATTAGTCTCAACATCAAATTCAGAGTCCATTAAGTCAGAATCAGATTCAAAAGAAAAATATATTGATGATTATTACAACATTGGTTACACATACCTTGAAAATCAATTTTAATACATTTTTGATCCTTTTATAATTTTTGAGTATGAGTACTTCAACATCAACACAATTTATCTTAGTATCTTCTACAAGGATTGTATAGCCTCTCCCTATTCCATTACCATTCCACAAGACATTACCATCAACCAAAATAGCCATATCATTGACATTCCATCTCCCACAAGCATCGATTGGGATTGACAAAATCACACTTTGCTGAATTGCATCCATGGTGACATAGTGGTTGAAGAAGAGAAAGGAGGCCAAAACCACATTCATGTAGTAGAAGAACACTCTCCTAGTGAAACATTTATAGAGGTGCTAGGATACAATCAAAGTTCTAATTTAGCATATTCTAGGGAAACTTTTTATGAAGTGCTAAATGAAAATTAAAGTCAAAAGCCAATGTTCATTAGTGAAACCTTCTTAGGGGTGATACAGGACAATCAAGACAACTTCATTGGTGAAAACCTCTTTGAGGCACCAATAGCTATGCACAAAATTTATTCACTACTTGATGAAAACAAAATCAAAGATCAAATCAAAATAGATTCTAATCTATAGCCTAATTAGATGGTAGATACTCTCAAGATCAAACAATATAAAAATTTGATGGCCCTATTGAGAGAACAAGTCTTTGACCCTACCACAACCAAATTTATGTTGAATCTGGCATCAACAACATTATGTGTGACTGAACATCTCGATCTTCATTTTTTTCCCAATAGTTCTACATTCTATTATCATCTACCATTCCATTTCATAAATAAACCTACCATCCATTATTTTTCCCTATTTACCATCTTTGGTCTCACATTCCTTTGTAAAGGATACAAAGATACCTTATCTTGATGTTTAGAGGAATCAAAATCAATGACCAATGAAGATCATAACAACATTCTAAGAATCACATTTTATAGGTAGTTCTTGATGGAGTAGTTATTCAAATGAGGTGTGGGATAGTAATTAATATGATTGATTATTCTATTTGTATCATTTATTGATTAGGTCATGCATCTCCATCTCAATAGGAAAAATAGAATCATATGCCATTTACCACACCTAGGCCAAAAGCATGTACCATACCATTTCACATTGCCATGCCATTGACATTATTACATATCTATTTGCCATTGTCGCATATTCTTGCTATTGACCCTATCACTTGGTGGCGAACCTCTTAACATTTTATCCAATTTATCAAATCATCATTATCCTAAGCAACACCATACCATCCTACCATGCTATTCCTATCTAGACTAAAGCATATTTTTAGTCATCCTACCCAATCCTATTTTGATCTTGGTTCCTTTGTTTCTTCTCACACTTTTTAAATAAAAGTCTATGAAAGTAGTGTGACAGTTGATCTGGAAAGATATATTTCATTTTCCATCCTGTATCAAGCTTATTTATGTGATCCTAATTATAACCGCCTATGGGCAAATCAGTGTCTCACCAGTCTTGCTACTAATTATAACCACCTATGGAAAAATTAGTATTATTGACCTATTCTATCGTATCCTAGTTATAATTGTCTATGGGCAAACTAAGGGTAACACTTGTTTATCATGCATTGCCACATCACCTTGCCATTACTATTTTTAATTGACTAGCCATTTGTCAGATTTGAAAACTTGTTGGGACCTAGTTGGTTTTTCCCTACCTTTTGTGTGGATGGAATTACTATGACTTGAGGTCATTTTAGGACTATGTGGGTCATGCTCAATTCATGTTACGGTCCTCTCAGTCCCCCTTTCCATACGCTCTTGTTATTTTGTGAGCAACCTAAGCCAAACACTCTCACCATTTTGTGAGAAAGTATCTTGTCATTCTTTATTGAGTTAAAATACCTCAAAATGCCAAAAGAATTCATAATATTTCAAAATCCAAAAATATTTGTCCTATTTAAGCCTAGTCAATTATCCTCGATCTGCCTTCTGGGGCATGGTCAGTGCTAGGATGATTTCTTTTGCTTTTATTTTTAGGGTTCTTGTTTGTTTATTTTATTTTAAGTTGTTTGTTTGTTTGTTTGCTTGCCTATTTGTTTGCTTTCAACATTGTTGTCTTGACTCAGTCTATATGTGTTCATTGGGTGATTCCTTGCACACATTATTATTGAGTCCATCCATATTCATACGTCAACATTATCATCATGGTTTTTATCATTGGTGCATTATTTTCAATTATTTATTGGATTAGGAGTTAGTCCTTATGCATATTTTGGCCAAGTCTTCATGGTGTTCTATCATGATGCCTACCATCACATGCTATAGCAAAAATTAGCTTCAAGAAGGTCTACAATCAATGGAGCTATAGAAAATTCTCCTTGGCACCTTGGAAAATCCTTCCATCCCACCCTTGATCAAATTAACCCATTGGCCATTCTAGTTATATCATTACTAATAAGGATAAACATCTCCTCATTGGTAGGTATAACTGAGTCATTCACACTGATCAATCTTATTGTTCTATTAATCTCTTTCATCACTTTGCAACCACTCATATTTAATATATATTTTAGGTTATATCCTTGAGTTATGCTTGTTAATCATCCCTAATTAGGGTACAAATATTTTTTGCCAATCTAGGTCCTCTTATTGATTATAACTGCCTATGGGCAAATCATTATTTTGACTTTTATTCCTGATTATAACCGTCTTTAGGCAAATCATTAATATTTTTTAAATAAATGAATGCAAGTATTTTATTATTTGGATTAATCTCAACCATGGGTTAATTCCACCTTTCTTCTTATTTCTTTTCAATGGACTGCCCATCCATAAATGTGAAAGCCACTCCCTCAAGGGGGCATCATCATAGGCTTCCCAAAACCATTTGGAACTTTGTTATTTAATCATCATCTTATTTTTGGCATACATGACTTTTATCATTATTTGAGAAGATATTGCTTTGCCTACAGTTTTCAACATCTTCCCAAATAAGGGAAAACTATAGACACCTAGATCTGGCCACCAATGCCCTCCAACCAGGCTTTTGACTAATTTCTACCTAAAGTTCACAATTTGGCCTAATAACACTAAATCATATTAAAATATTTGAACATGACATATTCAAGTGCGGATTTTGGCTAGAGTATCATTAAATGGGGTAATGCAATTTATGGGCCAGCTAACTTTGATCAAATTATTTTGAGTCAAAATGCCAATTTTACACTTGGGTGTTCTAATTGTTCTTTCCTATCAAATATCTTGCATGAGACACATGCCTTTGTTATTTGGTGTTGGTAACATCCTAAATACAATAATGGATCCAATGCATCTAACACTGACTTCCAATTTCAATCCAATCAAATTTTGGACCAATAACAAGGCATTATGATCAATTTGAGTAATTTATGCACAAAGTGCTTAATCATGCTTAAGAGTTAGTTAAACCAAATTAGAGCCTAATTAATAATTCCATGGAAACTTGTTGAATACTTTTTTTGGAAATGAATATTTAATATTTGCATCATCATGTGACCTTATTTCTTAGGAAAACATCCCTAGGCCATAAATGCCACAAATATCAAGATTCATGCCTCCCATGCCTCATTAAGACTCTCACATGCCTCATCAAAGCCCTCCATGCATCTTAATTGATCCTCTTATTGATGAGCCTATTTATAAATTTTAATTTAAAAATTAGATTAATCCTTATCCACACATCTCAATCTTGAGTTGGATGGTTCAAATTGATTCTGAACAATCTCAAAAATCTATAAATAAGAGGCCTTGCCTATTTAATTAAAAAATATATTTTGGTGCAAAGTTATTATGCTCAAATATCTTCAAAGAAAGCTTAATTATGAAAATTTACCATGTCAAATTGATTCCAAGATCTCTCACATGCCAAAGTTATGATGCCTAAATATTGAGTCAAGCCAAGCTAAAGCCACAAGTTGCTGAGGAGAAGAGGAGATAGCCAAGCCTCCTTTGATGAAGACTTCATGAGCACAAGATGAGAAAGCCACTACAAAAATAATTTTGGAGCATACAAGGAATGTAAAATAAGGTTTTTTTGCATTTTATTTGTGTGTTTTATTCATATTTGTTAACTAAGCTCTCCCTAGTATCTAGGCCTAGATATGTATGCTAGTTAGTGTGTTTTTATCAATTTGTTTTCATTTTGGGAATAACACAATACTAATCACTCTCTTGATTCAAATTCCTAGCTCACATACCTCACCTATTTTCAGATCCTTTGATGGGCTAAACATTTCATCTATCATCCTTATCTCCTCTTGCAACTTGAATGCATCAACTTATTCATTAACTTCATCAAAATTTTATGTACTCTTTTCTTCATTGTCTTGGGAAGCTCACTCTTTATCTCTTCCTTAGACTCTCTAATTTTTTAGAGTCAAATCAACCTCCTCTTGTTGTACATCATACTTCTCAAGCACTCTTTTAGGTACTTCTTCCTCAACTTGCCATGTTACATCCTCATTCAATAAATCTATTGTTTCTATGTACACGTTATCTTCATAATTGGATTCTAATTCAAATGAATCATCATATGCAACATTTGAAAATAAATCTATCAAACACTTATATTTTATGAACTCATATGGTTGCACCTTCACTTTCTTGTCTTAGTTTTCATGAACCACCTTGTTGGTGTGCTTTATTTGCTTTTCATCCTCTTCCATATTCATACTTTCTTGGGATTCACTTGTAATGTAAACTTATTGTATTGTTTATGTATTCTTTATCACCCATTTTCTACCATGTACTTTCTTGGGCTTCCATTTTCTTCTCTTTGCATCACTCTCATACCTTGGTCATCTATCATACCATCTTGATGTAATTTTACATTTTCCTTTTGTTTCCACATTTGTGCTTGATTTCCACCTATACTCTTACTTTTTTGACCTCTTAATTGAGCTTATACTCTTTCTTCTCTTCACCTACATGTTTAATCCATTTATGAAATACATACCTATGCCCATGCTCTCCTTTTGAGGGTTGTAACCTATCCTTCTTTCTTTCAACCTACATATCATTCTTTTCCTCTTCACTTATATAATAAAATTTAATTTTCAAACACTCATTTACCTCCAATGGTTACTATTTCAAGTTTAGTTCTTCTTTCACATCTTCATAGGTTACCTCCTTGTCCACTTGGTGCACCATATCATCTATTTCAATTGATATTCATGGAATGCATCATATAAATCCTCTTTATCTTCAATTTCATCATGTGAAATGTCCTCAATCTTTAACTCTTTATCTTCTTCATGAAGTTCTTTTTCTTTATCATCTTCTTGCCATTTAATGGGTAGTGGTCTTGGCCCATTCTTCATCCACTTTGAGGCCTCATGCTTGGCCTTCACCATCCTTGTATTCATATGTTCAAACAAAAACTCAAAATAAATGTTAGCATATAAAACTAGAGACCATATCGTCTCTTTGAACACATTTGGCATAGGCATTGTCCACCTCTTATTTTCTTCATTCTTTTGTGTTCTCCTTGGCACTTATTTCTCTTTCTTATTCTCTTCAATGAGAAATCTCTTCTATACCTCTATTTCTTGTTTATCACTTGGCAAAATAATCTTTCTCATGCCTCTTTGGGTTGTCCTTACATTCTTCTTCTCATTCTTCAAGACACCTTTCTTGTGCCTTTTTCTCATAAGTGACTCTATAGGACACTTTACTCTCTTTTTCATATGCCAACCTATCCATTAGATCTTTTGACTATCCATGAGCTTCATTAGAATCTCAATCCTCTCAAATATCTATCCCAAATATATTATTGTGTATTATCTCTCTTTCTATATCCATATTCTCTCACTTTCTTGATTTTCTTGGCCTATTTAGAGCTCTTCTTAGCAAGTCTATTAATATTGCCTCTTAGACATCTTTTGGGAATTTCATCTTCTTGAGTCCTCTCTCTAAGATCTCTTCTAAACTCTCTTGACTCTATTTTTTATTCTTCTTTCTTCCCTCTTCTCTCTTGGAGCTTCAATGCTCTCTTTTTCTCTCTCTTCTAGCCTTCTCTTAACTAGCTCTTGTCCTTCTCAAAGGACTTTGGGGCTATCATGTGTAGCCTTGATGAGGGAATGTGTGGTAAAAAGCATTAAAGTGTGAGTGAATAGTTTAAATATGTGAATATAGGTATGACATGATCTTTTAAGAGTATCAAAGAATTGAGATTCATCTTGGGAGCCTAAAAGCTAGTTCTAGTCCTTGAGACCAAAAAGACTAGTTGTCAAGTGTTTCCTAGTGAAAGACAAAGAACCATTTAGTAAAAGAAAATAATGGAGGAACATAAAGAGGTGAGTAGTGATTGAGTGAACAAGGAAGAACACCAATAAGGCATTGTTATTTAAGGTACAAGTAATAAGCACTATTCATAATAAGTCTTAAGCCAATTAAAGAAAGAAGGCACTAGAATGATGAGGAAGAATTCAATCAACCATTGATTGGGCGTGATCAGTTAGGGATAAAGAACCAAACAATGATTATAAACAAGACTTCTCCCCCATAGATATGATACCAAAATGATAAAAATATATGGGGGAGAAGTCCTCTCTAGAATCATCACTTGGTTCTCTATCCTTGATTGATCACATCCAATTAATGGTTTATTGAATTCTTCCTCATCATTCTAGCACCTTATTTATTTTATTGGCTTAAGAATTCTTATGCTTAATTTTTATTCCTTGTACTTTCAATAACAATTCCTTGATGGTGTTCTTCCCTAGTCACTCAATCACTACTCACCTCTTTGTCTTCCTCCATTCTTTTCTTTTGCTAACTAGTTCTTTGCTTTTCACTAGGAAACACTTGATAGCTAGTCTTTTTGGTCTCAAGGACTAGAACTAGATTTTAGGCTCCCAAGATATTGAAAAATGTAGGAAAAGTAATATCTTCTCAAATAATGATAAAATGAATGTATGCCAAAAATAAGATGATGATTAAAGAATAAATCTCTAAATGGTTTCAGGAAGCCTATAGTGATGCCCCCTCAAGGGAGTGGCTATCACATTTGTTGATGGACAATCCCTCAAAAAGAAACAAGAAAAAAGGTAGAATTAACCCATGGTTGAGATTAATCTAAATAAGAAAATGTTTGCATGCATTGATTTAAAAAATATTATTGATTTACCCAAAGATGGTTATAATCAAGAATAAAAGTCAAAATAATGATTTACCCATAGGTGGTTATAATCATTAAGAGGACCTAGATTGGTTAAAGATGAATGTACCCCAATCAGGGTTGATTAGCAAGCATAACTCAAGGATATAACCTAAAATATAGATTAAAGATGAGTGGGTGCAAAGTGATGAAAGAGATGAATAGAAGAATAAGATTTATTAGTGTGAATGATTTAGTTATACCTACCAACGAGGAGATGCTCGTCCTTATTAGTAATGATACAACTAGAATTGCCAATGGGTTAATTTAATCAAGGGTGGGATGGAAGGATTTTACAAGGTTATAAGGAGAAAATTATATGGGTCCATTTATTGTAGACTTTCTTGAAGCTAATTTTTGTTGTAACATGTGATGGTAGTCATCATGATAGAACACCATGAAGACTTGGCTGAAATATGTGTAAGGACTAACTCTCGATCTAATAAATAATTAAAAATAATGCACCAATGATGACAACATTGATGTATGAATATGGATGGACTTAAGAATAATGTGTGCAAGAAATTACCCAATGAACACATATAGACTGAGTCAAGGAAACAATGTTGAAAGCAAACAAATAGGCAAGCAAACAAATAAACAAACAAGTTGAAATAAAATAAACAAACAAAAATCCTGAAAATAAAAGCAAAAGAAAGCATCCTAGTAATGACCATGCCCTAGTAAGTCAGATCAAGGATAACTGACTAGGATTAGACAAGACAAATGTTTTTAGATTTTGAAATATTATGAATGTTTTTGGCATTTTAAGGTATCTTAACTCGATCAAGAATGAAAAAATACTTGCTCCTAAAATGGTGAGAATGGTTGGCTTAGGTTACTCACAAAATGATGAGAGCATATGGAAAGGGAGACTGAGGTGACCTCAACATGAATTAATCATGACCCACATAGTCCTAAATTGACCTTAATTCATAGTAATTCCATCCATACAAAAGGCAGGGAAAAACCAACTAGGTCCCGATAAGTTATCAAATTTGACAAATGACCAGTCAATTGAAAATAAAAATGGTAAGGTGATATGGCAATGCATGATAAATAAGTGTTTCCCCTAGTTTACCCATAGGCAGTTATAACTAGGATACGATGGAATAGGTCAATAAAACTAATTTTCCCATAGATGGTTATAATTAGTAGCAAGACTAGTGAGACACTAATTTGCCTGTAGGTGGTTATAATCAGGCTCACATAAACAAGCTTGATACATGATGGAAAATGAAAGATATCTTGTTAGATCAACTATCACACTACTTTCACTAACTGTCCTTTTCAAACCTCTTCCCTTTTTGATGATGTTTTAGGTCATCTTGCTTATTATGCAAGAGTAACTTCACATTCCTCCCATCCTTATCATAGTATATTATTATTTGGCATCTTTTTATCTTTCCATATCCATATTTATCAAGTACAAACTCAGAATTAGCTTTCCCATTTATGCAAATCACCTTTTTTGCTTCTTTATGCCTCATTTTCTTGCTTTCCCTCTTGTCAATTTGTACATCTTCTTATAATTCTCTTTGTTGCTCCTTTCTTAGTGTTCCTTGGATTTTATCCTTAAATTATTATACCTCACCTATTTTTAGCTCCTTTTATGGGCTAAACATGTCCTCTATCATCCTTATCTCCTCTTGCAACTTGAATCCATAAACTTCTTCATATACTTCATCAAACTTTGGTGTATTTTGTTCTTCATTGTCTTGGGTAGCTTGATCTTTATCTCTTCCTTGGACTCTCTCATTTTTGAGTCATATCATCCTCCTCTTGCTATACATCATGATTCTCAATTACTCTTTGAGGTATGTCTTCCTCAACTTGCCATGCTACATCCTCATTCAACAAAACCATTGTTTCTATTTTACACATTATCTTCATCATTAGAGTCTAATTAAAATTAATTATCATATGCAACATCTAAAAACAAATCTGTCAAACACTTATCTTCTATGCACTCATATGGTTGTACCTTCACTTCCTTGTCTTGGTTTGCATGCACCACCTTGATGGTGTGATTTATTGGCTTGTCATCCTCTTCCATCTTCATATTTTCTTGGGATTCACTTGTCATGTAATCCTCTTGTATTGTTTTTTTATTCTTTATCACCCATTTTCTGCCCTATACATTCTTGGGCTGCCACTTTCTTCTCTTTGCATCACTCTCATGCCTCATACCTTGGTCATCTATCATGCCAACTTGATGTACTTTTACATTTTCCTTTTGTTTCTACATTTGTGTTTGCTTTCTATTCATGCTTTTTCTTTCCTTTACCTCTTGTTTGAGTTTCTTCTCTTCCTTCTTATCACCTGCTTGTTTCAACCACTTAGGCCACACATATCCATGCCCATATTCTCTTTCTGAGGGATGTAATCTATCATTTTTTATTTAAAATTGCATATAATTGTTTTAATCTTCACTTATGTAATCAAATTTAACACTCAAACACTCATTTACCTCCAATGACAACTGCTGCAATCTTATGTCTTCTTCCATATCTTTTTATATGACTCTCTTGTCTTATTGGTGCACCGTTTCCTTATTTTTAGCTGATATGCATGGAAATGCATCATATAACTCCTCTTTATCTTCAATTTAATAATGTGAAATGTCTTAAATATTCAGCTCTTTGTCTTCTTCATAAAGTTATTTTTATTTATCATCTTCTTTCCATTTGATGGGTAGTGTTCTTGGCCCATTCTTCATCCACTTTGAGGCCTCATGCTTGGAATTCATCATCCTTGTCTTCATACCTTCAAAAAAAAACTAAAAATCAATGTTAAAAAATAAAATTGGAGACCATATAGTCTCTTTTAATGCCTTTAGCATAGGCATTGTCCACCTTCTCTTATTTTCTTTATTCTTTTGTGCTTTCCTCGACACTTCTTTCTCTTTCTTGTTCTCTTCAATGAAAACTCTCTTATCTACCTCTATTTATTTTAGCCCACTTGGAAACATCTTATTTATCATGCCTCTTTGGTTTGTCCTCACATTCTTCTTCTTATTCTTCAAGGCACCTTTCTTGTGCCTTCTTCTCACAAGTGACTCTATGAGTTACTTTACTCTCTTTTTTATATGCCAACCTATCCATTGGCTCTCTTGAATCTCCATGAGATTAACCATAAGCTCAATCCTCTCAATTATATTCCCCAATTCTCTTATTATGTATAATATCTCTCTTTATATATCCATATCCTCTCACTTTCTTGATTTTCCTGGCCTGTTTAGACCTCTTCTTAGCAAGTCTATCAAGATTGCCTCTTAGACATCTTTTGGGTCTTTCCTCTTCTTGAGTCATATATTTTGGATCTCTTATAAACTATATTGACCCTATTTTGGAGTCTTATTTCTTCATTATTATCTCTTGAAGCTTAAATTTTCTCTTTTCCTCTCTCTCTTCTAGCCTTCTCTTGACTAGCTCTTGTCCTTCTTAAAGGACTTTAGGGCTATCATGTGTAGCCTTGAAGAGAAAATTTGTGGTAACAAAAATTGAAGGGTGAGTGAATAGTTTAAATAGGTGAATATATGTATCACATGATCTTTTAAGATTATTAAATCACTAAGTTTCATCTTGAGAGCCTAAAAGCTAGTTCTAGTCCTTGAGACCAAAAAGACTAGTTATCAAGTGTTTCCTAGTGAAAGGCAAAGAACTAGTTAGCAAAATAAAATAATTGAAGAAGATAAAGATATGATTAGTGATTGAGTGAAAGGTAATAACACCATCAAGGAATTTTTATTTAAGGTACAAGGAATAATCACTAATCATAAGAAGTCTTAATCTAATTAAATAAAGAAGGTGCTAGAATGATGAGGAAGAATTCACTCAACCATTAATTTGATGTGATCGGTCAAGGATAGAGAACCAGATGATGATTTTAGAGAGGAATTAACCCCAAAAAATTTGATACAAAAATGATATAAATATATGGGGGAGAATTCCTCTTTATAATCATCATCTAGTTCTCTATTTTTGACTGATCACATCCAAATAATGGTTGATTGAATTCTTCCTTATCATTCTAGTGCCTTCTTTATTTAATTGGATTAAGAATTATTATGATTAGTGTTTTATTAAATTTAACTTAAATAAAAATTACTTGATGGTGTTCTTCCCTATTCACTCAATCACTACTCACCTCTTTGTCTTCCTCCATTCTTTTATTTTTCTAACTAGTTCTTTGCCTTTCACTAGGAAACACTTGACAACTAGTTTTTTTGGTCTTAAGGACTAGAACTAGATTTTAGGATCCCAAGATGAAACTAAATGATTTTATACTCTTAAAATATCATTTCATACATGCATTCACTTCTTTAAATTTCTCACTCACCCTTCAATGCTTGTTACCACACATTTTCTCTTTAAGGCTACACTAGGCTAGTAGCCCTGTTTTGGTATTTTGCGTTAGTTCAAAAATTTTAGGATATATTAATTAAATTATAATCCCATATTCATGATTATTTTATCCCATGTGAACTACTTAAAAATTATCAAATCTCCATTCTTCTGTCATCTACCATTTCCTTTGGAAACCCCACTCTTTTAAGGCCTAATTAGGCCTATTCCACAACTCAGTCCTTTGTAAACCATACCATACGTACCTTTTCAATATAAAACATCATGATTAATATTAAACATTATTATAAAGACCAATATATAAATTTTCAACTTTTTAAAATGATGTAAACTTAGTAAAAAGGCCAAACCCTAGTCTAGGGTTTGTATGACTATATACAAGCCCGAGAGCCTAAAAAACCTTATATCTCAAGTTATACATCACTTAATGGGATAAAATAAACTTTTAAATATTTTTTATTACTTCTCCCAACTGATAAAACAGGTTAGATTCCATATTAAACCATCCTTAGTGCTAATAATCTCAATATACAAAATTCTGAGCACTAATATGGATTGTGGGGTAGAGTATATCTCAATTTGGTGTTTGTTAGGATTTATATCACCCTAATAAGTAATTAATACCCTTAGTAATTATTAATAACCATTAAAAAACTCTTAAAACGTTCAAAAAATTTATGATTTTCCCTTATAAGGTCTTTTGGAACTTGAAACACAATGTTTTTAAGTCCTCTTCTAGAACTGTATCCATACTCAAGATTGTGTATTAGCAATAGGGTTCAATATTTTATGAGGGATATATATTGTTGTATGATTAATTAATCACATTTCCTAATGCTCATATACTATCAATAAACCCACACTCATTCCATAAACTTTCATTCTATCCCTCCAACATTTGAACAAACATTTAAGAGCATGTGAACAATAGGATCCTTTTACCTCTTTCATAAGAGATTTTCAATGACCATATGGATTTCCAAGGATATCCATCCTTAATTATATAATATCTTGAGTTATTTTATATTAATTATGATAATACATTAGATTTAAGTCTATTCCTTAAACAAACATGTGAATTTTCTTTGAAATCCTCTAAATAGTGTTTGATTGTAGTAACCAAATTTTGTATGAAAAACTTTATAAGTATTCAATATGTTAAATTATTTGAAAGATATTCATGGAATTTATATTCTCCATATATCTTATCTGAACTATTTTCACATATATATATTTATTATAAACTCCATTTTCTTCTGTGACACCTTGCAACCAAGGCCCAACTGTGTTTACTAGGGTCTGTCTACAATATTAAAGTTTTACACCCTTTCAACATGGTATTGACATTTATACCTAGAAGTGTTTGCTTAATATAAAACTATAAAATAAAAAAGTTAAGGAAAAACCCTCTTACATATTATTGATTTGTGTTTTTGAAAACATAACCTATATACTTTACTCAGTTAATACTATGAACAAAGGTTAAATCCATAAGTGCCTTGAATGATGTTCAATATTCTTGATTTCTTTATTATGACTCTCAGACATCTTGGACACATTCACACAACTTCTTAAAAATATGATTTATTATTTATTTTCTCTAAACCACATATAAATCACCTTTTCTTGGTTATGAACAATAGGCCATTGATTCAAACCTGTCACACAATATACATATCCAACTATTTATGGCCTTAGAGGCCTATCAAGATACAAAGCAACATTCAACATATCAATATCATTCAAATAATATACAAAACTTGTCTATCTTTATGAATTTTAAACTTTATTTATTACAAACTATCCTTATGAGGAAACCATCACCTTCTTGAGAGGTTTTCATCAACAATTCTACATTGCTTTCTAGTTTTACATTCTTGGAACATTCTCACCACCTCTCCTACCTCAAGATACTACTATCAACTGCTTAAAATCTTTCTTTTACCAACTTCAAGGGTTGGCTATTAGTTTGTTACACAAGTCAAACTCCTCTAACATAATAACTTCAACATGGGACTTGTAATGTCAAAACTTGAATATGACCACTAACTTATGTTTTAAGCTTATGTACCTTCTAGCATATTTTACAAGACTTCATTAGACTCTTTTATCCCACTTACTCTAAATATATACCCCAATACCTATATTTGGCCTTCTAGGCTCATTTTGAATATTTGAATTTTTAAATCCCTAGTTTTGGAGGGAAAACTCCAAAAAACTAGATAGTTCATCTTAAGGACTCCTAATGGGCTCAAATACATGGAATGGACCTTGATAGATCTCTAAACACATTATTCTCCAAACTTGAACACTTTTTCCTATTAATGACCAAAACATGAAATTTGACAACTTTAGTTTGATGCTTCTGCATCAATTTCTCATGTTTGTTAGTGTCTTAGCTAGCTATTTTATCTTGTAGTGGGTTTATCCTATGTGAGGATTTATCCCACATTGGTCAGTTAGGCTAGTTCAATATTTCACCTTGCCTATATATGTAATAGTTTTCATTTGTACTATAATGCTTCATTATGCTTCATTTTGAATAATATATTATTTACCTTGTTTTTGCATATCATAACTACAACTTCCTTGTGCGATGTTTTATTGCTAACAATTTAGATTCTTGGGTTGGAATACCTTTTACCATTCTTAATATGATGCTAAAGCTTTGAGGTGTTTCTCCTATTTACATCACTACAAATTTGTTTCAAAAACTTCTCTTGATGATACTTTTTTCCATATTCTAAATCCTCAAACCATTTTTTTCTTTCCCTCTTATGGATCTGACACTTTTATTGAAGTTTTGAAGAAAGTGTTTGGTTTTTATCCTTGGAGAAAAGGCAAAGAGGAAGTGGAGCATTAATTTCCATTGACGAAAGAGTCATCCCTATTAAAAAAGCATTAGGTTTGGATGAGAGGTAAAACATTTCAATCCTTTTGAATATTTCATTACTTTTGAATATTTTGCTTTCAAGCTTTTGATCATGAAGATCTACTTCTTTTACCTGGTGAGGCAATTTTTAGCATTAGCTTCCTTTGTTTGTTTTAGATCTAATTTTAGGTATCATTTTCTAGAAAGTGGCACATGTACATGGAAAAGAAAGGCATTTGGATTTTATTTCTTGTTTCTAATCTATATCAGAGAGGTGCTTGTAAGAGAAACAAGGCATTGGAGGAAAAATCTTGTTTTGGCATTGAAAACACTAAATCTATTGTGATCTAAAATGCTTTTGTGATCTAAGGAATTAGATATGAAGTTTGTTTCTAAGAATTGAAGGTGTTTTGATAGAGGCATTGATGTATAAAGGAAGTGTATAAGTTTGTTTGACTGTGTTGATTTTTAGATCTACAAAGAAAGCATACGATTTATGTTATCTTTGTTTGGAGGAAGATACAAAACAAGGCATTTTTTTGGTGTCTTGGCATTTTATACATACTTCTCTTGATCTATGATTAATCATACCAATTTTTTTTAGTTTTGTGCACCTTGATTTCAAATTTTTGGATCATTTTGAAATTCTTAATATCATTAAGTGATGCAAAAGTTATGGCAATTTTATTAACAGTTATTTTTCATTTTTTTTAAAGTGGAAAATAGGCTATTTTTTTGGTCCTCTTTGCTGCATAAAGTTTGTGGCATCCTTATTTTAGATATGGAGCTAAAAAAAATAGTAAATCACCTTTTATTGCCTCTCAAAATAGCTAGTTCTATTCATTTTTTATTTCCAAAATATATTTTTTACCTCAAGAGGAAGCATAGTTTGCTTGCACAAGCATAACATTAACCAAGAGAATCATTTTTCAAATCAGTTTCTATTTCTAAGTCTATATTTCAATTCTAGTTCTAATGAGTGGCTGGATGACTATGTTTTTTACTGATTTTGTCACAAATTTTTGTTTGTCTTGATTTTTTAAATGTTTTGACCCATTTTATGATAAATCATAACACTGATAACTTGTAAACTGTAATTCAAATTTGAGTTTTGTTTTTTTCAAAAGTGCATGTTTTTCAATTATATATCCATTGGTGTCATTAATTTTTTTTTTTTTAATTAATTTTATAAAGTGCCAAATTGAGGTGCCTTGTAATACAATCTTTTGGGGATTTGTCTTGTTGCTAATTTTGTACACCCTTTTACATTATTTATAATATTTAGTGATTCATTATCATGCTTTATACTTCTCGTGTTGACCATTGTGAGCCTTTAACTACACATAATTACCATATATAGAGACCTCAAATGAAAACAATCATAAAGCACAAAAGATTATGGTCCCTAATGAACAAAACATAATCACAATTCATATATGAATTTAAAAAATTTCAGCATCAATGTAAATTTGAAGAGTGTATGGACTTGATTGGGAGTTCTGTGAGTGACAGTATTTTATTTCATTTTGATGGGTGTGATTCTTTATTCAAAATGTGGAATAAATTAAAGGGTTTATTTTGGAAAGTAGATCACTTGAGAACGATGTAGCTTAAAGTGGAGCTTCCTTCACTAAATCCAGATGACTTTGACTCCATTGTAAACCACCTCACTAAATTTAAGCATTTATTGACACAGTTGAAGGGGATTAGATGAGATAAAAAGGATGAAGAGTATGTGTACTTGATCTTGTCTAAGTTGTGTGGCTCATTCCAAATCTTTGATTCTACCTTTTTCTCTAGTATAGATGCCTTAGGTACTGCATTCAAAATTCCAAATCTGGAATTGTTTTGTGAGAGACTTGCTATGGAGGAATCCAAATTATCTCATCTTGAGTCTTCCACATCTAAAAATGTATTAGTTGCATCACATCCTAAGACTAAGGGAAAAAGTAAAAGTAAGAATAATAACACTCCTCCTCCAACTCAAAATGCACCTAAGCCCAACACTAATTCATCCAAATCTAAACCATCTTCCAAATTCAATAATAAGTCTAACCTATCTTGATCCTATTATCGAAAGACTGGTCATGAAGAGTCTAGGTGTTTCAAGAGAATGTAATAATTAGAGGATGTCATTAGGAAACACAAGATTTATATCTCCACTCCTCCATTTCATGATCATGGGAAAGTACTTAATGTTGTTGAGAGATCATAGTTACCTATTTCACATAGTTGGGTTCTAGATTCTAGTATTTTACACCATATGAATTCTACCAATGTATTTCTTGGTGTGAGTTTTACTTTCAACATTGATATTGGATATTCTTCTTTCATTTTAATGGGAACGGTGACATACAACTAGATGGTGGCCACATCACTAATACATTACATGTTCTAGACATCACCACTAATCTAATTCTAGTGTATCAGATTTGTTATTCTAGTCAAGGAAAGATAATGATTTTATACAATAAGGTGTTGAATTTGGAGCTTTTTAAGAGCCATACACATTTATTAAATAGGGTGTTATTGATCACAGTTCTTGAATTTACTATTTTGAGGGTTTTGATGATACTCCTTCAGGGATGTGTTTAGTTTCTCACATAAATTTTGAGATTCAACTTTGGCATGAGATATTTAGACACCTAAACTATAGACATTTGAAGGATTTAAGCACTCATAGTATGGTAGAGGGTCTTCCTAAAATTTCATGTCTTGATGGAGTTTTTCCTGATTGTACATTGGGGAAACAACACCAAGATCCATTTTCTAAGGGTATGTCCATGAGATATTATTCACCACTTGAGCTTGTGCATAATAACTAATAATCTTTCCTACTCCTTTCAATGGATCTAAATACTGACTTACCTTAATTGATAATTTATTGATGCATAATTAGGTTTATTTTTTCAAATACAAGAGTGATGTGTTTGCCCACTTCAAAGTCTTTAAGGCTTTGGTTGAGAAATAGTCATTAAGTTGTATAAAAAAACTTTATACAGATAATGGGGGGGAGTACTTCAATCAAGAGTTCACTTATTTTCTAGTAGACCATGGTATTGTTCATTAGCATTCTATTACACATACTCTATAGTAGAATGGATTAGTAAAAAAAATGAAACTCTAAAGGAGATGGCTAACTTCATGATGCATTCATTGGATTTACCTCCTATCTATTGGGTAGAGTTAGTTAATTATGTGAATTACATTTAGAACCACACACCACATCAAGCACTTAAGCACATGACTTCAAAGGAGGCTTGGTCTAGAACTAAGCTTGATGTCTTATTTTTTTGAATCTTTGGGAGCCTTGCTTGGGAATTTATACAAAAGATAAAAGGAAAGCATTGGATAAGAAGAAAAAACCTTTGATTTTTGTAGGGTATTACAAGAACATGAGAGTTTATCATTTTTTAGATCCTGATACTCATGATGTTTATTTTTGAACACATGTACATTTTGATGACAAATTCACATCTCATGACCCTTCATCTTATTCCATGCCTTCTTCTTCTTCTCTCAATGATTCACCTCCTCTTGAGGAGATAATTCAAGAGATTCCT
This sequence comes from Torreya grandis, assembly GCA_037957365.1. NCBI lineage: Eukaryota > Viridiplantae > Streptophyta > Pinopsida > Cupressales > Taxaceae > Torreya > Torreya grandis. Next base: position 4,739,950 of record JARHVA010000200.1, on the reverse strand, counting down.
AAAGAGTTTATAGAAGATGAGGATATTGTTCACATTGATGTTACCACTATGCCTAGGTAGGCTCGTACTATAGTTTTTGAGGCAACACCTTTCATTCAAAATATTCTAACTAATCAACATCATCATGCACATTCTACAAGTACTAGACTTTTGTGTTAGGCATTCTCTGGTGATCCAGAATATTTTTTATAGGCTCATGGGATATAGGAGTGGGATGATTTGATGATATATAAATATTATTCACTGATGAAGAATCACACTTGGGGTTTGGTAACTCTTCCTAATGGAATAAGGTTAGGTGCATATGAATTTATCATACCAAGTATGAAATTGATGGGTCCATTAAAAAGTATAAGGCACATCTTATTGTAAGAATATTCTCACAAGTCCAAGGTATTGACTATTCTAAAAAAATTGTACCCATTTCCAACATGGATTATGTTTCCCTTGTACTTTATCTTACTGCATGACAAGGTTGGCCAGTGTATCATATGGACATTAAGAGTATTTTATTACATGCATACTTGCATGAGGAAATATATATAGAGCATCATGCTAGTTTTGTTTATTATTTTTTTTTCTTTTTCAACTTAGGAGGTCTCTTTATCATATCAAACAAGCCCCTCAGCCTTGGTATAGGAAGATGGATTCATTTCTTCTCTCCACTAGCTTTGTTCACTATCACTCTAATCCCACAATTTATATTTAATGTATTAAAGAGGACATTATTATTTTGGTATTATATGTTGATGATTTATTTCTCATAGGTAGTTCCTCATCTCAGATTTAGACTATTCAATAGGCACTTTTAACATAGTTCAACATGACAGATCTTAGTCTTTTGATTTTTTTCGTTAGTTTATAGATTTCACAATTAGATACAAGGATCCATTTGAATCAGTAGAAGTAAACACTTGATATTCTCTACATTTTTGGCATGCTTGATTAGAAACCAAATATTTCTCCCTTTTAGTCTGGAGTGACTCTCATTGCCTCTTGTACTACTTCACTTTGTGATCCTACATTATATAAGCAGATGGTTGAGAGTCATATGTATTTGACCCATACTAACCTTGACATTTCATTTACAATTTGGCTTGTATATAAGTTTTCACATGACCCTCATGACATTAATTATAAGGATTCCAAAAGGATTTTGAGATATTTGTGAGACACTGCTTATTATGGATTACACTACACCAGGGGTTTTTCTCAGTTGATTGGATATAGTGATTCAGATTGGGTAGGTTATCTTGATGATAGGCATTCCACTTTTGGCTATATATTTTATCTTGGTTCTTCATAGATTGATTGGTTATGCAAGAAGAATCAGGGTATTAGACTTTCATCTATAGAGGTTAAGTACATGGTAGCAATTACAATGAGTCAGTAGATTCTTTGACTTCATCAGTTGTTGATAGAGTTTGGATTCACATAGGATTCACCCATTATACTTTACTATGATAACCAGAGTGATTCAAATATCTCACAACCCTTGAGCATTAGTAAACCAAACACATTGAGATACATATGCACTTCATTCATCAATATATTTAGGATGGTATTCTTAGCTTGGAGTACATTATGACTCAGCAACAGGTTATAGACATCTTCATGAAGCTTTTTTCATCACCTCATTCCCTTGAGTTACATGGAATGTTTAGGATTTCATAAGTTATCCTTGGGGGGTGTTTATGAGGACATATTCCATCTTCATTTTAGGGATACATATTTTTCTCATTAGGCCTTGTTGTCAAGACCCATATTATGGATTGTCACTTTTTTTGGCTTTTTTTAGCTCTTAATTTCACTTGAGGGGGGGTGTTAGAGTATGTATTTCATTTGTATTTATCACATTTTATAGTATTTTAACTAGTTATTTTGTCTTGTAGTGAGTTTTTTATATGTGAGGATTTATCCCATATTAACCAAATAGGCTAGTTCAATATTTTGCCTTGCTTATATATGCAAGAGCTTTCCTTTGTACTACTAGCATGCTTCATTCTGAATAATATATGATTTACCTTATTTTTGTATATCATACATGTAGCTTCCTTCTGAGATGTTTTGTTTATGACACTTTATATTCTTGGGTTGGAATGACCTTACCATTCCTAACACTATGATCATGAATGACATTTACGTGCATTCCATACATCTTGTCTAAACTATGCAAATAATGATATTTTTTTGCCAAAGATATTTCTAAAAAATATTAATGTATATGATCTTAGTTGGTTTTATTATCTTAATTTTTAATCATTCAAGGATTTAAAATCAATATAAAATCCATTTTAAACACATTTTTCCATAAACATTGGTGAAAAGATATCATATGCTCAAATTGCAAAACTCAAACACGAGTCTAGTGAAATAATAAGTGAATATGCACTAAGATTCAAGACTATGCTAATAAAAATGAAAAATACAATGACTAATAATAAGATTCAAGATATTTTCACTCAAATTTTTTTATCTCTACTTCAAGAATTAATTATGTTTGATAAGCTAAAATCTTTCAATGAACTATGACATACAATCAAAGAGTGTGAGGTCAAGTTGTTTATTTTGAACAAGCTGAAGTACAATTCAAATGTTCTTTCCACTTTAAATGTCAAATTTCAAACAAAGCCAAGTTATAAAAACAAAAACTAATGAAATCAATAAATAATCTAAGGCTACAGTTAATGTTATCTCATAACTAACATAAAAGCTTAAATTACAAGCTCCACCAAAGAGTCAATTTTTAAGGTTAAAATCATCTCCCCATGCATTGTTACAAAATATACTTGAATGCAATTTAGTCACTCTTACTCCACCAATCTAATATGAAAGATTAGAGAAGTACCTTCTATAGTGCATAAAAGTCTAAAATATATTCATGATAATCAAGTGGTTAAAATTATAAGAATGCAATATGAATATCTATTGGAATAAATGATATTTAATTCTCCTAAAAAATATTTTTTTGATACAATTATTGAGAAACATGATAATGAAATAGTATATAGAGCTATTCAAGGGCATCAACACATTACATTTTCCTCATCTATTCATGGACATGATCATATAATAGAATTAATTTCTCCATCTATTAATGAGCATGAGCATGAGCATATTATAAAATTTGTTTCTATGTTTACTTATGAGCATGATATAACCACACTTGAATATATTCAGTTAGTTCTAAAGAGCCTAGTACATTATCCTACGTATAAATTGACACATAAAAAAAGTTTTTCATCTCTTAAGGAACAACAAATTATTTAGAGATATTCATCACATGTACATGTACATGTATAAGTTGTTATATCTTCTACTACTACACATATAGATACAAGTTTACATGTGTATATGAGTTGTGGTTAAAATGGTTATATTAAAACATATGATACTTATTCAAATTAAGAGGCATCTATAGTTGGCTCTTTCTCTTCACATGAATTCTTTCCTTAATTTTATGTCATGGGCTATGCATGTACATACCCATCACTGATATAATTGGTTAAGTTACTTGCACTTTACCTTGTACATAACTTCTATGATTTTATATCATTTCTAATTATTCTATCCATTATCTAATCATTTTTCTATTCCCTGGATTTATTATCACTTTGAGCACTTTCCCTCTTCATTTTTATATCCCTTGGCTTTATCTTCCCTTTGAGCACTTTCCCTCTTCATTTTTCAAACCAATTTGAATAATCTCAAGTAACTACCTTACAATTTTTTTCAATGCTTATTATTGGTCACTATTACATATTTAACATACTATAGATTTTATTACACTTACATGATCATATTTCCATCTTGCCTATGAGGAGAATAAACATTATTATCTTTCTTAATAATTTGAACTACATCACTATGATTCATTTACACATATATTGGGGGCAGATGGCTTGCTTCCTTCTTATCATACTATGATTTAACACCTTGTTGGCAATTTTTCAAATCCATCTCTTTCCTCTATTTTTGTAGTCTTAATTTTTAAGCAATTTTAATTCAAATAGTTTAAAATTTAAAAAAAAAACAATTATGAAAAAAAATTAAAAAATAAATATTGACAAAATTTTAAAAATCGTGACCTAACAATAATTTTCAATTTTTGTTAGCTCACTTATTTATATATGTTATTTATTCTATTTTAGATAAATAATTTCAAATTTTAATACACATTTCTTTTCATAAAGTAATTAAGTGTGATACAATACATAATTTTACATGATTTCAATGTCGGGTTCCCCTTATTACCTAACAACCATGCTAATTTGGGGGAATCTCTTTGTTCTCAATGAAAAATTCAGTAGGTTGTATTCATCCACAACATTTCAACCATATTGAGCTACATATCATACAAATGTATTGATAACCACTTATAATATACATGTGTTACATGAAAACACTAATTTCTAACAATAACATTGATACATATGGTGGATGAAAATTAATCTCATTTTATTTATGCTTTATTTTTGTAATTTAATCCATGATAAGTTATAACTCATTTGCTTATTATGTGTGTCTTTTGGCTTGTGTTTGCAAAATTCTTACTTATTTACCATCATCATTCTATTTGTGTGTGGCCTTTGTCCTTGTGTATTTATATGACATTCATGCCCCTTGTATGTGGCCTTTGAGTCTTATGTGTGACATATTATGTAAATTCTATGGCATTTTATGACATTGCTTGTATGTTCATTACTATGTTTTCATGATTCATATCAGTCATTATTCATACTCTTTATTCTTACTTTAATGCCATGATACATATCATGCACATCATGCTTATCTGTTTCAATGATATATCAATCTAATAAATGTTTCATATGTAAATTCAATGCCATATTCAAATACTATGATGTAATAAATTCAAAAGTTAAAATTTTACTACATGATTATATCTTTCAGATATGTTTTATTTTGAGATAAGTGACTTATAAGGTACATTCATCATCTCAAAAGTGGAGTATCACAATGAGATTATTTTGAGAAGTCAATTCCTTATGAGTAAAATTTTAGATTTATGGCACTATATGGTTTCAAAAATTAAAAAATGATTGAAAATTTTAAAATAATGAAGATATGTGACATGCATATGAACTCATTTCTATAGTTACAAGTGCAAGTTTCAAACATTTACAGGTTTCAATAGTTACAAAGTTAAAATTGGATTCAATATCAATTTAGTATAGTGCAGGAACATGATATTATTATTCAATTTATTACATGGCAAATTTCAAAATTTTCAAGTTCAAAATTTTAAAATAGAATCTAAATCCATCTATAGCAGTGCAATTCATCTTTATTGTTGCAAGTGGGCTATGTTAGAATCTAATGACACTCAATTTCTATGGTTGCACTTTTTATATGTGGCAATCTATAGTTGGTATTTCCACCCCTTACATTACTTTACAAAGTACTCTACACAGTCCAACGAGATTTGGAGGATACAATCTTTCTAACTTAAAAGCATTCAAAGATTTTTAATGCATCAAAAAGGGGCAAACAATATTTTAAAGTTATAAAAAAATTAGATTGCATATTTTTCAAATGCATATAATGCATACTTTACTTTTCTCTCTTTTTAAAATATTTTAACTGGAAAGTTTTAGATTTACAAAAATAAACAATAACTACTTTCAGTGGCATTATTGTATATTTTGTATTAAGACATCTCACATAACCACGCTTCACATTCAAAGATAAAGTGTGTATACAAAATTATGTTCACATCTACTTTACTCTAGTAATTTTTTTATCACTACAATAAACTGGGGGGTGAATGCAGCCATAAAAAATTAATTATTAAGTGCTTGACGATATTTAATCTTACCATCTTTACCTTACTTGGTCCATTCACTATTTTACTAACTCATAATTTATAAGAGAGTCTCTATTGTCTTGAAAACACATAAAATATCATACAGGCATCCCTATTTCAATTGTATTCATCTTTATTTATTTACATATTTATGTCAAACCTTTCTTAGTAGTCTTTGTTCTTCTGGGATAAGTCTACACTAGGTGGGGCAAGACTGTACTGTGGCCTTGACTACTAGTGTAGCCTTATCCCCATGCTCTAACGATTGATTTTTCAAATTGATATATTTCATAGCAACTTTCTTACACATTTTTTAATTTTAGTTAGTAAAATATTTTAAATATTCTTATATAAGTGCATCAAGGCTTCTCCAAACACATATAGAAATCACTTGGCAATTCTACTACATACTAAGCAAAAGAGCACTATTCTTTCAATTTTAATTATAATACATTATAACAATCATAAGCCAAGTATAAATATTTTTTATTATAAGTTAATAGCATCCATTATCAATTATTTCAATAAATATTATATCTAGATTCATATGGTTGCACAATCATATATCACACAATCACCATAAGAGAGAGAACTACATGGATGGAGGCCTATTTATGTTATGTAAAAAACACTTGGATTATGCAAAGTTTTTTATAATAGCTCAGTTATTCCCCCAACCCTATTACAACCTCTCAATTTTTTCTTGGAAAAATCAGTAGATTTTTTTTTACCAATAACAATTAGCATTCATTCCACAAAATAAACAATACAACACATCTATAACATGATTAAGAACAATAGTACTTATACTTCAAATATTGCATATAATTCTTATACAAATTCATAGAAAACCAATACAATAAAACACATCTACAATTGGTCTGATAATACATTTACTAATCAAATATACAAATACATCATACAATTACATTCCTTCAGACATATGGCCTAATATACTAATGGATACCAAAATCTCTAGAGCTAAAGTCATGCCAACTCATGTATCTCAGATAATCTCAAGTATCATAGTTAGGTAGTACTATAGTGGAAGAGGGAGAGCATCATCTAAGTGATTTACCACACCAACCATGGACTAATGACCTCCAACACAAACGCTTATCAGGAAATGGCCCTCCCTTCATGGATACGTACATAAAATGATATGAGAATCTAGTGAGACGTGTTATTACCTCGTGTGACATGTAGTGTACCATAAAGAAATTCATTCTAACATGATATATCATAACATGAAAATCAAATATATGAAATACTTGGCCCAAGTTTTAAATAATATTTGATCACAAGATTGATCAATTTCACACACACCACTTGATCAGATTATCCTATATTGATGATGCTAATTAGGCTAGTGGAATCCATCTTACTACCTATTAACATCATCAATACGAACTCTAATATATATAACATGGCATATAATTCAAAACTCATATAGATTACATCCTCTATGCAAAATTATCATAATTAACACAAATATTCATACAAAGTCCTTCTTCCTAGCCATAATATCATTTCACATGCTATACATAAGAATAAACAATGAATACTTTTAATTTAACCAGACATGAATGATTCATGCATTAATTTAACTCACACAGAAATAAAACTTATAGTTCATACCACTCGAGTATGTTTTTCATTTATATATAGGTTTAAAAATTACTATAATAGATCTAAACAACAATCCCCGTGCCAACCCATATCATCATATTCCAAGGTTCTAAATTATGACTAACATAAACATTAAAGCATACACTCCAATCAAGCAAGCATAAGTCATACAATACATATAATTTTATCTTAAAATTCATTTGCACTTTTAAGGTTGTATGTACATCTAAATGATATCTTATCAAATACTACAACACCTATTTTTCAAGTAACAACTAATACATATATTTTTATTTAAGTGTGGGTCAAATACAATATGTTCTATATAGGTACTTCATATATTATAAAAATCTATGACATCCCATGCTGTCATAGATCATTGTGACCAATGCACCCTACTCAACATGATAAATAATCTTATACTAAAATTATTAAACCAACAGATAGGGATTATACCACCCAGGTATATCTTTGATCATATATTTCTCAATAATAATTACATAGTCCACTAGCTTAATTATAATCTTCAAGTAATCATACAAATTAATAACAAAGAATCAAATAACATAAAAACTTGTTATGATTTTTCATATAATAACTTTATCTATTCATAAAAGGTTGTACCAAAAGGTTATAGTCTTTGGTTCTAAAACTAGTTAACAACCTATTGTGCAAATATATAGGCATATGCCCCAAAGTATCTTTATAAGTTAAATTGACATCTGAATATTTATACAGGTTATCTCAACCTGACCTAGAACATAAACCACTTGAGTATGCTTTTACACAAGGTCCTAGATTACTAAAATGTTATCCATAAAATACCGCTAAATTAACAACCTATCTTTCTAAGAAGCTCAACATAATTGGTTAATAAGATATAACCAAGAATCAACTCAAATTATTATATTATGACTCAAAAATATACTCAATATTTAATATTTTTCATATTTTTCAATTTTTCTAGTTTAATAATCCCTTCTAATTCATGATAATTACGCTTAAAATGTAATACAAAAATTTGAGACAAAATAAAGTTCCACTAAACATTTGATCTTACACTAAAGAAGATCTGAGAATATTTGTTGTATCTAAGTATAAGTAGGACTCGACATAATCAACGTTAAATATTTAATAGCTTCAACATTGTATTATTAAATGACTTAACAATACATGCATGAGATCCTCTGTTGGAACATATAGCATAACGTTACATTTTTAATATGGTGTTTTATTTAACAACACTCATTGCTAAAATAAAAATATCATTTAACATTTATAAATTTGTTAATAACTGTGCATACCACAATAGATGGGGTGTTCACAAAAAGTTAATTGTGTGTTAATATCTTACTCAGCAATATATTTTTATAAACTCAATATTTCAAAACATATACTCAGCCTTCTTTTCTTTTAAACTTTTGACTCAATTACCTTAATGAAAATAAAAACATTTCCATTCTTTAAAACTCCACATTTAAAAAAATATTCTCAGTATTTTATTTAGAAATGTAGCACACTGGTATACAATAAAAGGCTTCGGCTTTCTTTAGAAAAATCTTAACTGAGTTATAATCAACATAACACTTGGCTTAAACACTCAAAGACCTAATTAAAAAGACCAATTGTTTTTTCATAACAACTTAGCTTCATCTGGGGTATAAATATTGTTCTAGAAAATGAGATTGTAGACATTTATTAGGTGAAACACTTATATTAGAAAGTTGCCTTCTAAAGATAATATGCAGTGTTCCAGACTATATACATGAAGTCTTGTTTCTATAGTTTGGCATCTTAAACTACAACTTGACATTTTCACTAGATTTCATCTATATTTAATTCTAACTCAACCTAATTTCATATATATAGGGCAATTTCTTTTATTAACTCTTCTTTCATTAAATAAACTTAGCTTCATAGTTAAATACCAGTATCCCCCCTAAAAATATGACAATTCATTATTCAATGTTGCATGCATGATTTTAAGATGCTTTTCTTATAGTAGATTAACTTATTATTGGGCGATTTTAGCTATGAACTCAACTTACTAAATAGAGACCACCTATATATATATATATATATATATATATATATATATATATATGACTCAATTGTCATAAAACAAACTTAATGTTTAACTTAATAACCTGATATTCTATATGAATTGACTCAGTGGATTGTTATTTTATATATAGTGTTAAATATTTAAAATTGAGCGTCACATACTAAAAGGCTACCCATTCAGTTGAAAACTTTAGACTAGGGGGTATGAGATGCAAGTCAAAGCATATGAGATGCATCTCTAAATGGGTGAGAGTTGGTAATGAATTATGATGTGACTTACTAAATGTTGCTCTAATTACATGGGATACAGTCTTATAAGGTGTTGGTCTCTCCAAAACAAAATGCTTATTTATTAAACAAAATGTTGACCTCCAAGTGAAACACTAACTCTGTGCAAAGTGAAAATATTACCAATTACATATAAAATTTAAGGATATTAAATACTAGTCACAAAAGGACAACATAAATCATAGGCAAAATCAAAACATAGGCCCCATTACAATTGAATGTAGACATACAAAATTTAAGACAAAACCTACCTCTGCTTGAGATTGCTTGAAGAAATTAATAAACTTACTATGTCTTGCATTTGTTGCTCTTCAAATCTTTCCCTTTTCTCTTCTCTCTATCTCTTTGTCTTTATCTATCCCTTCTCTCTTTGTATTCGTGTGTGTCCTTAATCAATTTCTCAAGGGATTTATTTATAAATTTATTCCTCTCTCTAACTTATGCGCCCTACCTTTGCATGCAAATTTTTATTTTTTATCTTTATATGCATTTCAATATAATAATCTATTTTTATCTTCTTTCTATGCAAAACATGTTTTTTAAATAAGTAAGCCATTTTTTTATTTTCACATGCATAGTCTTATTTATTTTAATATTTGGTTCGTAAAATTAAATCTCTCAATTAACCTTCCATTATCTTTACTAAATTCCGTTAATCTTTAGTTTAACAAACTAATGTTAGAATATGCTAATAAAAATCCTTTTCTTAATTTCTAAATAAATATTCAAGATTAACTTTAAATTGTTTTTATTCAATATTCATGTAATTTCCAAGACAATGATAAATAATTAATTATGTAAAAAATAAAATATGTCAGTAATTTGTAAGATAATGATTTTCCATATTAATTATATTTATTAACATTGATATTTATTTTTTTGGATTTAAATTTGAAAACTAAGTTAATTAGGCTAAAGTAATTAAATGCATACTAAACTAATTTCTACACACATTTCATCACAAACAAAATGCACTAACATTTCAACATAAGTGTTAAATAAATCTAATGTGCATGTGTGTAGGGTAACTAGTATTTTTTCACTGGGATTCTCTCAATCACTCAATCTAGCCGACCCTCTCTGATGATGCTCTCCCTCATCACACCCTAAAGGTAAGACTTATCTTACATCCACCTCACAACAATTATGTAGTTAGGCTGAGTCATCATAAACCAAGGATACAAAATTAAAAATTATACATCTAAGTATACACAATATTTCAAAATATTATTTTTACGCAATGTGTTCTAATAAACAATACTATAGTTCCATACCAGTATATGTCAAAATGCTCAAATAAAAGTAATGGAAATCATATATTAACCACACAAATCAATGGATTAAAGAATAAAAATTTATAGGGTGAAATCAAGATGTGACACCCTCTTGTAAAACCAGTCATCATCTCAATGACTCTTATTTAAACAAAAAATTTGATTAATAAATAGAGTTTAATAGCATAAGAATATAGTATCAAGTATCATATCATGAAATTGAATGTAATTTTTATCTAAATAACTTATACTAGATCTCCTATTTCGCACTATTCTTAGATAATTGGTCCCACAAGATCCTACTCTGTGACATTTCTTATTTTTCAAATAAGTTCTATGAAAGTCACTATATGTTGATTGGTTCCATCATGACCACTCCAAGGTCTAAAACCACAAAAAAAATCTAACAAAAATTTTCACTGCTAACTCAACAACACATGAGATCATCAAAAAAACAAAACAAATGATCACATGACCGCATTTGATAAGTTTCACCTGTCAAAATCTAGATTTGATAAATTTATCTATTAGATACAACTCAATAAAAACTGAGTCAATGTGAGGGTAAGTAGGATACCATCCTATCACTTATAACTCACATTCCTAGAACACCAATCATCCTTCAAGTTCCATGATTGAACGATATTCAAAAAGTGTATACGGTTCTAAGAAACACAAGTTTGTATTAAAAAATCTTAAAAAAAATAATTGTATGCTAAAATATTCCATATGTACTTACATACGCACATTATAAATCATACAATCACCTCGAGATTGAATTAAGCTGATACTAATCAATAAAAACTATTATCCTATCCTGCAACTTATTTTATAGTATTATATTCATGGCTAATAGATAATAATACCATAATTATTATAAATAATATGACATATAAAGATGAAGGGTTAAGATGTCCTTAATACCTTATAAGCGAGACAATCTCTTCTTGCTTGTACAATAATTAAAAAGTTTATATCAACCCTTAGGCTTACCAGGATATTTTGCACATCATATAACTTACTTGTTCTCGACAAAAGGTACACATATAACTCTTCAAAACAATGTGCTTAAGGAAGAGAATAATATCAATCTATACAAAGATATATAATAATTGTAATCAATAAGAATTAATACAAATTCAAAGTTAGCCACTCCTAGTGGTCAAGTTCTTAAGTTAGATAAAATAGTGACTCTAAAAATTCACAAGTAGAAAGTAGAGAACAACATCTCAAAACTACACTTCCTAAAAACTATATAGGGTAAAAGGAAACTTTGCAATCTACATTTCTAAACACTATTCACTTATTAAACTTGTAAATGTAGTATCATCACCTACTTCCATAACTGGAATGAAAATATGAACCACAAGGATGCATTAATCTATCCAATCCTATAGCCTATATCGATAAGAAACAAAAAACACTATCCCACGGATTCAAGGGAATAAAACAACAACTCAAAAACAAGTCTTCTGTCAAAGGAAACTCTATATCAACATCCTAAAAAAATATGAATCTTCTCAGTAGCTTAAAGTGATGTAAGATAGGAGTGAAGCATAAAAACTCACCTCTAAGCTAAATAAGAAAGATAACACTTTTCCCAAGTCCATAGAAAATATAAGGATGCTAATATAAGTAATAAATTTAAATACAAACGAATACATAATCAAAATACCTACATCAATTACAAGAATATTTACACCACACTAGGTGGTGCCAAACTAGAATGGTCTTATAAGATTCCTACTTTTAGGATCTATAAAAAATAAGACATAACTACGCATAAATTATTTAAGTGAGAAGCACTCCATGCTTTTAAAACACTCACAACACAAAACACAAATGGTGAAGGTGTTTCAAGGAAGACACAATCACACTCAAAGTGTTCAATCTAAAGATAAAAAATATGGTAGGAAACTTCTGTTCATGACTCAAAACTAAGCTATGAACTCATCTACCCATACACCTTATAAAACTATCACCAAGGAGACACTCAATACACCAACCCTTTAACAACTCTAAGGGGTATGAATGTTCTATGGGTACAGACTCAATGTACCTCACATGCATTCTCAATTCTCCTCTATGATAAGAAGAGGGATATGAAAATGTTAACGAACTCATTAGGTCCTAGAGTTTGAGCGACAACTATGATACCACATGTTACAACCTTTCAAGTTCTTATCAAAAGCAGTAGATTTTTTTACCAATAACAATTAATATTCATTTCAAAAAATAAATAATACAAAATGTCTACAACATGATTAAGAACAGTAGTACTTATAATTCAAATATTGAATATAATTATTATACAAATTCATAGAAAGCCAATAAAATAGGACACATCTATAATTGGTCTAATAATAAAAAACATCTATTAATCAAATATATAGTTACATTCCTTCATATATATGGCATAATATAATAATGGATACCAAACTCTCTAGAGCTTGAGTCATGCCAACTTGTGTACCCTAGATAATCTCAAACATCATCTCTAAGTAGTACTGCAGTGGAAGAGGGAGAAAATAATCCAAGTGATTTACCACACCAACCATGGATCAATGATATCCAACACAAAACCCTATCAGAAAATGGCCCTCCCTTCATGGATAGGTAGATAAAATGGTGTGAGAATCTAGTGAGACGTGCTAGTACTCTGTTTGCTTATAAGATTTCTAAAAACATGTAGTATATCATAAATAAATCTAATCTAACATGATATCTCATAACATGCAAATCAAACATGTAAAATACTTGATCTAACTTTTAAATAATATTCGATCACAAGATTGATCAATTTCACACACACCACTTGATCGGATTATCCTACATTAGTGGTGCTACTTAGGCTAGTGGAATCCATCTCAATACTTATTAGCATCATCAATAAGAACTCTAATATATATAACATGGCATATAATTCAAAGCTCATATATATTACATCATGTAATATTATCATAGTTAACACAAAGATTCATACAAAGTCCTTCCTAGAAATAATATCATTTCACATGCTACATATAAAAATAAACAATGAATACTTTTAATTTAACTAGTATGAATGATTCATGCATTAATTTAACTCACACAGGAATAAATCCTAAAAGTCATAACACCCAAGTATGTTTTATATTCGTGTATAGGTTCAAAAATTATTACAATAGATCCAAACAACAATCTCCATGCCAATCCATATCATCATATATCAAAGTTCTAAATTATGACTACTGGTTTTCATATAATCAGTTACGTTAAGTAGTCACATAAACATGGAAGCATACACTCCAATCAAGAAATCACAAGTCATATAATATGTATAATTTTATCTTAACATTTATTTGCACTCTTAAAATTATATGCACATCTAAATGATATCCTATCAAATATTACACCTATTATTCAAGTAACAACCAATACATATATGTTTATTTAGGTGTAGGTCAAATATAGTATGTACCATTTGGGTACTTCTCATACTGTATAACTCCATGACATCTCATACTATCATAGCTTATTAAGCCCAATCCACTCTACTCAACATGAAAAATAATCTTATACTAAAATTATTAAACCAGTAGATAGAGATTATACCACCCGGATATATCTTTGATCATACTGCCCAATAATAATTATACTATCCACTAGCTTAAGTATAACCCTCAAGTAATCATACAAATTAATAAAAAAGAATCAAATAACATAAAAACTTGTTATGCTCTTTCATATAATGACTTTATCTATTCCTAAAAGGTTGTACCAAAAGGTTATAGTCTCTAGTTCTAAAACTAGTTAACAACCTATTGTGCAAAGATATAAGCATATTCCCCAAAGCATCTTTATAAGTTAAATTGACATATATATATTTATATGGGTTATCTCAACCTCACCTAAAACATAAACCACTTGAGTATGCTTTTACACAAGGTCCTATATTACTAAAATGTTAACCATAACATACTGCTAAATTAACAATCTATCTTTCTAATAAGCTCAACATAATTGGTTAATATGATATAATAAAAAATCAACTCAAACTATTATATTATGACTCAAAAATATACTCAATATTTAATATTATTCATGTTTTTCAATTTTGCCAGTTTAATAATCCCTTCTAATTCATGATAATTACACTCAAAATGTAATACAAAAATCTAAGGCAAAATAAAGTTACACCAAACATTTGATCTTGCACTAAAGAGGAGACTTAGTTTCTTAATTTTATCCCATCCATAAATATTTGTTGTATCTAAGTATAAGTAGGACTCAGCATACTCAATGTTGAATATTTAATAGCTTCAACATTGTATTATTAAATGACTTAACAATACATGCATGAGATCCTCCATTGGAACATATAACATAACGTTAAATTTTTAATATGGTTTTTTATTTAACAACACTCACTGCTAAAATAACAATATCACTTAACATTTATAAATTCATTAATAACTGAGCAAACAACAAGAGATGGGGTGTTCACAAAAAGTTAACTATGCATTAATTATCTTACTCAGCTATATATTTTTATAAACTCAATATTTCAAAACATATAATTAGCCTTCTTTTCTTTTAAACTTTTAGCTCAGTTACCTTAATGAAAAGAAAAGCATTTCCATTATTTAAAACTCCACATTTAAAAAAATATTCCCAGTATTTCATTTAGCAACGTAACACATTGGTATGCAATAAAAGGCTCTGGATTTTTTAGAAAAATCTTAATTGACTTATAATCAGCATAACACTTGGTTTAAACACTCAATGACTCATAAAAAAGACTGGATTTTTTTTCATAATGACTTAGCTTTATCTGGGGTATAAATATTATTCTAGAAAATAAGAATGTAGACATTTATTAGGTGGAACACTTATTATAAAAAGCTGCCTTCTAAAGATAATATGTAGTGTTCCTAACTATATACATGAAGTCTTGGTTCTACAGTCTGGCATCTTAAAATACAGCTTCACATTTTCACTAGATTTCATCTATATTTAATTCTAACTCAGCCTAATTTCATATATATATGGCATTTTCTTTTATTAACTCCTCTTTCATTAAATAAACTTAGCTTCATAGTTATATACTAGTGTCCCCCTAAAAATATGAAAAATCATTATTCAATGTTGCATACATGATTTTAAGATGTTTTTCTTATAGTAGATTAAATTATTACTAGGTGATTTGATCTATGAACTCAACTTACTAAATAGACACTACCCATATATATATATATATATATATATATATATATATATATATATATATGACTCAGTTGTCATAAAATGAACTTAATGTTTAACTTAATAACCTGACATTCTATAGTAATTGACTCATTGGATTGCTATTTTATAGACAACGTTGAATATTTAAAACTAGAAGTAACATACTAAAAGGCTATCCATTTAGTTGAAAACTTTAGACTAGGGGGTATGAGATGCAGGTGAAATCATATGAGATTCATCTCTAAATAGGTGAGAGTTGACAATGAATTATGATGCCACTTAATAAATATTGCTCTGATTACATGGGACATTGTCCTATAAGGTGTTGGTCTCTCCAAAACAAAATGTTTATTTATTAAACAAAATGCTGACCTCTAAGTGAAATGCTAAGTTTGTGCAAAGTGAAAACACTGC
This sequence comes from Torreya grandis, assembly GCA_037957365.1. Lineage (NCBI taxonomy): Eukaryota > Viridiplantae > Streptophyta > Pinopsida > Cupressales > Taxaceae > Torreya > Torreya grandis. The sequence continues at coordinate 4,723,231 of JARHVA010000200.1, read as the reverse complement.
CAATTGTATATGAAATTTAAGGATATTAAATGTTGGTCACAAAAGGATAACATAAGTCATAGGCAAAATCAAAACATAGGCCTCATTACAATGGAATGTAGACACACAAAATTTAAGACAAAACCTACCTTTGCTCGAGATTGCTTGAAAAAATTAATAAAATTACTATCTCTTGCATCCATTGCTCTTTAAATCTTGCCCTTTTCTCTTCTCCCTATCTCTCTGTCTTTCTTTGTCCCTTCTTTCTTTGTATTCGTGTGTGTCCTTATTCAATTTCTCAGGAGCTTTATTTGTAAATTTATTCCTCTCTCTAAATTATGTGCCCTACCTTTGCATGCAAATTTTTATTTTTTATCGTTCCATGTATTTTAATATAATAATCTATTTTTATCTTCTTTTTATGCAAAACATGATTTTTAAATAACTAAGTCATTTTCTCTTTTTTCATGCATAGTCTTATTTATTTTAATATTTGGTTCCTAAAATTAAATCTCTCGATTAACCTTCCATTATCTTTACTAACTTCCATTAATCTTTAGTTTAACAAACTAATGTTAGAATATGCTAAAAAATGTCCTTTTCTTAATTTCCAAATAAATTTCATCCATAATTATTCAAGATTAACTTTAAATTGTTTTTATTCAATTTTCGTGCAATTTTCAAGACAATGATAAATAATTAATACCTAAAAGATAAAATCAGTCATTAATTTTTAAGATAATGATTTTCTATATTAATTATATTTATTAACATTAATATTTATTTTTTTAGATTAAATTTGAAAACCAAGTTAATTAGGCTAAAGTAATTAAATGCATACTAAACTGATTTTTACACACATTTCATCACAAACAAAATGCACTAACATTTCAACATAAGTGTCATATAAATCTATTGTGTGTATGTGTAGGGTAATTGGTATTTTTCCATTGGTATTTCTTCAATTGCTCGATCTAGTTGACCTTCTCTGATGATGCTCTTCCTCATCACATCCTAAGGGTAGGACTTATTCTGCATTTGTCTCGCAATATTTAGGTAGTTAGTGTGAGTCATCATAAACCAAGGATGCAAAACTAGCAATTATACATCTAAGTATACATAATATTTCAAAATATTATTATTCCACAATGTATTCTAATCAATAATACTACTGTCCTATACTAGTTTATGTCAAAATACTCAAATCAAAGCAATGAAAATAATATATTAAGCACACAAATCAATGTATTAAAGGTTAAAAAGTTATAGGGTGAAATCGAGATGTAACAAACCCTATTCCCCCTTTGTATTTGATCTTTATTGTGTTTATTATACATTATCAAGGGTTTTATGTTGTGGAGGTCTTCCACACACCAAATCGGCATATAAAATTAATCAATCAACCCTCATAGGTAGTCGCACAAACCTAGATCTATAAATCAAACGTATGGTTAACCAAGATGTAGCCATAATCAATAGACAAGGCCATACTATGCCCCTATCCTCTTTCTATGGACATGTCCAATCCTGATTTAAATTCTTGCATTCAGTCATGACACAGTACACAAGTCCTTTCAAGTAATTTTAGTCATATACAACCTACACAATTTGAATTAAATATATTTTATAGAGGTCTGCATTTCTTTAGGATCATTTAATTTTTTAAGTAAATTTACAATTTTGTAAACTTTTATAGCATATTGTATTTCAATATCATAATTTTATATTCCTATATTTTAGTTTCTATAATTTAGATCTATTCATTTGAGTTCATTCAATTAAAATAGATTAAACAAAGTTGACATGAATATCCCAAATATTGGTCAGGATATTTTCAATTTTTTTTGTTTTAGCTTCAAAGCTTTTCTATTATTTATTTTTTAATTGAAGAGTGTATCTATATATTAATAAAACAAGATTATTTTTTTCATTTTTCAATTTCAAGGATGTCAGTTTTTAGAGTTTTTATAGTGAGTATTAACCCATTTAGATTATATATGGGTTGATCATTTATCCCTTCCTTTTAGACCATCAAGAGTAATCCATCATGGTGTAATTATTATTAATCTCACCCTACTATGACCATTTGATGTAATATGGTATCAATATCTCAATAAAATGATCAAGAAGACCTTGATAGTATGTACAAAATCAAAGATCTAGACAATAGATATAATTATACTCCTATTAAGGATGGAAATATTAGGAAATTTCCTTCGTCACTTGAAACCACTCCTACTTCAATGACATGAATATTTATAAATTATCCCACTATAAATTCCCATAGCTCAATTCCCCACCAAAATTATTCATTAGATAACACCCAATTAGATCAAAAGGCTCTTATGCAAGCTATAAACAAGAACCACATGACTTGACATAACACAAAATATATGCATGTAACACATAAGATGTAGGCAACAAAAAATGTGTTTAATCAAAGTAAGTATCTCTATATAATAAATGGGAATCCATAAGGATATCACCTAAGACCCATTATAGAAATATTCCCCTAGTGTAATGAAGGACATTGATGTGACAATTCCCCTTGGGATGAACATGATAAAAATATGTAGTATATGTAAGTCTATGCTCATATGTAACATGTATATCTTTCATTTCACCCACTAAAATAATACAATGATAAGCACATGTTAACACAAAATATATCCATATAACACATAAGATGCAGGAAATTAAAAAATGTGTTTAATCAAATTAAGTAGATCTATATAATAAATGAGAATCCATAAGGATATCACCTGAGACCCATTATAAAAAGATTCCCCTAGTGTAAGGAAGGACACTAATGTGATAATTCCCTTTGGGATGAACATGATAAAAATATGTAGCATATGTAAGGCCATGCTTATATGTAACATGTATATCTTTCATCTCACCCACTAAAATAATACCATGATAAGCACATGTATAACAAATATTTGAAAACTTATAACATAAAAAAATAATCACAATATGTACCCATTGATAGAGAAAGGAAAATAAATTTTGATATTTTCATGTTTTTCTATTTTTTAATTCTTTTTTGTAAATTTTTAGCATAAATAAATTACACAAAGAAGAGGGCAAGGCACAAAATAAATAAGAAGTAAGGATAGATCAATAAAGCAAGAAAATAATCCAATGGGTAATCAAGCAAGCTAAGGGGTAAAAATTCGAAAGAAAGATAGCAAGGAGGATTCAAAACAACATACAAAATCCCTCAAAACTCAATGCATGCTAGGATGAAAGGTCTCAATATATAAGTTATTATCATTGGAAATTTTGTGCACAAGTGTTTGGAATGGAATCAATAATCAAGGGGGGCAAGGGACAATTTAAAATAGTAAGCAATATAAACCAAGGGTCTAGAAGAATGTCAATACAATAGAAGGCAAGTGGAAAGATGTCAAATCTAAGAGAAAGATGAGGCATGAAATAAATTGAAGGGATAAAATCATATGAAATTCATGACATACATAATAATATATGCAAAAATGAAAATATAGTTTAATAATGATACATCGATGAAGCACAAGAGGAAGGCTAGGAGGGATAACCAATGATATCATATATAATGTTAATTATTGGATTAGGGGAGTTAGATGTGTCATTATAAGTATTATATAAATGGTACTAAGCTATGTAGTAACCCAAATCATCATCCTCAAGAGAGAGATGATGATAGTTGGATCGAGGAGCCACCTGATCCTCTCAAAAAGCACCCATATTAATTCAAATGTGTTATGGTATGTTTAAACTCTTAGTAGGTGTTCTAGCATAAAACAATGAAAGAGGCAATATATCATTCTTAGTATGTGGATGATTAGAAACTATATTTATTTTTAGTATAACTGAGGAGTATTAAATTTTAAATACCTAAATCTTGTCATAGGTAATTCACAATGTTAATTATCGACACATTAAATCAATTACCTAACACTCAATTACATGATTCTTATTCACCATTCCTTTAGCTAATTATCTATATGTAGAATTGATCCCTTTGTTCACTTTAATTACTACACAATAATTTACAAGTCAATGCTCAAACCTATTTATATAACTCTCAATTTACTCCCAACCTTGAGACATCATCTGTCTTTTCATAATAGATCTATCTTAGATAGATAGGTATGTTGTTGCAGTCTTGTCCACCTAGTGTGAACTCATCCTTGTGCAATTTAATGGCTAGTTTTAAAAATTCTAAATATTCATTTTGATCATTTTGCATGTTTCTCAAGTCAAAAAAATTATTCAAAAGGTTCACTACATAATTAAATCAAAATGTCATTTAAAAGGGACTTGATTTATATTTTTCATCTATCTTTTAACTATCGTACCTTAAGCAAATCAGCCCTCTTCTTCCCAAATTCAAGATCATTCAATAGGATTAGTCACAATCCAAGTCTAAAGTATTTAAAATCAAGTCAATAGTTAACATTATCAAGTATCAAATCCAAATTTTTAGTTACATACATATAATCAATCAGGACAATTGCATAATCACATTAGGTGAGAAAACTATGTGTGGCTCGAATCCTTCCTCATAGTATCTAGATATGTAGGTCGTAATCAATCATCAATGGAGGTGATTGCCATTAGATCAACATATTATATTTCCCCTCTCTTTTTTTAGGTTTCTATCTTTCACAAGTACTATAAGGTTTTCAAGGCAAAGAGAAGGAAAACAATAATTTTTGCACAACACTACAAAAGTGAAACATATCAGCCCTCTCATTAGAAACAGGGGCAAGTGGAAGAATAATCACAATTTTATCACAATCAAAGTGGACAAGTCTGCAATCAATGAACATGACTAGTCTATGTTGTTGTCTAGAGAGTGAAGTGTTCAAGATAAAATCACTGAGAGGGGGGTGAATAAATGATGAAAGATAATCCAATTTCAATTCCAAATCCTTAACCATTTAACACATACAATCATGAAGAATAAAAACTAATCATTACAATGAATAAGGAAGATAAAGCAAGATAGAAAACATAACACATGACTTATGTGATAAAACCTCTTGGGGGAGAAAACCCACTAGAACATGTAATTGGACTACTGACCTATAATAACAAGAACCATATTTAGAGAGACACCCATCCCATAAGGATCTAAAATCCCTATCTAGTTGAGCACCCACATAACTATACTTTTGCAAGATTCACCTTGCAAGGAGGAACCAACCCCCTACGCAAACAAGAACCCATTCAACTACCTTGAAACTCATATCACCTTGAACACCTATTGCTACTCTTCAATTGATGATGCCCTCCTTTGTTTTCACTCTTTCCTCTTTACACTCTCATAAGCTTACACACATAAGCAATGCATATAAAACACCCTTTTAGATCACTCTACACTTATTCACTCATACTTAATCAAAAAACCTATAACAAATCTATCACAACATCAATAACATAACCAAATGGTCATACACACATACCTCACACTCCTCTGATCCTCAATCCATCCACCAAGCTCACACAATCTTCACCTTTTCTTCGCTCACTCTACACACTATCTATACTTCACTTATCAACTCTTCAAACCTGCATGATCATTTTTATGACATAATAATTATTACCTATAAGTCATATACACAATCCTCAACCTATTATGTTCTTCAATTCATCCACTAGGCACACTCACACTTCTCTTTCTTCCACTCCTCAACTCTATAACTCTTTTAGACTCATTAGGTCTATTAACTTATGTATTCACCTATAGCACCTTATCAAACAAACATACTCATATCTCCTTCTACCTTTGATGTTCCTCAATGACCAACTATAGATCCTCAAATGAGCTCTTTCCTTTGCTTAAATCCCCAATTCTCTAACAAATAAATCAAGCCAATTTGGCCTTCTCTGTATACCACACACTCACTCAAGCAACTCTCCCTGTCAACCAAATCAAATTACATACTTGAACCAACACAAAAAAATCAATTAAGACATGTTACATATCCAAACTAACCCCTCATAGGTTGACCTTAGCATCCATGGATCACCCTTTGGTAGCTACACCTTTCAATTAGGCCTTAGAAGCCCTTTTAGATCTTATGGAGACCTATTCACCCTTTTCACACTTCACTGAGAAAATTAGGAACACAATACCACTTATAAATGCATAGATAATTTCCACATGACCCATACGACACCTTTAAGTGATGACACTCATCACTACACTCCTCTGCATATGTATAATCTACTCAAACATTAGTTTTATACACAAGAACACCATGACCGAATAAATAGTCAAATTATAGGTATTTTCTCATACTGAAAATGGATTGGTAAAACCTCCAAAATCCACATAGATAGTCCTTATGGAGTATATAACACTCTTCAATAGTTAATTCACCTTGAAACATCCAAACACCATCAATAAAATATCAAATATCCTTCTCGAGTCACTTAAAAAAGATGGTTAAACCCTCAATCAACTTTGGAGCTCAATAAATGAAACTTTACATATATTCAAACCTTATAACCCTTTTTTATAGATATCCTTTGGAGTCCTTTACAGCTTTGTTTTTATACCACTTTAAATTCATCCCACATTAAAAGATATAATCAAAATAATCAACACCAATTTTCCTTTGTTAATTTGAATTTTCAAATTTCAACAGTGGATGTTTAATAAAAAAGCTTCTAACACATGTATTCATCTCATTCCCCTTTTAAAATTGATCAAATACACTCCATTGATCTCCTCAAGAGTCTTTTAGCCTTGAATTTCAATGTTGGTCATTGATCTTTAATGTGGACTTCTAAGATTATGACACTTGACAGCCCCACATGCCTTCTATGTACCCTATTATCAATATCTATTTAGTTAAAACTCTTACACCACTTGGTATCCCCACATGAAATATAAGCTTATTAACTTATTGAATCAATTCACATCATCGATCTCCATCTACACAGTTGAATGTATGCCATCAATCTTTGATCTACATTATCAAATATGCATCGTTAATCTGCTAATCATACGATCAAATACATGCCATTGATCTACTACCAATTCACTAAGTTTATAACACATGTCATCATCACATTAAATATCAAGATCCTTTGAGATATTGACTTCATGCTCATCATTATATTTCCATCTACATGATTGAATGTTTGTTGTTAGATCTCCATCTGCATAATTGAATGCTCACCGTTAGATCTTCATTCGATCAAGTAAGGTTTCAACACTTGGAAGCCTTTCATTCAAAATTGATCCTTGATCTGATTGAGTTAATTTTCAACACTTGACATCCCTGTACAATGGTCACTTGATATTTAGAATTTGGCTAAGTATGGATACTAATGAAATCTACCTAGGAGACCAACTTTGCACTGGCATAAATTTTGCTATAAATCATGTTAAGACCCAAAACTTAGACCACATGATATGATCTCATAGGGGAATCCATCCATATACCAAACTTATCTTAAGACCTTTACATGTGTGAATACTAACATCATCAATCTACTTATTTAACCTTATCTACCAAGATGACTAGGAGAACCTAGACATTTATATGACTACTCAGATGAATTCTTGTCACTTCCACAATCACTTCAAGCACTCATAAGACCCCATAAGATCTATGGAACATGACCACACCATCAATAGCATCAATCAATTACCTTAATAATTCAAACACTGAATAACTATGTAAGATCATTGAAGCATACTTTGTCATTGTCATTCTAACATACATGACACTTCATCAACATCATTGGCCACCTTGGAGACATCATTGAAAACTCTCCAATATGAATAATTATGCATAAATATCCATAGATCCTATATCTAGATTTGATCTATCACAATTATGTGTTGTCATGATTTTTATTGTCAGACATTAGTTACAATCAACTAAAACATAGAAAAACTAAGTATCTCATTATTAGTTGTATTTACTATTTTTAGCATATTTAACTTATTAATTAATTTTTATTTACATTTAAATTTATACTTAAATGTCATATATTACAATAAAAATAATCTTTTAAAGTTGTATACCTTAAAATATTATTAAATAAAAAATAGCGTAAAACTTATTGGTGAACCTACACATTTTTTGAGCATTTATTTTTTCTTATTTTTTTTAGGGTTTTAGTTGCATTCATGATTCACATACAGTTAAAAAAATATGATTATCATTTCTTGGATTTGATTGAGCTTTGTGATAAGATTTATTTTTGACGTAGGGGTTTAATATTTAATTATTGACTTTTATGTACAAAAATCTCTACTTTTGTTGGTTTTCAATTTTTTTTTTTTTTTATAATTGTGTTTTGAAAGTTGTAAAACTCATAGGAGTTGTCATTTTGGACAAAGTGATCATTAGTTTTACCTAAGCCATAGTGTGATGGGTACTACTCCAATACTCAAGCCATTAGATAACACTATATACAGACTTTAGACTTCATGTACCTCACAGTATATCAGAAACACAAAGTTTTTCCCTTTTTAGCAATAATTTCTTTTTTTAATTATTTGGTTTTGTAGTGCATCAATAAGTGGTTCTCCCCAATAAGTTACTCTTACCTCAGACATAGGATAGTGTAGATACATGATGGTTGAATCCTCTATAGTTAGTGGCCTTTGGGACTTGTTTACTATTTATGTCTGGGATAGGTATCTCTGAGAGCCCATAAATAAAACACACCATGCCTAGTTATATCTCTAATATCATTTCAAATTCAAAATTCAAAATAAAATAATGACTATAATGAATGAATTTTGCTTCTATCTTTTAATTTAGATAATGAGGTTCATCATCACATTCTATGTTACTTTATGATATTTTCTTTGGATTCACTATATACTAGCATGCATCAACCTCAAATAAAACAAAAGGTCCAAAATAAATATTATAAAATCTCAATCCTTTGTCAACTCATATTGTTATAATATTATTATACCATGATCCCCCTATGATACAAACATTATCTAGGCAATGTTTTTTTAAAATCAAGTATGGATTGACAACAACAATGATTATACATTTTGAATTCTAAAATGCATAATATGCACCATACTAATGGACTTATCATGACTCTTAAAACCGACAAAGCTAATACAAATCAATCATATGAAATTAATGACAAAGAATTCATTGAATATCTTAATGTTTATGCACATAAAATTGATGCATTATTATACATTGCAAGAGATGAACAAAAGAAATTAGATAAAGCTTTTACACTTGGAGAACAATATGATCCTTTCCAATGCAATACTCTCACTTAAGGTGTTCTAGTTTTGGTTATTACTTCTATTCATATATCCACACCACTAGTTATATATGAGATATCATCCCTATGTATGAGGGCATCATGAGGTTTCCAATATATAAATGTCTATTTATAAACATTCATCATACACACCTCCTTTTATTACTATGCATAGTCCACCACCAACCTCACCTAATGAATACTCCTTTAAGCATATTGTTATAGACCTACATGCCAAGGTGTTGAAATTAGAGCAAGGTGTCTCTAGAGCTAGTAATTCAATAAATTCCCATGCATTACTTTATATTCATTTGGAACCTAAGATAATAACTTACTCATTATCAACAAGATTTGTAGCTCTGAAGCTACTAGTCTATGAAGGTATAAGTGATCTTGAACAAAATATTTGATCATTTCATGAAATATGCTTGGATTATGCTTACAATGACAAGATATTGACCAAATTATTTTCACAAAGCCTCAAATAATATATTTTTATATGATTTTATGATATTTCACTTCAATTAGTTAAAGCATTCAACTCTTTGGTAGATCAATTTATAACACACTTTACTATCAACATTAGTTAAAAACTATCTTATGTACAAATTTTTAAATTCAAGAAAAGGTTCAAGGATAGAATTAGTGGTTATGTTATTAGATACAAATTTATGCTAGCTAATATGACCAATTTTATGGCAGACAATGAGTTACTAGATATCCTCACACAAAGTTTTGTAGCACCACTTTATGAATTTATTATGTTCGATAAATTCAAATATTTTGATGAGTTATGCCATATAGTCAAATAATGAGAATTCAAGCTCATAGATTTGAATAAATTTAAGTATGAGTCAAATGATGCATTTACATCAAATACTAGGTTTTAAAGAAAAGCAAGCTACAAGGTCAAATATAATGAAAGCAAGAATGAAGCAAAAGTAATAGTTAGCGAAATATCACAACTAACAAATAAGCTTTAGTTGATAGCTCCACCAAGGGGGCAGTTTTTAATATTTACATCACCTTCTCATGTATTCTTATCAAAGTTACATGATTGCAATGTCATATCGCTTCTTCCACCATTAGAGGTTGATATGACTAAACCTCAACATAAGAGATTTGATGTCAAATTATGACTATCAAAGATGTATTAGGCATTATATAAATGTGTTACAAGTTAAGGTATAAGATACCATATCTCATTGATGAAAATACTATTGATTTAAGCATGCTCATAAAGGAGGCTAGACCACAATAGAATAAAAATGAAATTTAAAAATATTTAGTAATCCACTTTTAAATCATGGAACAACATAAAATAAATATAATTTATAAGTACACCATGCTTACAATTCACATCCTCCTCCTCAGACATATGGACATCCAATAGATGGTATTATTACTACATTTATAGGCACATCAACACCATGTCCTATGACTACATTTGATGAGAATGATATTGTTGATGATGATTCAATTAGATATGCACTTTGTATTCAAGCTTATATCAAAGATTGATCCATACAGAAGGTCATGATCGATAATGGGTCAAGTTAAAATAATTGTACAATGACACTTATTAGCATTCTTAGGTACACAGAATAATAATTAAAAGATACACAAAAAATAATCAAATCCTTTGGTGGATATACACATAATACTCTCGAGCATATAGTGCTACCTCTCTAGGTTGGTTCAATAACAATGGATGTTCATTATTATTAATAAACAAAAGGGTGTTTGATATGTTATTAGAATGCCCTTGGATACATAAGATTTGCATAGTGTCATCCATAATACATTAATGTCTCAAATATATACATTGTAATCAAGTGGTCAAAGTTTCAATCATTCATTATGAGTACTCTATAGTCAATGGTATCTCCTCCTCCTTCCCCACCACCATTACAAGTAGCTACCGCATATATTGAAGAACATAGTGTAGAGATAGTTGTTCCACCTATGTGGGATTTTTTTATATAATTAGTTCATAGGAGAAAAGTTTATTTGTTAGTTTACATAGTTCATAAGATTTTTCTATCATTTGCTAGTTTATTTTTGCACACATCAAACATGTTAGAAAATTAAAAAACATTTAAAATTTTCAAAAATATAAAAAAAATTAGATATGTCAAACATTTAAAAAATATTTAAATATTTTTAAAAAATAAAAATATTCTTAAAAATTAAAAAAAAGACCCTGGGCATGATATGAGTTCCTAGTTTACTTATTTACATATGGTATTTATCACATGTTTGGTAGATAACATGTTATTTTTCATACACACATGTAGTTCACAAGGTATATGAGTGTGATTTAAGACATACATATTATACATGGATTTGTATATATTGGACTTCCTTCTACCTAGTAGTGATGCCTATGTTGAAGATGTCTTATTCTATAGGTTACATTATCACATGTTATATCTATTTGACTTATTTTCCATGTTGAACTACATCTATTAAAAGTTTATTTATAATTACTCATATATTACATGGTGTTGCATGGATATGTTACTTTTATATGATGTAACATTGATACATATATATAGTGTAGGCTAGTTTTCACTTGTCCTATGCTCCTTCAATGTTATTACTTTATTACATGATAAGCTAGATATTATTTGTTTATTATGTGTGGCCACTTAAGCTTGTGTGTGACATATTTATGTCCCTTATTTTAAATATTCTTAATGTACTTTTCATGTGGCCCTTGACCTTGTTTGTTGTGACATGTTCATTTCCATTATAAATGGCCCTTAACCTTATGTGAGACATTGTGTGTTGTGCTTGTTGTATTGTTAAACTTGAATAGTAGTGCCATGATCCATATAATGCACTTTTAATATGTATTTTAATTTAGAGATGTTTATTTCACTATATGCCCCACTTATAAATCTATCTAGACATGACACTTGTGTCTTGTATTACATATGTTACATACAGGCTTCAATGAAAATTACACTATACTATGATAACATAATCTTTACATGTTGACATGATGCTACATGATTCTATCTTTATCACATGATGAATTTAATTATTATTTTTAGATGAGTAAATTATAGGCTACATCCCTCATCTCAAAAGGTGGACTTTATAGTGGGATTGTCTTAGAGATTCAATCATCCATGAGTAGAAAAAATATATTTTATGATAGAGTATATGTTTCATTGATTCAAAGTAATTTTAAAATTAAATTTCATGAAAAAGTATAGGTTTCAAATATTCAAAGTAATTCAAAAATTAGATACATGATAGATATTGGAAAAAATATATAAATTATGAGGACATAAGACATGCGTATGCACTAACTTTACAAACTCGAGTACAAAATCATACACATTTCATTGCATATGCAAAATAATTATAGAAATATAAATTAAAAGTTTTACATAAATATAAAATTGAGAATATAAACACAGGACATTCTATATCATTTGGCATAGATTTAAGGGGCATAATGTTGGTTCATGTACATATAAACATTGTTTAAAGTCAAAATGCGTGTTACTAGTTCATTCACATAAGCACTACAATATAGTTTAAAGTTTAAATAGAAAATAATTTTTATTTCACTTCAAATATATTAATATGTGGTCAAAATAGGGGCATGAATATTCTTCATTCTCTTTTGATCACACAATTAAAATTTATATTCATCTATAGCGGTGTGTTTTGTTTTGTTACATGTAATATACATTTGAGTCTAGTGACATTCAAAGACCTTGGTATTACTTCTAAAAAAACTATTATGTGGTTCCATATTATTTTTTAGGTGATGTAATTTTGATTCTAATGACACTCAATGACCTTGAAATCACTTATATCAAAGTCATTGTGGTTCTACCTTATTTTGGATTCAATTCATGAGAGTTGGAGCATGCACATTTCTAAGTCAAGGGCTTGATTAATTATTTGAAATTAGGATTTGATCACTCTCAATTCATTAATGGTTCAACATGAAGAACCATATCTCTAAGTACTTTGATAATGGGGCACACTTATTTTTATTTTATAAGTTACATGGCAATATGGTTCATCTCCCTATATGTGCACTCTTTCCTTACTCTCATTTCAATTTTTAATTTTCATATTTTTCATATTTCAAATATGAACAATGACTACTTCATGTGTTATTGTAGTGTTTGATCAAATGAATTTCCTACACAATTGGAGTTTTTTATCAAAATATAAAATATGTTGAAAGACCAAACATGTTGTATACACTCAATTTTTTGTTTCTCCTTTACTCTAATAACTTTATTATTAGAATAAGAGGGAGAGGTAGAGGAAAAAATGTAGATACCATACTATAGTCAGAGGTAATTGACAATGTTAATTTTTAATACATATTAAACCACTTACATAACATTCAAATACATAACTCTTATTTCCATTCATCTAACTAATTATTGATAGAGTGTTATATGCACTCATGCAATCGTAGGATCACTCATGCACACCATTACCAAGAGAATGAGACAAAGACATTAGAGATAAAATACACAATCAAGAATTTACACAATAGTCTCTTAAATGTATTCACAATATTTGTATGGGTCTCCACACCCAACCAAATCAAAATACATGAGAATGCCTATTAAATAGGCAAGGTAGGTTGTTTCATGAAATAGATTCTTGTTGCATAAATAACCTATAAAATATGAGTATTTATTATTAATTTCCACTTAGAAAATACATACATAATATATATTAGCATCTTTGACAATAAAATAAACAACTCCTAAGTCAAGCTTATACGTTTATTCCAATACCCTCCCTTAAGTGTAGGATATGAAGTGAGAAAAGAGAAAGAAAAGAGACAAGATGGGTCCTGATAGCTAGGCCTTATTAGGTACCCATGTACAAAATAACATTGAAATATGAAGTGTCACTATGGTAACCAATCTATCTTACCATAATATATGGATGTCAAGTCACTATAACCATCAAGTTAAAGAAGAATTGGTACTCTGTACAAGGGTCACTTAGTAAAAAATATTGATAATAAAATTGAGAAAAAAGAATCATGATGGATGAAATGTAGCACTAAAAGGTACCCAAAAACTAGTAGAATCACAATAAAAATGGAGAAGAAGAATTATGTTACAAAGTGTCTCAATAAGCATGACTCAAAATCTCAACATAATGCTTTAGTAGGTGCACTTGATGGAATGAATCCCATCAAACAAAAATGTACTCAATCAACTACCTCCAATAGCGATGTGGTACACCAAAGACTAGCAAAGAGCACAACACTAAAATTAATATGTGTACATCCCTCCCCCATATTATTTAAATGGGTGTAGTGACTCAAAAAATATATTTGTATGAGTGGGTCAATCCCACTACAAAACACTAAAATGTTGACATTGGGCTTCACCAGAATAGCTACTCTTTAGTAGGAGATCAAGCTCCACAAAAATTATAAAGGAGTTTGTCAAACATCAAAGATATAAATATAAATCTCTTAATAACTATGTAAACACTAAAATAATGACACTAGGCTTCACCAGATTAGCTACTCTCTAGAAGGAGAATAAAGTCCACCAAAATGTGAAGGAGACCATTAACAATCAAAGATATAGATGCAAATATCTCAACAGATGTTCCTAGTGTTTATGGGATCAATTACACAACTAAATAATAAAGTGCTCAACATGGATCATACAAACATGAAGGATAAAACTCCATGAATCTTAGTGTGACTATAAAAGAGGTCCCATCGTATAAACAATACCACCAAGTGACACAAGAACCTCTAGAATGCAATCAATTTGTAGAAGCCATCATCTATGAAATGAGAGTGCATGATCTAAACAAACATATGTCTAACAAGGAGCTCAAATAATAAAGAAGCATAAAAAGGCAAAAAGAGTAACAAGCTCAAACATCTGTACATTGGTTACTACCAAAAATGCATCTACAAATGAGAGCAATGAGAACCATGGAAACTCAAAATTTGGACATTAGGCTCTACTAAAAATACGTACATGTATAAAGCTCAACAAAATAATAAGAATGTATGTGGGAGGATTTGACCACCTATCGAATCAATCCTCATCATTCTTCGACTAGAAAAGATGAAAGATTAATATCCCAACAATAAAAATGGCCTCCACATTATAATAATACCACCTTAAGAAAACCACACCTTAACAAAGTTATCCCCACCACCTACACTATCAAAGAAGTGAACCATTACAACCCAAAAATTATTATATATATTTGAAAAAATTTAAATGTCGAGTTAATGAAAATTCAATTTTTATATAGTCATGGTGTGAAAAAGGTGACTGTGAGTAAGAGGGAGGAGAGTGTGGTAGTACCCAACAGAGAGTAGGTGAGATAACTGACAGGTTAGAGTACTTTCCAGACAGGTTGCAAAGGCCAAGATGGCAAGGAGAAAATTGAACATCTCATGGGGGAGAAACTCATTTTGAAAGAACCAAATGACTTATGCTCAAGTGAATGAGCCCAAAAAACACTATTTTAAGCATAGATCTAGCCAAAGTCTGAAGCAAGCTCAATGGTGAGTTGATACAATGGGGTTGGAGTTGATTACAAAGGTCGTTTGGAGGGTGAACACCAAATGGGTCGGGGGAAGTATCAAAAGGTGAGTTAGTTGATCACATTCAAAGCAAATTCTCCAATTCCATGAAATATCTGTGTATGGGTTCCTCATCTGGACCAAGTGACTGGTCATGAGTAGAGATCATTAAAGGAGATAGATGAGGTGGTGGAGCTTGGTTAGTGATTGTTACATGAGGTGGCCATTGATTTATCAGTCAAATTCATGATGTAGATCCAATTTCCATTGATGAGAGTGAGTTATAAGAACAATTTTCCAAGGATGGAGTCAAATGACTTTCCTACACGTAAGAGTTCATTTTGAATCAATGATCGCGATCACCAAGCCAATAAGTCACTTGATGAAATTGAATGTAGTGGACATAATTTGGATATCAAAGAGTAAATTGTCTTGAATGACTGATGTAAGAGTTCTAGGAAAAAGTAGATGACCACAATGAAGATGGTTGGTTTGTGGCAAAGAGCCATCCTAGTGCTAATTTGAGATGGGCAGTAGAAGCTATAATGATCTACAAATGATATATCTAGGTGGCTCACTAATTTTCTTCCCTTTCAATTGGCTAAACAACTTAAGAATCAGTAGGATGATAGAGATGATTCACTAAAGACACGAACTCTCTTGGAAGTGATGATCCCTAATTTAGCTTGAACCATATTGGAATCTAATACTCGATATGATTCCAATGTAACTCTCCAAATGCCAAAACAAAGATCTTTCAAATATAATAATATGACTTTGTTAAAAAACCACAAATATACAGATCCAAAATTTCAACAAGTTATATATCTGTACGGTCATATCGAACTGATCTCCAAGGTGTTGACAATCAAATGGTTGAGAAGACATGTTCTGATACCATGATGGAGTGTTATTTGCATTCATATAATCAAAGGATAACTCCTACACACCATTACCACAATAATTAAGATAAAGGCATTGCAAAAAAAATACACAATCAATAATTTACAAAATAGTCTCTCAAATGTATTTACAATCTTTGTATGGGTCTCCACACCTAACCAAATTAAAATAGATGGGAGTGCATATTAAATAGGCAAGATCATTTATTTTTTGTAACAAATTATTGTTACAAGAATAACCTATAAAATAGGAGCATCTAGTATTAATGTAAACTCAACAAATACATGCACAAAATAAATTATCATCTCCAATAAACAACTCCAAGATCAATCTTATACACTTATCAAATAATTATCTATGTTCAGGGCTGACCCCTCTACTCATTGTAACTATGACACCATAATTTCTAAGTCAATGCTCAAACATATTTATATCACTCTCAAACTACTCTAAACCTCAGGATAGTTGTCTCTACCTTTTTGGTATAACTATGTGCTAGGTAGATAGGTCTATGGCATGCATCGTAATCCTTGTGCCATTTAATAGTTAGTTTCTAAAATTTGAAGTATTCATTTTGGTCATCTTGTACATTTCACAAGTCAGTAAGAAAATATTCAAAAGGTTCACTATGTAATCAAATAAAAATCTCATTTTAAATAGATTTGTTTTTATATAGAATCTATCTTTTACGCTACTACACATTGAACAAATATTCCTTATTCTTCTCAAATTCAAGATCATTCACGAGGATTAGTCTATTAGGAACTCATGTCCTACTCTTCATGTATTAGTCATTGTGGATGCATATGCTTTGTAAGTTATTCTTGGAGCATATTTGAATTATCCCACATGCATGGGAAGTAGTAGTTGTTAGAATAGATTTAGTATTTTAGTAAGTGTTGAGGCCCAATGAAGACATCCTTGAATATTATTTTATTGAGCTTTCTCAAAGAATATTTCCCTTTCAAAGTGTCCTACAATTTAAAGGTTATTTTGGGTTATTTTCCAAAGTTCATTGTTTTCTATAGTTCATAAGTATATGCAAAAGGATCCTCACATCTAGTATCAAAGCACTTTCTCAGTCTGCGAGTAGATTTTAGAGATATTTTTTCAATGGTAGATTTCAAAGAGTGGTGCCATTTATGGAAATATTTTTTCTTGCCTTTATTTTTTACATATTCATTTTAGGTTCAGACAAGGGTAAATAATCCTCCACATAACTATGGGAAGTACTTAGGCATATGTCATAAATCTCATTATGAAGAGTACCATAGGAATCTCGAAGTAGCTGGCCCATTGAGAGAACTTACCAGTGAAAAGGGCAATGGCCCCATCCTGATTGACTAGTTTCTACCCAAAGGTAAACCAAGAGATGTCGCTTAAAGGTAAATCCATGGCTGAAACTTTTTTGAAGAGCGGTACTTATTCAGACAACCTTGTTGGCCAAAAATAATCCTTAAAAGCTTTAGGTAACTGAATAGACTTGGGACCCATATCCAACATAACAATTTCATAATACCAACAATAGAGTGATCACATTAAAGAATAGTTGGTAACCGTGCACTTGTAGACAAGTTTTTGTCAGAAGCAACCAGGAAACAATCCATTTTTTTGCCATATCTCTCCCTCTATAGTTACATTGACTCTCAAAGTTTCTTAGAACACCTAAAATTTTATTCTCCACATTTTTTCCTCAAGCATCCATATCCAAATTCCACTTCTATTAGCCAAAAATCTCATTTTTTTTATTTTTTTAGGTTTTAACACTTCTTTAGTTTTTTCCCTATTGCTTTGAAACTTTCCCACAGTGTTTATTTCCCTTTTCTACTCCTCTGCCCTCTTGTACAAATTTTCTAATTTTTTCATTATGATCCAAAAATTTCCCTTGCCTTCATCAATCCTAACTAGGAGGTGCTAAAAACTAGTAAAAGTACATTTACCCCTTCTAAATGAGACCAAGATTATGTCTTAGAATGCATTTTTATATCTCATGAAAAAAAATGGTTATGTTAGCCACCTGTATAGGCACAAATATCATGGAGGAAGAAATCGCAACATTGAAATCCCAGGTCACTGAGTTAATTGATATGATGTGAGGACTAAATCAATAGAATAACCTTTTTCTCAAAAAATTGTAGGAGTCTTCTTTAGAGAATAGTTTCTCTTCTCTCATATCACATGGGCCCAAGTTGGAATTTCCACGATTTAATGGTACATGTCCTACAAAATGGATTTATCAAGCTAAGCAATTCTTCAACCTTCACAATACTTATTTTGTCAACAAAGTCTCAACTGTTTCCTTCCATTTGGAACAATAAGCACTCCAATGGTATTGTTGGTATCTCAAGTCAGATGATTAATATGTTTGGAAAACCTTTACATCCTTACTTTTGGTCAGGTTTGGTCCCTCAAAATTTAAGAACTTTACAAGAGCTCTCACCAAACTCTACCACATAGGCACCATTCGTAATTATCAAATTGAATTTGAGATATTGGATAATCACACTGAAAGGTTATCATATGAATTCTTCAAGATTTGTTTTATTAGTGGCCTCAAAGATCCAATCTTATCAAAGGTGAAATTTTGTCCACCCAACAACATGATGGATGACTTGGATCTAACTAAGTTAGCATAAGATAAACTCTCGGTGCAACAATGACCTCCCACTTTCGCAACCGTAAAGAACATAAAAAACTAGCAACCAACCACAACCACACTGATCAATTTCCTTACTCAGGCAAAGATGTGGGATTGTAATGAAAAAATAATATGTTATAATTATGATGATAAATAAGTTAAGGGTCATAGGTGTGTCACACAAAATCTCTATTACTAGATGTGGAATCACCACCAAGGCAGGATAGTGAGCCTAATATCTAAGCTTTCTAATATACTCAAGCAGAAAAAAACCCCTCAAAAGATTCAATGGCTCAATAAAATCAACCTAATATCTCTCTACATGCACTAGCAGGGGTTACCACCCCTCAAACCATGAAAGTTAAGGGGTTATTTAAAAATATCCTTCATAATCCTCATTGACTTTGATAACACTAACAATTTCATCAATCCCTGCATTACAAAGTAGGTAGACTACTTTGTACACCCTTGTTATAACTTTAAAGTCATGATGATTGTAAAAAACCAAAATAGGTTGAATCTTGTGCCCACTGAGTGTGCATCCACAAGCATTTTATTAATCACCAAAAATCAAGTACATAGAAAGAGTGTTTTTACTCTGTTAACCCTTTTACATGAAATAAACATTTATTTATAAGATTTCACCTTATATTAGTAAAACCAACTAACCTATTAACTAAATCCTATGATAATTCCACCCAATAAGTAGTTTACATTATTAATTGAATCAAACATAAAAACTACCCAAATAAAGTTAATTTAATTTATTTATAGGGGTGTCTTTATAAAAGATGCATGCCCCATTTACAATTATTAAAATAATCTAACAAAAAAAAATCCTAAGTTAAGCTAAGAATTTGGATAAGTCCTAACAAACCCCCCTATGATCCAAAGTCAGGTCTGTGGACACATACCAAACCAAGCATTTTTCTAAATTTTTCAAATTCGATCCTATCAAAGGGCATTGTGAAAATATCAACTGTCTAATCAACAATTAGGTAATATATCAGATCAAGAGCTTTCTTTTCCACCAAAATTCGTAGATAATGATATTTGACATCCATATGTTTTATATTGGCATGAAATACTGGATTCTTGGACATCTTGATTACACTCTGATTATCAATGTATGACTGTGTAGGATCAATCTAAGAAATCTAAAGATCTTCAAGAATGCATCACAAATAGACAATTTCTCTAGAAGCATCTCATGTTGTAATGCACTATGATTCTACTAATGAATTTGCCACTATATCCTACTTTTTACAACACCAAGTAATGGTATCTAAACCCATATGCATAGTGTATCTTGTTGTGGACACTTTGTCATCGACACATCTCCCAAAATTTGCATCATAATACCCAATAAGTTTGAAGTTCTTGTTGCAGTAGTACTCAAGGCCATATGTTTTCATTCCCTTAAGGTAACGAAGTACTCATTTTGCTGCATGCCAATGAATTTCTCTAGGCTCATGCATAAACCTAGACAAAATTCTTACTGAAAATGATATATCGTGCCTGGTAGTCATCAAATATATCAAACCTCCCACCAATTATATATAGTTAGTGCCATCAAAAAAGGCACTTCTATCATCCTTAGACAATTTCAAGTTACTTTCCATGGGAGTGAGGGTAGGTTTGCAATCACTCATGCCAAACCTATCTAATAACTTAGAAATATACTTAGTTTGTGAAATGAAAATACTATGCTCTTTTTGAGTTACCTCTATGCCTAGATAGTAGTGAAGAAGTCCAAGATCTATCATCTCAAACACATATTTTAATTCTTTTTTCACAGGCTTATTATGGGTTTCATCATTACCTGTGATAAATAAGTCATCGACATAGAGAATAAGAATCACCAATTTCTTACATTACATTCAAAAATAGAAAGTATCATTAGATTCACTATGTTGAAAACCAATGGATTTCAAGTATGAATCTATTTTCTCATACCAAACCCTGGGTGCCTTTTTGAGCCCATACAAAGCTTTTATCAATTTACACACTTTGTGTTCTACACCCACCTATTCAAAACCCTGAGGTTGTTTCATGAATACTTCTTCCTATAAATCACCATTCAAAAAGAAAGACTCAGCATGTGCACTATTCTAAGGAAGACTTAGATAAATTTCAATGATTTCTAAATCATCAACCTGTGAATTAGTAGATGGAGAGGAAAGTGAAGGGATTTGAGTCTCATAGCACAACCTTAAATAATTCTCCCCATTATTCAAACCCTTATCTCATTTTTCATTTTTTCTCTCTAATTTTTCAAGTTGAGAATCAATCTCTACAGTGTTCATGGTCCAAAACTCATCAAATATTACATCTTGACTCACTATGAATTTGCATGTATCCTATGAAAGCAAACAAAACCTCCTTTTATTTTTAGAATATCCAAGAAAGATGCTTTTTTGACTTTGTGGTTATAACTTAGTTATATGTTCAGTGGGAACTAAAGCAAAACAAAGGCATCTAAAAATTTTCAAGTGTTTAACTTTTAGTTTAAACCCATACTAAGCCTCATATAGATTTTGTCCCAAAAGTGCAGCTATGGGGGATGTATTTCTCAAATACACTACAGTACCAATGGCTTCTAACCAAAACTTATCATCAAGCTATTTATAGTGCAACATAGCACATGATGTGCCTTCTAAAGTTCTATTCATTTGTTCAGATACTCCATTCTATTGTGGAGTGTAATCATTATTGTATTGTCGATGAATGCCATGTTCTCAAAAATAATCTAAAAAGTCATTAAAAGTATACTCACCACCATTGTTTGAACGAAGAGTGGCTAAGTGTGAACCTGTTTCTTTTTAAAGGAAGTGTAACCAATCAATAAACTTAGTGAAAACTTCTAATTTGTTTTTCATGAAAAACACCCAAGTCATCCTAGAAAAATCATCAATAAACAACACAAAATATCTACACCCACCAATGGATGACTTCTTCATGTTGCATACATCACTATGAACTAACTACAAACATCTGTTAGCTCACAACGAAGAGTTTTTGGAAAAAAAATTATGATTCTGTTTACCCAAAACACATGATTTACAAAGAATACTATCTTTACAAAAAGTGGGCAATCCACTCACCATACCATATCTCTGTAAGTCCACTAAAGAGTGAATATTAAAATGTCCATAATGGAGATGTCATAATCGCTATGTAGACATAGTACCTGTACCTATGTTAACAACTACTACAAGTTTCACTATGGGAGGAAGCACTTTACAATGAAATCTAACCAAGTTTCCATCTTCATATCCTGTATATATGGTTTTGTAACCATACTTCACTAAATTAATGTAAATGGGCCCATTTTCAAGCATAATTTGATAACATTTCTTTTGAATAGTTACTAAGGAAAGAAGATGTTTCTTCAATGTGGGAACATACCAAACATTCTCCAAGTATTTTATAGATCCATTAGGAAGAAGAATTTGAATAGATCCAAGTCCTAATGGAGTATGCATAGACTTATCTGTAGGGAAATTGGAGAGAGAGAAGCTTCTTTGAAAGTCCAAAAGAAGTCTCACCTAAATGTCATGTGTTTGGTTTCTTCTGTGTCTAAAACCTATACATCTATGAGCTCATCTCTAGCCTCATATTCCATATAATCAATGTGCACTAAAGTAGTGAATGCAGATTCATGAGCAACATTGCTAGACTCATCATAGTCATGATCAACATATTGAGCAGAGTTAGACTAAGTCACTTTTTGTGGCCTCTGAATTTTGTTAAAAGGAATCCTACACAGAGAGGCAATGTGACCAAATTTTTCACATCTATGACACTGAATGTCTGATCTACCTTAACCTCTCCCCCTATAATGGTTGTGACCACATCTTCTATCACTTGTCTCATTTGAATGAGAATGGCTATATTATTGTTGATTTGAATAAACCCTACCTCTATTTTGATATTTTCCTCCTCTATAACCTTGACCCCCTCTATAATCATTCCCTCTATTGTTTTGATGACCAGAAGAAGATGAACTAGGCTTAGATTCTAAAACATGGGCTTCCTCATTTTTCTTGGATTTATTGGGTAGAGAGAGGTCATATTGGATAATCAACTTAGCAAACTTGTCAAAAGTGATGCCTGTGATCTTTTCAGAGACCTGCAACATTTTTAAGAAGTTATTATAAGACCCAAGTAGTCCTTTTCAGGTAGCAGTGACTATGAGATCATCATCTAATTTGCCAAACCTAACCTTAGTGTACTCAGTAACAATGTTATTTAACTTAGACATATTTTTTCAATTATTTTTGATTAAATTTAAGAAGTGAGAAACAGAGAAAGAAAGGTTGGGGTTTAGTGATTATATGTACCTAGATTGATGCACATCATATCCAGATGAAGTCAAGAACTCCTATTTGGCTAGGGAGGACCACTTGCAAGTAAGAACACACTACCAAAAAATATTTTTTAGTAAGTTGGTGAGTGGGCTGCCAAGCAACTTACTTGTTCCAAGAAGTGACAAAATTCTTGGGGGATGACAGCCCACTATTTAATACAAAGAGTTAAAAATGAAATGACAAAGTAAATCAAAGAGAGAGAGAGAGAGAGTTGCATATACCTTTTCTATAATCTATGTGTAGCAATTAGTATCAAAAAGCAAGCAAAATATAATTTTGGTTTGTTAGAGGGATATTTAGGCTAGTTTGGGGTGATATGAGTAAAAGGGAAATCACCGACATCAGTGGGGTAATCGATGTCGGTAGTGGCAATGTGACTGACATCAGTAGGATAATCGATGTCAGTAGAGGAAATGAAGACAAAAATTCATAGAAGGCTTTCCTAAGTGTAGGGAAGGATATTTAACAAGTTAATGGAGTTAGAAAAGAGTCGTATGAGGGGTTAGAGAGATGGTAAGAAGTCTGGGTGAGGAGTTTGGTTTGGTTAAGGTAGAGGTATGGAGATGAAGGAGTTTTGCAACTCCTCAGGGATGGATGGGACTTGTGTAAATGCTAATAAAAAATAATTAAAATTCACAGAATATAGAGATGCTTAAATGATATAAGTACCTAAATAAATATTCTTGATAAAGCTTTGTTAAGGTGATTGACCGAACAAAGATGAGTATGTGCCACCTGTTCACCATAGTTAGATCTCTTTGCATAATGGATCAATTCTAATTTAGGATTTGACTAGTACAGCGAAGCTATGAGCCTGGTTATAGTGGATAATCACCAAAATCTTGTTAAGAGTGCTTTGAATCTCTTGAGTGAGTTTCTGCTTGAGAGAGAGAATGTTTGCAGGGGGTCTAAAATGGGTTTAAAACATTGCTTAAGTAACTGACGTTGGTGATCCTACCAATGTCAGTCTCAGGTTGACTGACATACATCAAGGGTTTGACCGATGTTGGTGGCATAAAAATAGGTCAAAAGGGCTATTTTTGGCTCCTTTATTTCATTTCTCTATGCCAAGTGTGATACTTGTTAATAAATGATCAATATGTGAGGTTGGGTATAAGGTAATTGGTTAGAAATTGGTTTATAGGGTAAGAATTAGTTATTTATGGGAGACCAAGTCTAGCGGTAACTCACAGGGAAGAATTGGTCTTGGGGCAACGTGGCTAGGCAATGTGACACAAAGAATATTCAATTAATCTTAATTAATTAATTAATTATGTGAGATAAAGGCATGGGTTAGTAAGACTTATTATAAAGGGGGTGTAAGGGGGGTTTTGACACAACACGTTATACACTTGTGTAATGTAATTTTGGTGTCTACATTTTCCCATTTTTATCTTGGTAAGTTGTGCCAACAAGTTGCAAGACAAAAATGAAAGTTGAGTGGTCTAGGCATGGGGTGTGACATCCTCCCCCTCAAAATGAGAACTGATTGGGAAAAACTCAAAATCGATGATCGATTTGACAAAGAGTAAATTTGATTAGTTGGTTGTGGGTTAGTAGTGCAGAGATGATGTCATGGTCATAAAGTAATAAAAAGTTGTGTTGATAAGTTAAAAATAGGTGTGGTCATGGAGGATTTTAGTTAAAGTTACCAAGGCATAGCTTGTTAGTGATACCTGAGAAGATAGGATCAACCAAAACTATAGCTCCAACAGTAAAATGTGTTTTAGGTATTTGAGGTAGGAAGTGCCCCTGAAAACATAATAGGTTATAAGTGATAGGATTAGTTAGTGGTGATCCAAATCAACTGATAGTCATACATGTAAGGTATTATCAATGTGTACTAGATAGCATAAATGATCAAGACACCAAACTCACATGTAATGAGTGGGTGTGTAATGAAACATGTGCTTGGGTAATAGTTGTCATGAATGGAGATGAAAATGATCCCCATGGTCAAGTTTGTAAAGGAAGGGTGTGTGCAAGGTTGCCCTAGAATGAAGAACAGACTGTAAAAAGTGGTGTGCAAGCATTGAAATTCTATTGCATGGTACCAATGTCGGCAGTGTTATATTGATGTCGATGGTAAATAAGTCAATGTTAATGGCTAACTAAACCTGATAAAAAGGGGTTAGGTGGTCAACCAATTTCATTTGCATGTTGATTGGTCAGAGAGCAAGAAAAAGCCAAAAATTTGAGCAAATGGTAGGATGAGGTGGAGACCCAACTAGAGGCGTGATAGCACAGGCACCAATCATCCCAACCCGATGGAGGTAGAGAGATGTGGTAGGTTCCTTTAAACCCTTGGTTTGTGTTTTTTGGTAATTTTGTTGATTTGAGTTGAGTGGGGGGTGTAATAGGTTGCTAGTGAGTAGTGGGTGGGTAGTGGGGAGGGTAGGAGCATGTTTAGGCTTGTTTGGGTGGGTTTTAGGGTAGTTTATGGCTAAAATTGGAAATGGGTAATGGGTGGGGTTCAGCGCTAGAGCAAAACTAGTCACCAACATCAAGGGTAATTTGGTGACATCAGTTAAGGTCTTCTTACTGATATCATTGGTAAAGGCATCAAGATCAACATGTTGTGCACTAATGTCGATAGTCTAGGCATCAATGTCGATTGATAAGTGACCAACATCAATAGCCTTGTTAAAATAAAAAGGGTAAAAATGGAGTAAAAAAGAGTTGAAAAGCCATGATGCCTTAGGGAATAGGTAAATCATGTGGCATAGAGTAGATTTATCTCAGTTGAATAGTGAGAGATTGGTTGAAAGGCCTGGTTTAAGAGAGATAGGTCATAAGACCTTGGATAAAAAGGGATAGGTTGGATAGTTAGATGAGTAAACGATTGAACTAGCCCTAAAAGACCCCATGTCTACTGAGTGCTACCTACATAGCCCAAAAGGGCCTTAGGCCAATGTAGTTCTTCCATGGGATAGGGAAAATGGTTAAGGTAGTGGTTAGAAAGGTATGCTGATTAATTTTGTGTGTTTTTAGTTACAAGTGAGGCATGAGTTAACCTTGAGAGACCATCTTCTGACACTCTTGACTAGGATCAGGAGAGATGTGTCAGTAGATGAGTGGGACCCCATGGTTGCAGTTGGTCTTGGTGAATTTTAGTGGTATTGTCAAATCACTCGAGATGTCAGCTTGATGATCACATTGATTAAGAGGTGGGATCATACCAACAACACCTTTCACCTATTGACTGGTGAGATGACAGTCACACTAAAGGATGTATATAGGATCCTTAGATTACCACTGCAAGGTGAGTAGACTTTTACATGCATGAGGGAGGAGCATGACATCTATATGGTGTCATTGTTCAGCGAGCATGTGAGTGAGGTTACATATCACTTAGCATCATTCACTTATGAGCCTCTATTTTTAATAGATGAGGAGGAGCATCATCTTAGCATTCTAATGATGATTGCCATCATGGTGTATGCACTACCAGACAAAGATGGTGGTAGATTACAATCACCTTGATAGGGGTCATGGATTAGATGATAGAGTAGAGGATAGTTTTTTCATGGAGGCCAGTATACTTAACTCAGTTGTATAGAGAGTTATGGGGTTTACGTCTACATAAATGCTATATTTTATGTGTTGGGCATCTACTACATTATTGAGTGTACGAGCACATCATAGTTACGTGGCTACTAGGATTAACATCCATGATTGTAGTGGGATTCAGAGTTAGGTTCAAATGATGGTGAGAGGCCATGGCACAGACATGGGTTGATGGAATTATGTGGGATATCATCACTACAGAGGGCTACTAGGACAACTTGAGTCTAGGAGATATTATCTAGCACCCCTACTTGATGCATATCAAGTGTTTATAGAGTTCAGGGAGAGGAGCTCATTGGGATACAAAGCACACTGTGGGTCAGAGGCAAGAGAATAGGGGAGCTCGAGATGATACCCATGGCACAAGTCAAGAGACAACTTGGCCTTGTACAAGATGTTCCACTTGCTTTCTTTGGATATAGGTGTGATGACATCAAGGTACCACTCCCTTTGCCTTTAGAGACAAATGAACCTAATTTTTAGGAGTTATCAATAGGAATAGATGTGGTTGATGTTGGATATACTAGGGCATATTAGGCATGGTGGGCAGGACTATACCTATGTTGTACCAGTTAGGAGGCTAGCTCCATAGATGTAGGGTTTGGCACATGAGAGAGATGCTACTTTATGGGCCAGAGACTGTGGCCATATAGGAGAGGGATATTATCATGTAGGCCAAGGATGCCATGATTCAAGATAGAGATGTGGTATTATAGGCAGAGATGCCACTATTCAGGCAAGGGATGTAGCCATGTAGGCTAGAGATTTATAGTTCTAGAGAGGGATACAACATTATATGTCTAGGGACATGGCCATATAGGAGAGAGATGTTGTATTCCTTTCATAGGATTCCTAATAGGTAGAGGTCTTGGGGTTATACAGTCAGGTGGGACATCTTCAAAGTCAGGTGGCCAATCTATAGGGATGAGTCACCTCATTAATAACATAGAGAGATCAGTTGAGCTCAGTCTACATGGGCATTGGTAGTTGTTCTTCCTCTTCCTCCTCCACAAGAAGCATAGTATAGGTAGTAGGACAAGCAGGTGTCATGGGTCCTCCATAGACTATATCTCTCATGAGATATAACACTAACTTAAATGAGATCACATACTATGAGAGGGTGCAATCCATGAGTTTCCATAGATTCTCTAGATTTGTAGAGTTCAAGGAGTAGGAGTGGTCAGAGACGTGGACCTCAAGTTCTAGTGCATAGAGACAGAGATAGGGAGAGGTTAGTGGTGACACTACCTCATCATGTTCACTATAATTTTGAGGAGGTTGTGTTGATCTTGATTTTTAGAGATATTTTTGTATTTATTAATTTTTTGTATATATACCATGGCCTTTGAGCTGATGATGCGAGATTATATGAGAGAGAGATGAGAGATGTTGATATTTGTATATGATGTATATTGATTCAACACACACACACACACACACAACACACACACACACACACACACACACACACACACACACACACACACACACACACACACACACACACACACACACACACACACACACACACACACATTATGAGATGTTTTATTTGATGTGATGATGATCGTAAATGTTATTTTCATGTATATGTTTATGGTTTTGGATGAATTTTTATGATATTGATATAATGATGATGTTGGTTTACTAACACTTCCATGTATGTGATGTCATATGCATAGTAGATGAGATTTTCATGTTTATCTTTCCCATATGTGATGGTATATGCATAAAATGAAATGGTTGTGTTTATGAGATAAAGGTTTATCAATTTTCATATGTGAAATGGTATATGCTTGGTTAATTTATATATTTAACATGCTCCATATGTGATAGTTTATACCAAAAACAAATGTTTTGGTCATGGTTTATTTCCTATGTATTTGTATTTAGGAAATTGTGGTTCAAGTGCATTCTTAGTATTTACCATATATGTGATTGGTTTCATAATGAAAATGAGTGGTTTGGTCTTAGTTTGTTTTCTATGTATTATTTTTTAGAGAAAATGATGGTTAAGTTGCATTCTTAGTACCTTCCATATATGTGATTGGGTGTATACTAAAAATGAATGTGTTGGTCATGTTTGTTTGGTTTTTGAATTTTTCATATGTGATGGTGTATGCATAAGTGATGGTTTTGGGAAATTGTGACATTATTCCTATTTATTGTTAGTTAGGAAAATGGTGGTCATGTTGCATATTTAGCATTGTCCCATATATGTGATGGTATATACTAGAAATGAATGTGTTGGTCATGTTTGTTTGGTTTCTACATTTTCCATATGTGATGGTGTATGCATAAGTGATGGTTTTGGGCATTGTGACATTATTAATATTTATTTTTAGTTAGGAAAATGGTGGTCATGTTGCATTTTTATCATTGTCCCATATATGTGATGGTATATACCAGAAATGATTGGTTTTGGGCATTGGTTTTGGGGTAGGTATAGAATTGAGAGCTGTTATGTTTATGAGTTGAGATGGTGAGTTATTATATTGGAAAATGTATCTATAAAAGAAAATTCAACATGTGAAGTGAAAGTTAAAAGAGAGAGACAAGGTGCTCTGTTATTGACACAAACCAAAATAATAATGTAAATAGGCTCTAAAGTTTGAAACTTTTTTATGCATTGCATTAGTTGACCATTTGCTAGTTAGAAAAGTGTGGTTATTGCCTTGTGTTAAGTAAGCTCAAAGTCCCTTGAAAATATGTTTTTGAGGGAAAGAGGGTGTAAAATGAAATAGAATTAGTGAGGTAGTGTAACCTTTGGAGTAATAATGGTATGCCCCATTTGTGGGTTGCTTGAGAGTGGCTATAGACAAGTCCATGACATAAAGTTATTGTGTTGCTTTTTTAATTTTTTCTTTGTTTTTAATTTTGTTGTGTAAGTTGATCAATGTGGGAAGCTCACAATGGGATGAAGTTGATCAATAGGGAAGCTTTTGAATCATATTTACCTTTGATAGTGGTTTTTTGACTTAGCCATCCTTCAAGGGTATGGTCTAGTCTTTTTTATTTTGTTGGTTTTTAATAGTTGTCCTTCAAGGGAGTAGTATATTGAATGTAGTTGTCCTTCAAGGGAGTAGTCTACTTTTTGAAGAGCTACGAATGATTTAAAGTAGTTGATGTATCCCATATTATTATTTTTTACTTTTGCTTTTTTGAGTATTTTTGTTACTTTAGTCATGGACAAGTCTATAGAAACTTATAGGTTTTCCACATTTTGGGACAAAACCAAAACACTTTGTAGGTTAACTAAGTGTGGAGGAATAAGGGTAAGGTGAGAAGAATAAGAATATAGTGGGTTTTCTCAAGGGACAATCTTATGTTAAACACAAGGTAAAGTGTCACTTAATTAATAAAAGAATGGTCGTAAATACAATGCATTTAGAGGTTCAGGTTTTGGTCATCCTTCAAGAGAAGAAAAGTGATAAGCTCCAAAGCCATATTTATGAGTTATAATGTAGGGTCCTAGCCAATTGGGAGTAAACTTTCCCCGTTTTCTCTTTTCCAAGTTAGTCACATGTTGATTTTCCTTTAAGATGAGATCTCCAATATTGAAATCGTGCTTTTAAGGCTTTTGTCATAGGTGCATTTGATATGCTCTTGGTAGATGTGGAGATGGTTAAGGGCTACGAGATGATGTTCATCAAGTAGCTCAAGTTGAGCCAAACATTCTTGGTTGAAGTCATCATTAGTTAGAATGTCTTATAGTGAAATCTTAAGAGAAGGAATTTCGACTTTAAGGGGTAAAACAACTTCCATCCCATAGACTAGGGAGAAAGGTGTTGCTCCTGTAGAAGTGGGAATGCTAGTACAGTAAGCCCATAAAGCATAGGGGATTTGAATGTGCCAATCATTTCCAGTAGTGTTAACCACTTTCATAAGGATTTTTTTCAAAGTTTTGTTAGAGGCTTCAGCTTGCCCATTGACTTGTGGGAAATAGGGTGAAGAGAAGCTGAGTTTGATACCAAAGGCATCACAAAGTTGTTGGACAGTTTTATTTTTGAAAGTTTTACCATTGTCAGTTATGATTTTGTAAGGTACACCAAAATGAGATATGATATGATGGTTGATAAATTCAATGATTTTATCAGCCTTAGTAGATATGAGAGGAATGGCCTCAACCCACTTAGTGAAGTATTATGTTGTTATTATGATTGATCGGTGACGAAGAGAGGAATGGGGGTTAATCTCACCAATTAAGTCTAAACCCCATTGAGAGAAGGGCCAAAAGTCCTTAGCGACTTGTAAGGCATGACTAGGAATGTGAAATAGGTTGGCATGTTGTTGACATTTGAGACAACGTCTAACATAGTCAATACAATCATGAGAGAGTGTTAGCCAATAATAGCCAAGGCGAAAGAGATGTTTGAAAATTGTGTAACTATTAAAATGACCACCACAAATCCCATCATGAACCTCCTTAATAGCAAATGGAATCCCTTTATTAGTGAGACATCGAAGGAGGAGAACATCGAAACCCCATTTGTAGAGAAGTCCCCCTAGCATATTATAACGTGTAGCATGTTTTACAAACACATGCCACTCATTGTGGGAGAGGTTGGGAGGAGTAATAGAGTAAGAGAGGTAATCTATGAGTTGAGTATACCACAAGTCATGTGGATATTTAGTGATATTACCCATAAAGAGGATGTTGGAGGAAATGTAAGAAGGTAAAGTTAGGTGATGTATAGTGACGTAGATTTTAGAGAAAGAAGAGGAAGATGGTATGTGGGAGGCTAAAAAAACCATTGTGTCTACAAACTTGTTGGTTGAGTGAGGAGTGGTATGTAAAAGGTAATGGTAAAATGATTCTAATAAGGTATCTACATGATGTTTATATCATTGTAAAGTCTCATTATTGCATAGATAAGAACCATTGACTTGGTTGATGACTAATTATGAGTCACCAAAAATGGTTATGGATTTGATTCCTAAGAAGATAACCATTTGAAGCCCTAAAATTAAGGATTTATATTCAGCCATGTTGTTGGTGCAATCAAAGTCTAGTTTAAATGATAAAGGCATTGGCTCACCATCAAGAGGGATGAGGATAACCCCCACTCCCCCACCATTTTGACATTTAGACCCATCAAATAACATCATCATTTAATAGGTGATATCATTGGTAGAAAGTATAGTTATAGACTCATCGAGGAATTTGAGATTTGAGGGTTGGCTATCAAGGAGAGGAATGGTAGCTAATTGGTCAGTGATGGTATACCCTTTGATGGAATTCTATTAGATGAATTCTACATCAAATTTAGCTAGAAGGATAAGCCACCAAATGATGCATTGGTTGTGGTAAGGTTTAGAGTGCATGTATTTGAGAGGGTCAATGTGGGTGATGACATAAGTTGTGTGGTTGAGGAGGTAATGTCATAGTTTAGAAGTTACAAATACCAAAAAAAGGCATAGCTTCTTGATATGAGTGTTGTGAGTTTCATAGTCAATAAGCGTTCAACTTATGTAATAGACTACTTGCTCATAGTGGTGATCATCCCTATGTGTTATCATAGCTCCTAAAGAATGGTTGGTCAAAGAGATATAAATATAGAAGGGTTGGTCCTCTTTAGGTGGAATAAGGATAGGTGGAGAAAGGAGGTATTGTTTAAGTGAGTCAAAGGCTTCCTCACAATTTTTATCCCAATGGAAATGAATTTCCTTTTTGAGAAGATGCTGAAAAGGTTGACAATGATCTGATAGCTGAGAGATAAAGTGATGAATTGATTGGAGTTCACCTTGGAGGCTATAGAGTTGTTTGAGTGTGGTTGGTGGAGGCATTTCAACGATTGCCCGAACCTTAGTAGGGTCGACTTCAATACCTTGAAGAGAGATGATAAAGCCTAAGAGCTTTCTAGAAAGAACACCAAAGATGCATTTCTTTGGATTGAGTCAAACATTATACTGAAGAAGGTAAGTGAAAATGATTTTAAGGACCCCCAAGTGATCCTGACAAAGTTTAAATTTCCTAAGTAGGTCATCAACATAATCCTCCATAATTATGTGTAATAGGTCATGGAAGATATAAGTCATGGCACACTGATAGGTAGCACCAGCATTTTTTATTCCAAAGGGCATAACCCAATAAAAAAAAGTTCTC
Organism: Torreya grandis; assembly: GCA_037957365.1. NCBI lineage: Eukaryota > Viridiplantae > Streptophyta > Pinopsida > Cupressales > Taxaceae > Torreya > Torreya grandis. Next base: position 4,689,860 of record JARHVA010000200.1, on the reverse strand, counting down.
CATGGGGAGATAAAGGTTGTTTTATGTTGGTCCTCAGGGGTAACTAGGATGTGATTATATCTTGAGAATCCATCCATAATTGATAACATCTCATGACCAGCTGTTAAATCAACAAGTTGATCAATACTTGGCAAAGGAAAGTCATCCTTTGTATAAGCAAGGTTGAGGTCACAGTAGTCAATGCAAATATGGATTCCCCCTATTTCTTTCATAATAGGTACAATGTTAGAAACCCATTACAAGTAGTCAATAGGTTAGATGAAGTTAATGGAGAGGAGGCGTTGGAGCTCATCCTTGACAAAGAGAGCAATATGAGGATGCATTTTGTGAAGCTTTTGCTTAACTGGCTTAGCATCATGATTAGTGATAATGTTATGGGTTATGATTTAGGGGTCAATAACAGGCATGTCTTTATATGACCAAGCAAAATCCTTACTATGGTCATAGAGAAATGTGGTGTAGTCAGTTTGTTTGGAAGAATCTAGTGATTGGCCTATTTTAAGAATACAAGGGGCATCATGAGAAGGTAATTTAATGTCGATGGTTGATTCATTTAACATAACTTATGTCTCAGAAGGGAGCAATCATTTGATGTAGGAATCATCAGCACCCATATAGTTAAAAATGTCATCATTAGTTGCACAAGAGATGGTGTTAATTATGGGAGATGGTGTTAATTATGTGAGGATGTATGAGAGGAAAGGACCATGTTTCCTTACCCTAGCTATGGGTAAGGGGGCCTAAGTGAATGACATTTATTGAAAAAAAAATTAGAAGGTATAGATACCTCCAATTCAATGGGTGATGGTGGAGAAGAGGAGTTGAAAGGAGATACAGGTTCTTCACTGATGGGAATAGAAGAAGTATTAATGGATTGAGTTGGGTCAACATAACCAATGCCATGCCTTTTTTTGGCATTATCAATGGTTTGATGGGTAGGGTATTAAATGGATGTCTGATCATCTTGATCATAACGTCCTAGGCTAAAACCTTTCTAAGCACACTTATAGAGATAAGTATGTGCAAAGCTAGGCTTCTTTAAGAAGGAAAATTTGTAGTTAAACTTTTGGGGTGAAGAAGATGAATTACCCATGACAAGAGATTGATCAATTCCCCTATATGTGAAGTTGGTTTTGAGATGGGGTGGACCATATGGGATGATCATACCAATACAAGGATCTTATTTGGCACTCATGTGAGGTTTTCCATACTCTTGAGGGGTATGAAACATGTCAAAAATTAAAAAATGATATTTACCAAGTGCTAATCGCTTGAAGTTTTCCTCCATGGGATCCTTGTTGGGAACCTATGTAGTTGGTATAGGTGTGCCTAGGGTAGCAAAACTTGTGGAGGATTCAGAAGTGGGCTCTGGAGGTGATCATGTGTTGAAAGGAATAAGAACATCATTTGGGCTATAGGTCATGTTACATGTCTTGAATGGAGGTGGGTCGATGGGAATGACATGAACCTGACCATTGTATTTAAACTTAACACAACGATGCAATGTGGAAGGTACACATGACGTAACACATATCCATGGTTGTCCAAGAAGTATGTTGTATTGGAATTCACCCTCTTAAACATAAAATAACTCAATAAGGGTATAAATACCCACACAGATGTGCAAGACCACAGTGCCAACATTTGTAGCAATAGAGTCATTAAAAGAATGTAACACTACATCTATTTGTGAAAAACAATTATCAGGGAGTGATAATTTCTTGTAAGCATGGGTTGAAATGATGTTGATGTTGGCTCCCTCATCAATAATAACTCTCTTGACATGAGTTTGATCAATGTAGGTAGTGATAAAGAGGGTAGAATCTTTATCTTCAGGATGTTGAGAGGGGATCTCTGAATCACTAAAGGAGATCATAGAAATGGTGTTGAGAGAATTGACAAAGGTTTTAAGGGGTTGAGGGTCTTCAGGTTAAACCTCAATCACTTTTAAGGCACTAATGAGAGCTTATTGATGTTGGGATGAGTTTTGAATTAACTCATACAGAGACATCTTCACCAGGGATTGGTGAAGTTGCTTCACCATGGAGGTTTGGATAACTCTCGATGATGACTATTGTGGGACACCCAAGATGGAAATTTTGGGATTTGAAGAGGGTATGTCCTTTGTAAAGGGGAAAACCTAAGGATTCGAGACATTTTCCTTTCCTTTGTCTTTCTAATTTTGTGATTGTGTAGTCACATTGATCATGTCAATCTGAAATACAGGTGAAGGAGGTGATAGAAAAGGTACAATAACATCTTTGGGTTTAATGTGAAAGGGGGTTTTGTGAGGCATTGTGGATGCCGAGAGTTGAATGTTAGGAGTTTCAACTAATTTAACACCCAAGAGATCATCAACATATAAATGGTGACAAATGATTATTGTGAGAGCTTTGTAACTCTCAGTATCATGTCTTGGAGAATGATGATATAAAAAACTTGTGAATCATTAAACCATAATGGTTTTGGTCCAAGAGGATCAAATGGTTTGATGGGGAAAAGAGTTATTTCTGATGCTTAAAATAACTAGCATAGATAGAATACTTGGGAGCCTTGAAATGGGTTAACACTCATTGTCATAGGTGGAGTGGACCTCTTTTTGTGTTTGGTGGTGATGGGTGTAGTATTGTGTGACACCCTTTTAGGTGGTGGTGAACCCACATGTTTCACTTCCACCTTTTTAGGTTTGGGTAAGAGGGTGTTAAATGTTGAATGTTTGTGAGGTGGTAATGGCAATAATGGAGTTAATGTCACTTTATCTTTTACATGGGTTGTCAACACTCCCACCAAGGTAGAGGGATATGGACCCAAAATGGATGGTAAGGTTGAAGGTGGAAGAAGGGTGGATCAGTGAGGTTTTGGCGTTTTACCTTTCTTCTTTGGTTTAGGGAGAGAGACACCCCCTTGTTTTTTAGGGGTTAAATCTAACTTCATATGCAAATGAACTAGATTATAAATTGGTCATTTTATTAAAGATCTTATTTATTTCAATGTGGCAAACGCATGTGATGTTAGGTTGTGGAGCTAAAAGCTTCAACTGTTGCAGACATGGAGGAGGTTGCTGAGTTCCAGTGATACCGGCATCAGCAGTGGGACCGATGTCGATCAGGGGTGAACAGAAGGGAAACTGACATCGGCAGGAGTCGACCGATGTTGATTACCTCTAGGCAGATAGGGACTGATGTCGATTGTTTGTGGCAGTTTTAGAATTGTTCGTTGCACGGACAGTTAGTTCATTGAACTGAGTGTTTGCATGTTAAAGGTTAATTATAGTCTCGAGCTGCGTGTCTAATTATTATAAATTATAAGTCTAAGTTATTGTTTAAGTGTGGGATCTATTTATATACCCATTGGCATGTATTGTAATGAGTGCAAATAGAGGAAGGCAAGGAAGATCCTTCCAAGTGTAAGATCATTTGAGTTTCAGGTTGTTGCAAGCTCATGGGAGAAGATCTACATGGTAAGTAAGATCACTTTGAGATCTACTTGAAGTACTTTGAGTACTTGTGTACTAGCAGGATTATTACTGACTGGTTGAAGAGGTGAACACCAATTCTGTGTGTGAGTTGTGTGTTGGGACCATTTTTGGTAGGAGAGTGAACTCTTGATTGAGAATTACTGGGAGCCCTTGAGGTGTGGGAAGCCTCTGAGAGGTGGAAGAAGAAGTGGCATCTTCTTTATTGTATTTTATTTTTGAATGAGTATTAATACAAGATTGTGTATTGTCTCTCATATTCTATGCTATTTGTGAATTCTAGTTACTTGTTACTTCTGGATAATTTCGCATGTTTAATTGCTTGTATTTGGTAATCATATTATGCTCTTTCTGAGGAGCAAGATCCTAACAAGTGGGATCAGTGTGTTATTCTAGATTCCCCATCAATTGGTATCAGATCTTTTGGTTGGGTTACTAACAGGTTGTATCAGATCTGGTTAGTGTGTGTTGATTACAGGTTACTCACAAGGGTTTCTGTTTGAGTGGGAGTATAGTAATGGCAGAAGAAAGTAAGCTACAAATGGAGAAGTTTAATGGCAAGAACTATCAATTATGGAGGATGTAGATTGAAGATTGTTTGTATCAGAAAGATTTGTACTTACTATTGGGTGGGGTTGATTGCAAGCCTTGGGATATGAAGGATGAAGAATGGGAGGTTCTTGATCAGAAGGCTCTAGGATCTATAAGGTTGAGTCTTACATCGTCTGTGATTTCTAACTTATCTCAGGTTAAGACAACGATAGAGTTGATAGAATCTTTGGCAAATTTATATGAAAAACCCTTAGCTTTGAATAAGGTATTTCTTATGAAGCAATTATTTAATTTGCAAATGTTGAAAGGTGGATTTGTACATAGTCATCTTAGTGATTTCCATAGTTTGGTAAACCAGTTAAATTTAGTCAATATTGTTTTTGATGATGAAATTAAGGCTCTCTTAATCTTATGCTCATTACCTGGAAGTTGAGAGAATTTGGTAATGGCAATTAGTAATACTGCATCTGCTTCAAAAATCTTAAAAGTGGATGATGTTGTGAGTGTAATCTTGAATGAAGAAATTCGCAAAAAAAGCATAGGTGAATCATCAGAAAATGCTTTGAGTGTGGAAAGCAGGGGAAGGCAAAGAGAGAAGATCGAGCATGGGAGATCAAGGTCCAAGATAGGCAGGAGATCCAAGTCCAGGTATGGCAGAATAACTTGCTGGAAATGTGGAAAGCAAGGGCATCTAAAGAGAGATTGCAGGTTGGTTGAAGATCAACATGAAGGACATGAAGAAGAAGCAGATGTTGTAGAATTTGTTACACAGGATGCTCTAGTATGTTCCTTGGATAAAGTAAAATCTTGAGTTTTAGATTTTGGTGCCTCTTTTCATGCATTCCCAAATAGGGAATTTTTTCATGAGTATGTCCAGGGAGACTTTAGAGAAATTTATTTAGGGGATGGTAAGTCTTATCAGATGGTTGGCAAAGGGAAAGTGAAGCTGAAATTGCAGACAGGTAACACATGGGTGTTGAAAGAGGTTATGCATGTCTCAGTTCTAGAGCAGAATTTGATTTCTGTAAGAAGTTTGGGTGATGAAGGTTGCACAATTACTCTCATAGCGGACTCTTGGAAGGTTACCAATGGTGTACTTGTTGTAGCAAGAGGTAAGAAAGTAGGTATGCTTTATCTATCTACTTTTATTACTGATTCTCTTTCTGGGTTATCTACTTCAGCTGTAAATTTGAAGATGTGGCTTAATAGGCTTGGTCACATGAATAAGAAGGAGATGCATGTTCTTGAGTCAAAGGGTATGCTTTCAGATTTGAAAAGCATGAATCAAGATTTCTGTATGTAGAAGAAGAAGATGACGTTTCTTGATAAATCTAATGTTAGTGACAAGAATAGGAAAGCCTTGGTTTTCAAGGAGAAGGTGACGGACAGAGATTAGCGTAAGGGGATGAAGAATTCTGAGTAGAGCAAGGTTGATTTGGAAAAGGGTTTGATCTAAAAAGAGCTCACGGGTAAAATTCATCGCTCACAAGTAAAACATAGAGACTGACGTCAGTTAGAAAACTGATGTTAGCATCCAGACAGGGACCAACATCGGCTATGTGTAGCCTGATGTCGGTGACTTAGGATAGATAAACACTGGCATCAGTTAGGGGGAATTGATGTCGGTGATGAGGCAGTCGCATGGAACTGACGTTGTCAGGTGCAGACTAAGATGTGACTGGCATCGGTCACTAAGACAGATTTTGGGCAGACAGCAAGCTGTCAAGGAGTCTCAAGTGCCCATATGGAGGACTTAAAGGGTAAGTAAGCCTCAAATTCATTATTTCCCTTCTTTACACTACTTTTTGGTAACTGATGGTCAAGAACTAGGAAGTTATTAAAGAAGTAGAGCAGGTAGATCCAGGAAACAGTGGGAGCTTGGCATGGATGAGGAATGTGACTCCTTGGAGAAGAACCAAATGGGAGTTTTGGGTGGAGTTGCCAGCTGGAAGGAAGCACTGAGAGATGAATGGATGTTCAGGATGAAGAAGAGTGGGAATGGATACGTGAGACGGTAGGCCTGGGTATATGGTCTTGAATAAGTTGCAGGACAATGGAGGTTTGACCATTGTGTTTCTCTTTACTAGGTTGGATAATATTAGCTACATTATCTTATTACTATATTGTGTGCTTGTTGTAGGGTTACACTTACATGGAGTTACTGAACTAAAGGTAAAGCTAGTTTAGAAGTATGTCATGAAAAATTTGGGAGCAGCAAGATTCTTTGACATGAGTGTGTTCTAGAGACATGGAAGGTCACAGGTTGACTTTGTTTCAAGATGATTGTGTGAGACCGGTTAGCACGCTGATGGTTGGACAGTTCATAAAATAGTGTTTTGATTCACATATGAGGTTGAGTACATGTGCACTAAACCTGAGTTTTCCCAAGCAGTGAGAGCTGTCAAAAAGTTTGGAGCCAATTTAGGAAAGAAGCACTGGAGGGCAGTTCAATGGATTCTTAGAGGGACCAGTAGCAGGTGCACATGTTATGCAGGGTCAAGTTCTTTTCTACATGGTTTGTAGATGCAGATGTGGCAAGTGATTTGGATGACAGGTAGTGCACCATAAGATTTGTGGTGGTTGGTCTTCAAGAGTGATCTTGAAGAGGGATACAAAGCCAAGGGAACAAACTAGATGATGTATAGGTATAGGTATAGTTGTAACTATTTATCTCCAAGTGAGAGATTATTAGGTTGTGGAGCTAAAAGCTTCAACTATTGCAGACATGGAGGAGGTTGCTGAGTTTCAGGGATACCAACATTGGTAGTGGGACTGATGTCGATCATGGGTGAATAGAAGGGCAATCAACATCAGCAAGAGTCAACTAATGTTGGTCACCTCCAGGCAGACAGGGACTGACATCAGTCGCCTGTGGTAGTTCTAGAACTGTTCGTTGCATGGATAGTTAGTTCATTGAACCGAGTGTTTGCATGTTAAGGGCTAATTATAGTCTCGAGTTGTGTGTCTAATTATTGTAAATTAGAAGTCTAAGTTATTGTTTAAGTGTGGGATCTATTTATAGACTCATTGGCATGTATTGTAATGAGTGCAAATAGAGGAAGGCAAGGAAGATCCTTTCAAGTGTAAGATCATTTGAGTTGCAGCTTGTTGCAAGCTCATGGGAGAAGATCTACATGGTAAGTAAGATCACTTTGAGATCTACTTAAAGTACTTTGAACAATTGTGTACTGGCAGGGTTATTACTGACTGGTTAAAGAGGTGAACACCAATTTTGTGTGTGAGTTGTGTGTTGGAACCATTTTTGGTAGGAGAGTGAACTCTTGATTGAGAATTACTGGGATTCCTTGAGGTGTAGGAAGCCTCTGAGAGGTGGAAGAAGAAGTGGCATCTTCTTTATTTTATTTTCTTTCTGAATGAGTATTAAGACAAGATTGTGTATTGTCTCTCATATTTTGTGCTATTTGTGAATTCTAGTTACTTGTTAGTTCTAGATAATTCCACATGTTTAATTGCTTGTATTTGGTAATCATATTGTGCTCTTTCTGAGGAGCAAGATCCTAACAAGTGGGATCAGAATAGGTGTGTTGTTTTGGATTCCCCATCATGTGAGGTAGAGGGATCTAAAGTAGAAGAGGAGGCTTCTGAAAGCTTAGGTGAAGCAACATGCACCTTATCAAAAACCTTAGGATAAATGGTTGTGAGAGGGTTAGCAGTGAAGGGATATGCTCTCTGTGTTAGATAGGACATTTTAAGTTGATCCCAAAATGCTGCTTGATCTAATTTCTTAGAATCAAGGAATTCAAGATTTTCCACTAAATGTGAAAATGGTTTAGATGTCTTTGGTGTGGGTTCAACCAGTTTATCTTTGGATGATTAAGAGAGAGGAAATTTATTTGCCTCTAATATTTTCATCCAAAGATGGGAAAGAGTCAAAACATGGTCATCTTATTTATTGATAGATGAAGAATTATGTTCCTCTACAGTAGGCAAAGAATGAGGAGATGAGGGCTCCTCAAGGGGATAAAGAAATGGTATGATTGTTCCTTTAACATGTCAACGAGGAACATGCAAGATAAGATCCTCCATGGGTAAGAGGAATGGAAATAAGGATTAGTTTGAGGGTGGTTAAATGGTTGCTTCATCAAATGTTAAAGTGGAGAAATCCAACTCATCTATTTGTGAAAGAGGAGTGGATGAGTCACTTTCTTATATGGGTTAAAGAGGAAGTAACAAAGGATTTCTCTCACTCTTTTTTTGAGGGGTAGGAGAAGCATGATCTCCATTTTTTGAAAGTGTAGGTGAGGTAAGTGAAAAAATAATTAGTGACTCCTCATGGGGTAATGGGAGTGGTAAAGCTTTCTCTTCCTCACATGGAAGTGAAAGAGGAGAAATAGGTTCTTCCGCTGAAAGAGGACTTGGAGTCAAACTAACTTCTACAATTTTTGGGGTAAGAGTAGGTAAAACAAGCACCTCCTATTGTGGTAATGGTTGGGTTAAGGGAAAGATCACATTGACTATATGAATCTTATGATCCGAAGAAGTTTGAGGAGTAGTGTGGACTATGTTTACTTGGGCACGTGATTAGGGAAGGGTTATTTGAATATGTCCATATTCTGGTTTGGTGGAGCATTTGGATTATCTAAAATAACATCGCCCCTATCCAACATATTTTGGACAATATTTTTAAGAGTTTTTGCAATCATTGACATTGTGGCCTTTGGTGCGATGATAGTTGCAAAACCCATCTTCTTTGAACCATGTTGGAATGGGTCAAGAAGGATCAAATTGGATTGGAGGTTTGATGGTAGGAAGGTTAATAACTCCTTGGTTGAGTAGCTTTTCTAAAATGGAGGTGTGTGACTACTTAATAGGAGTATAATGTCATTGCTCATACCATTGTTGAAAGATATTTGTTGGGTTGATTGGGTTTGATTGTGTTGTGGGTAGAGTCGTGCTTAAAGAAGCAGATTTCACAACCACAACATTTGCAGACCCTTTAGATTTTTTATTTGGATGGAAATTTTTAGATGAATAAGGATCATTTGCTTTAGAATTAGAATTTTTACTATGTAATTTGATCATATCCTCATCTATAGCCTGGATTTCAATCTTTCATGCCATTTTGAAAGCTTCATCGAATGTGCGAAAGGCTTACACCTAGAGTGTGGATGAAATATGTTTTGCACATGCTCTAGAGAAGAGCTCAATGAGCTCAGGTTGAGGTAGGGAGAAGGAGAGTTGGCTTATGAGACCTCTCTAATGAGCAATGAAATCGGCAATAGCTTCATCATCAAATTGCCGAATAGAATAAAGGTCTTTTATGAAAACCTTTTTAGAGATATTAATGGATAAGTGATCAAGGAAAATTTTTGCAAGTTGAGAAAAGGAGAATAGTGAATGGCACATGATGGAACTATACCAATCCAAAGCATCTCCTAAAAGAGACATGGGGAATGTGTGAAGTAATAGCGCATCATCATGTCCTATCAAATAAAAAGCATGTCTAAATGATCGCAAGTGTTATTGTAAGTCCTCTTTGCTCTAGAAAAGGGTAAATTTTGGAAGTTCCCATTGGTTTGGTTATGGATGAATTGGTATAGAGGGGTGAATGGGTTCTTTGTAGATGTGATCATAAGATAGAATATTCTTCGATCCAAATATAGATGTCTCAAGGTTGATCATTTTATCCATGAGCATTTTGATGAGGTTGGAAGGAGGATTTGTTTGAGAAACACCTCCTACATTATAAGGAAGAGAATAAGAAGTTGAAGGCATATATGACACTACTTATTGTGGTTGTGTTGACACAACATAAGGATAATGAGTCATAGGTTGACGCATAGAAAGAAATGGGGCTTTCCCAACTGAAGTAAGGGCAATGGTTTGATTTTTGGTTATGTGTTAAGTGGAAGGTATATTTATACTTGGTGAGGGGCGAGTTGTGATTCAGGTGTTAACAGGTGCAAGAGTTGATGGGATGGGTACCACTAAGTTCTAAAATTGGGTTGAAATAGATTACACCCCTTGTGCTTGTGAAGGTAAGCAAGTTATGAGAGTGGAGGTTGGATTGAATGGTGGGTAATATTATACTTGAAACATCATGCACAATTGGGTTATTGGTTGATGTGATGGTTTAGAAAACCATGGAAGGTCCAGCCAAAACCAGATTTGATACCATCAATGATGTTGGCATTGTAAGGAGTGGGTCACTTGATGAGGTTTGAGTTTGGCTTGCAATAAGGTTATGTTGGAGGGTAGTTACATTAGGATCAAGAAATCAAGTGAAATATTGATCACCTGTAACTACAATGAGAATTTTATTGGGGTTGGGCATTCTTTCCATATCTTGTTCCATTGTGGATTTAGAAATAGAAGGGGAAGGTGGAAGCAGTTGATGGATTACGTAATTAACAAGTGTCTTTGCTTGGCTTCATGTTAAAACCATGCAAAAGAATACACTAATAGTCTAAATACACTATGTTAAGGTTGGTTTGAAGGTAAATGAGGTTCATAGAAAGATTAAAAAGTTGTGTGAAGTTTTTGTTTAAGGTAGACTATAAATTTAAAAATTTACATAGTCATCGATGTCGATCACTTATGACTAATGTCAGTTGGGGCAGCTACCGACATCAATTATATATAGCTGATGTCAGTCACTGTGGAAGTCTGAAAAGTGCAAAAAATGAGTTTCTAAGATTCAGAGAGTGAAATCCAAGTGTTTGAAAGGTCTTAGAGAATCTATATGAGAGTGATAAACACTCAGGAAGTCTAATTTTTAGAGATTATTTGACTTTTTTATTTATCAAATTTGGTTTGATCTCATGAATCAAAAAATAAACATCCTCATAGACTCAAAAATATAGAAAATGGAAAATAGCATGCAGCCACTAATATTAACTACTAGAGATTAATTTTAGCCATGTTGGCTTATGCCTTCAGTAGAGAATGAGAAGAAGAATTGGTTATTTTAGGTACTACAAAGTAGTCTAAGGATGGTTTCAGGTAAATTTTGGTTTTCAAAAAGTATCTATGTTAGACCGAGTACGTGCCTATGCCAAGAGCTTGCTCTCCCTACTTCACGAGCCTAAAGTTGAGCCAGGTCACTTAACCAAAATATACCATTTGCCTAGAGTTTATACTCCGCCAAAGAACAAAGTGGGCTTTTCCCTTAGTAATGATGTCCAAGTAGAATAATCGGGAGGGTAAGGTGATCCACCAGGTGATGAAATCTTGATGGGTCTTGTCTCAGGTATGTTGAAGTGTTTATTTTGTGTTTATGGTTTGGATGTGTAACATTTGTGACCTATGATTCATTCATAATGCTTTAATTACCTAGATGTGTTAGTTATGCAACAGACAGAGAATGAAATGTAGTATGTTTTAAACCCAAATTGAAATTATGTTAGTTCAAATGAAAACAAAGAGGAATATGAAAAGAGGATGATTTTCACTATCCTATATGTGCATGCAGAAAAAAAGAATTATTTTTAACTTGAAAAATATATTGAGTTTATTTTGTGAAGCAAAAAGAATGACACAGAGAGAGAAGAGTTCAATTTACTGCTTCTAAAATAAGAAAATTGCATTTTTATTTATTTTTTCTTTTTTCTAAGCAATAAGAGGAGAGAGAAAGTGAAAGAAATGAAAAATTCACTACTGTACACTTAAATGAACACTTAAAAATCATACAATGAACCTAAGAAAAACTCTAAGGGTCCCAACAAGAGTGACCAAAATGTTTCAATTAATTTTTATTAAATTTAAGAAGTGAGAAATAGAGAAAGAAAGGATGGGGATTAGTGATTATATGTACTCGAATTGGTGTGCATCGTATCCAGATGAAGTTGGGAACTCCTCTTTGGCTAGGGAGGACCACCTACAAGTAAGAACACACTACCACAAAATATTTGTTAGTAGGTTGGTGAGTGGGCTACCAAACAACTTGCTTGTTCCAGGAAGTGACAACCTTCCCAAGGGATGACAGTCCATTGTTTAATACAAAGAGTTAAAAATAAAATGACAAAGTAAAGTAAAAAAATAGAGAGAGTTGCATGTACCTTTTCTATAACTTGTGTGTAGCAATCAGTATCACAGAGAAATCAAAATACAATTTTTGTTTGTTAGAGGGTTGTTCATGCTAGTTTAGGGTGATTTGGGTAAACGGGTAGTCACCAATGTCGATAGGCTAATCGATGTCGGTAGTGGTAATGTGACCAATGTCGGTAGGATAACTGATGTTGGTAGGGGAAATAGAGTCAAAAATTTATAGAAGGCTTTCCTAAGTGCAGGGAAGTATATTTGATAGGTTAATGGGGTTGGAACAGAGTTGTATGAGGGGTTAGAGAGATGGTAAGAGGTCTGGGTGAGGAGTTTAGTTTGGTTAAGGCAGAGGTATGGAGATAAAGGAGTTTTGAAACTCCTCCTCGAGGATGGATAGGACTTGTGTAAACACTAATAAAAAATAATTAGAATTCATAGAATATAGGGATGCTTAAATGATATAAGTACCTGAAGAAATACTCTTGATAAAGCTTTGTTAAGGTGATTAATCGAATAGAGATGCGTGTGTGCCACCTGTTCACTGCAGTTCAAGCTCTTTGCATAATGGATCAATTTTGATTCAATATTTGACTAGTACAAAGAAGATGTGAGCTTGGTTACAGTGGATAATCGCCAAAAGCTTGTTAAAATTGATTTAAATCTCTTGATTGAGTTTCTTCTTGAGAGAGAGAGAGAATGTTTGCAGGGGGTCCAAAATGGCTTTTAACATTGCTTAAGTAATTGATGTCAGTGATCCCACCAATGTCGATCTCGGGTTGACCGACATCGATCGAGGGTTGATCGACATTGGTGGTATAAGAATAGGTCAAAAGGGCTATTTTTGGCTCCTTTCTTCCATTTCTCTATGCCAAGTGTGACACCCGTTAAGAAATAGTCAATATGCGATGTTGGGTATAAGGTAATGGGTTAAAAATTGGTTTATAGGGTAAAAATTAGTTATTTATGGGAGACTAAGTCTAGTGGTGACTCACAACAGAGAATTGGTCTTGGGACAAGGTGGCTAGGCAAGGTGGCATAGGGAATATTCAATTAATCTTAATTAATTAATTAAATATGTGGGCTAAAGGCATGGGTTAGGAAGACTTGTTATAAAGGGGGTCTAAGGGGGGTTTCGACATAACATGTTATACACTTATGTAACATAATTTTTGTGTCTACACATATATTTTTCCATGTTCCCATCATCCTCTAATGACAAAGTAAATAATTGCATATGAATGTCTATCTTCTTATGTTTAGGTTTATTATCATACAAATTAGATAATATTTCCATGCAGTGTAACTGTGAGGAGAATTTTCAATATGAATATAAGTATCATGAGTAAAACAACATTTGATTAGTACTAAGGTCTTAGAATTACGTAAATTGAATGTATCAAGTTTAGTCTGTTATGTTGGCACTGTGAGATTTTCATTCTTAATAATATCCCATAACACATTAAAGACTAAAGTAGCTTCCATCAAATGTTTCCAATCTAAGTAATTAGAAATCATTAATCTATCACCATCTGAAAGAAAATTTTGAATCTTTAACATCTTAAAATAAATGCAAGTGCAACAAGAAAAAAAGTGAATGCAACTTAATGCAAATAACACCACATACACCACACTTCAAAAATAGCACATTGCAAAAAACACTTGCTTCTATAGGGTTTTGTGCTTAACCTCCACATAAAGCAAAAAAAAGATATTTTGATGGGTTTTGCACTTAACCACACCAAAAAATCAAAATAACACCCTTATTTTGTCAAAATACAACCTTATTCCACCAAGTACACCCTTATTTTACTAAGATATTCGATAGTAAAAGATAACAACTTCACATGCAAATTTTCAATAAGTATGCATGTTTTTACAATCAAATATGCTTTTTACAACTTGCAAAGGATATTAAAAGATTCTAAAAATGGAATATTCATTTTCAAGAAAGCATCTACATAAAAAAAATTCTTCCAAAAAGGAAGATTTAAAGCCTTGACCTCCTTGTTACAAAGTTTTATCCAAAATATGTCATTCCAAGTTCTCTATGAACATTTACAAGTGTATAAAGATAAAATTTTCTATATAAACTTGATTTTTACCTCTATCATAATAAAAAAAAATTACTTGGGTGAGTAAAATTAAAAAATCCCATGAAAATTTTTGACCAAATTGAAACATCAATTCTTTCAACCTTTAAGTAGGCACCACCAAACCCTAAATTTATATCAAAACTATATCCAACTTTGAAAAATGAAATTTTTTATTTACCTACAATGTTCCAATGCCATACTAAGGATTTCAATGCCATGGTTGATCTAGGAAAGCTGGAAAACCTTTGGCATCCACCTGGGCTGAATAAAACCTTGCAAGATTGAATCTTTATTTATTTGACAGTGATTGAGACTGATAGAAGCAAATTTGGTTGAGTAAAACTCATTTTTAATGATACAAAATGTTGGAAGGTTGCACTTTTACAAATTTGAGTCTTACTACTACAATTTTACATCTTAAAAAACTTCTGGTATGGTTTGAGAATTGATGAATGATCTTCATGAACTCAAAGAGATATTATATATTGAACAAATGGATGTTAAAAACAAATGAAATACATTTCAACAAATCACAGGAATATCCAGAGGAAAAAAGCTGTACAAATGGATTTTGGTTAATTTTTAGAGTTCTAAAAATAAGTTTGAATCATTTATAGCTTCAAAATTTAATCTGAAATGCTAAGAAAGGAGTTTTGAAATAAATTCAAGGAGTATGACAAACTTGATCAATTATATGGCCATACAAGACCAATATACAAGCTTATTTCTTTCACACTGACATTAACCAATGCAAAAAAATATTTAAAAAATTAAATAATTTAATAATTTTTCAAGTTTTTCAATATTAGGCCACTCCAAAATTTATTTCAAAGAGCATACCTTATACCAAAATTTGATTTCACATGAGACTTTCAATTCCACGTGAATTATCTTTTCACCTTGCCTTCTCCCAAATTCACCAAGGTTCTCATATTCATCATGATTTTCAAAACCATGCTTTGATACCACTGATAGTAAAAAATTAAAATAGGTTGAATCTTGTGCCCACTGAGTGCAGGTGCACAAGCATTTTATTAATCACCAAAAATCAAGTACATAAAAAGGGTCCCTTTACTCTGTTAACCCTTTTACATGAAATAAACATTTATTTATAAGATTTCACCTTATATCGATAAAACCAACTAACCTATTATCTAACTCCTACGGGAATTTCACCTGATAGGTAGTTTACATTATTAATTAACTCAAACATAAAATCTACCCAAATAAAGTTAATCTAATTTATTTATGGGGTGTCTTTATTAAAGATGCATGCCCCATTTACAAGTATTAAAATAATCTAACACAACAAAATCCTAAGTTAAGAGTTTGGATAAGTCCTAACACATGTTTGATGATGGGAGAACATTTTTATATAAAGGGAAGTGTTAGAATGTGTGTATCATGATAAGTGATTACACTCTTTGCTCATATATGTTTTCCCTACCCTTAGGAGGATGTGATGTGGTCTTAAGGGTGTAATGTATCTACACATTAGAACCTATTATATGGGACTTCTTTGAGCTTTGGATGCAGTTCACAGATAGTCTTCAAAAGCATGCCTTAAAAGGGTTATTTCTTGAATCTAGTAACATCACCAATTCCCATCACATGGAAAAACCTCTAAAGAAATATTGCATAGGATCAATGTCCAGTTACACTCCATCCAACTCCAACTTCCTATTACTACTAACTACGTTGTTTATTTACAAGCCATCCTCAACAAGCAAGTAACCATTTTTATAGAGCCATAGTTTTTCCCCCTTCATGCCCTGAAGATCATCATATTTCTCTCCTTTCAGTAAGCATCTCACCCAACATCTAGACATACCTTTTTGTAAAATATTGAGATTAAACAGCTAGTATAGGAACTCCTCAAGTTCAAAGTTATTTTCCCCAACACCAGCACATACTCTTCCCCAGTGCTTCTAACTTTTATTACCTCAACCACTTCATTATCAAAGATAAATTCTCAATTATGATCATCATGAGCTTCTTGATGAGCTCCATGGGATAATTTTTTTTACAAATTGGATCTTCATTTAGGCTATCATCAAATCCACATGCATTATGATGACATTTCAAATACAACCTTCTGTACTCATAATGGTCACTATGAATTCTTAGTCAGGTCATTTGGACTTGCAAATGCCCCTTCAAAATTTCATGTACTAATGTATAAAATCTTTCATCCTTTCCTTATCAATTTGCTTTGGTTTTATTTGATGATATTTTGATCTATAGTGCACATGATCTGAGCATCTCTAGCATATTGATTGGGCATTATAACTTCTAGTAAATAATCAATTATGTGCTAAGTAGTCCAAATGTTCCTTCGATCAAGAAGCAGTCAAATATCTAGGGCACATTGAGTTGATGGGGTCTATGTGGATCTAAAAAAATTAGTGTCATGTAGCATTGGAAATATCCAACAACCCTCAAGAGCCTTCATGGCTTCCTAGCCCTTACAAGATACTGCTGCAAGTTTGTGAAGGATTATGGAAAGATCACGACTTTTTTAACCTCCTTATTGAATAAGGATGCACTCACGTAAGATACTAAAGCTGACCAGGCATTCGTGGCACTCAAATATGCTATGTAGCACACCAAGTTTGGCCATGCCAAACTTCACCATCAAAAGTGATGTTATGGAAATGATCTAGGTGATGTTCTTCTCCAATAGGGTTAAGACATTGCTTTCACTAGCAAATCCCTTTTTGGATGAAATTTGGCTTTATCTATATATAAAAATGAAATGATGGAAATTCTACATATAGTATAAAAATGGCAGCCATACTTACTTGGAAATCATTTTTTATCAAAAATGATCACTAGAGTTTGACATTTTCCTTTAATAATGGGTCTTATCACTGGCATAATAAAAATGGGTTAGCAAACTCATGGTCTATGATTATGAGATCACTTAAAAGAAGGGTAAATACAATATCATGGTAAATTCTCTCTCTCGCAGATTCAAGGACTGACTTCCTTTTCTACCATCTCCATGCCCATTTTGAATTGGTTAAAATCTATACACCAAGGGTATGCGAAAAATCCCTCCTTACACCATCCCATTCAACAATTGGCAACTAACCCCTCTGTAGTACCATATTATTCATGGTATGGTGCTTCTTCTTGATATAAGGGTCATTTGGTGCTTCTCCATAGCATAGACCTTCATCAATTTGTATTCTATGAAATCCATGCTTCTCCATCCATAGGGCACTCAATATTTCTCAAAACATATGAGTGGGCGCGTCAAAACTTATTTTGAAGGGGGATGAAAGGAGAAATTAAATAGATGGTGGTCATATGTGTTACCTTCCAATGTAATAAAGGTGAAACAATAATGATTCCTAGTTTGATCGAGCCCTTGCCCATTCGTACTAAGATCTAGACAGATATTTTTATGGATTTCATTAAGGGGATCCCTAAATATGGAAGAAAAATAGTGATCCTAGTCATGGTAGACCACCTTTCCAAATATAGTCATTTTTGTGTCCTCAACCATCCTATACAACTTCCATGTTATCATAAGTTTTCTTGGATTAGAACTTCTTTCTTCATGGCATCCATTATTCAACCGTCTCTAATCATGATGCAACTTTCACTAGTCATTTTTTGAGAGAGTTATTCTAATGCACAAGCACATAATTGAATATGATCTTTGGGTATCACCTCTAAAAATATTTCCAAACATAAATTATAAATAAATGCTTGGAAATATTCCTTCACTGCTTTGCTTCAAAACAAAAACAATAATGGGCAAAGTAGCTTTCCCTCACATAATGGTGGTACAATACCTCTTACCATACTTCTACTAAAATGATTCCATATGAATCAATTTATGGTCAAGTGACCCTATCACTTCTCTCATATACCCCTAATAATTTACTAGTTTAGGCGATCAATAATACTCTCCAAGATCGAGATCAGATTCTCAAACTTTGTGGATAAATCTCCATTTGGCATAAAACTAAATGAATTAGAAGGTTGATCAACATCACTCTGAGTATATGTTTCAACTTGATGATATGGTTTTTATTCATCTATAACCATATAAATCATCATTCCTAAAACTAAAAGGGCATCATAAGCTTACTCCAAAGCTATATGGACCATATAAGGTTCTATGGTAGATTGGTTTTGTTACTTACAAATTGGAGATTTCACCTTCCTCTTGATTTTACCCAGTCTTTCATGTCTCCTATTTTAAAAAAAATCTTAGAATAACCATCAAATTGCAAACAATTTTACCAAAACTTGATAATGAAAGCTCCATCCTTCTCTAACCAAAATCAGTCCTAGATAAATGTGGCTGCTAACTTCACTTTTGCTCAATCTTGGAAGTCTTAATTCAGTGGCATAACATATAACCAAAAGATGTAACATTAAAACCACTATTCCAAATCCAACAACATTTCCCACATCTAAATCTTTGAACACAAAGTTTTTTTTAAGGGAGAGGGGATGTTAGGAACCCATGTCCTACCCTTCTCTTTGAATTATTAGTGTATTAGTCACTATAGAGGCATATTCTTTGTAAGTCATCCCTTGAGAATATTTTAATTATCCCACATATATGGGAAGTAGTATTTGTTAGAATACATTTAGTATTTAAGTGTTGAGGCACAATGAAGGCATCTAGGAATATTATGGTATTGATATTGCTCAAACGATGTTGCCCCCTCAAAGTGGCATGCGATCTAAAAATTATTTTGATTTATTTTTTAAATTTCATTTTATTATTTATTTATTTTTTGTAGTTTTTAAATATGTGCAAAAATATCCTCACGTAATCATAAGCAAAGTCTAAAGCATTTCATATCAATTCAAGAGCTAACATTGTCAATAATCAAATCTAAATCTATATCTACATACATATAATCAAAAAGCACAATTGTATAATCACATTAAGTGGGATAATTACTTGTGACTTGATTTTGTATACAAAGGAAAAATTAGTTGACCTATTAATCAATCATAACTCAATGAAGATAAATGTTACTTATACTTCTGTTTGTTAATACATTTAGACATTCAAATTCATGACCAATATAGATCTATTAGACCTAATTAAGGAGTCCATTATCATAATAAAATCACTAGAGAGGGTTCCAAAACCTCTAGTCAAGCAATACTATGTAATAACCCTAACTAGGTCCTATGTTTTCATATTTACAAAATATATGCAAAGTAAAGTAAAATCTAATCTAATGTTCACCAAAGCTTGTGTTAGAAAGTGAGGGTAATAAAAATAAAAAATAAACATGCATAGAAGATATATACTCAAGTCAATTTATAGGAAGTCCTAATGCATGAGAAAGAAGTAAAAATGCAAATCTATCTACTTTAACAAAGAAGAAATAAATTTATCTTTGAAGGCAAACCCATCGAGCCTCAATATCTCCATTAGCCAATGTGTTTCATAAGATATTGTTGTGGTATGTAAGAATAACAAGGATAAGTCATCCCTAAGCTACACAAATTCTCTATTTATTCAAAATATTTATCCATAAAATAAGATATGTATCTCCAAAATAAGTATTGAAACCCTAAGCAATAATCCTCAAGTATAATGGTAGATAAACAAATGCACAATATAATATTCTTCTTCTCTTTATCTCATAAATGATGGAAATATATGTGTATATATAACTACATCCACCCTAAGCCTTTTTTAATGTTTAGTCGACAGGGTCAGCCCAGTTTTACCTTGTATCAAATTAATAAAATCAAGTTAGGTCCTAATTTAGTTCAACCTAAACCCATAATGTGAAAATATTAATTAGAATATAGGATCGGCCCAGGATGACATTGTTTGGTAAATATTAAAAAGGGTTTTGGGCTTAGGTAGGGGCTAAGTAAGGTGGTGAATTACTTGGTGGAGTATTTAAGAGATGAGGTAAAACTTATAAAAGTGTATATTATATGATTATTTAGATAGAAAATGGTGGTATAGGTGACAAAAATATTGTAAAACACTAATGGTCTACCCACCCTTTTTTTTATGCACCCTTTAAGGTGTGCACTTAGAGAGATTGAGACTCGATAGGTTCCTGCAAGAGAGAAAGCATTAATAATTGATAAAATTTGAAAATATTATGTTTATAAATATTCCCTACTCGAATCTCATCACATGTCACATAGGTGTAATAGGTAATGGTGCTTCAAAAAAAAATAGCAACACATAACATTGAAACTAAATAAATTACAGTAAAAAGTGAATAAGATAAATGAAAGGATAAAATTAAAAAATACATACCTTTACTTACCTTAGTGTTATAGATAATAAATGAATTAAAATAAATGTGAAGGTGTCCAATGTAGGGAATATTAGGCGAACCTATAGAAATTAATGAAAAATAAAAAACACTACAAGAAATACATGTAATATATGAAGATTTTCTACAGTGTCAGGATTCTAGAACATGCAGTTCAAAAAAAGAGCTAGTAGAAACAAGGATACAAAATCTAATTGTAAATATTTGATAAGTAAATAATTTTGAATACTAAATATAAATAGGATGAGAAATAATTTATTTACTATTTTTATTATTCTGAGAAAATATTGCTTTGAGAGACTCAGTTTGAACCTAGAGAGCGATTATGGTGAGGAGATGATAAATACAATGTAGAGGATGCATAACAGTCATAATAGGTACAACATAGGTAAGAAAGTATTAATTTTAAAATTTTGACAAATTTTAATTGAAATTAAACTAAATATAAAAAATTGAATGGTAGGTATAATATAGACACCAAAATTGACCCTAGAATTTTTTTAGGTAACTAGGGGTAAAACAAAGTATTGGGTAGGAAGAGATAAAACCAATAAATGTCAAAAGTATTTATGGTAAATGGTCAAAACGTCACCAAAAACTAAGAATAGAGTTGACCATGTCAACTAAGTTTACAAGGTTAAAAATAATTAGGGGGTTGACTATGTAACAATGGGTCAATATAGTATCACTGAAGATGGCCAACTGCATAAAAGTAGGTTGATATAGTTTGAAAATAAAAATATGGCTGACATAGTACCCTCTAGCTGATATAATTTGTACTATGTGATTGATGCAATTTATTAAAAGTGGATGACTACATACCAGAAGGTCGATATAGTATGTTAAAGATGGAAAAGGGTTAATTTAGTATCAAATAGGTTTATAGTGTCTGAAAGAAAATGGTTGATAGCATACCAGTGGGACGATGCAATATGATAAGACTATGACAAGGCTGACTTAGTATCAAACATGTTGATTATATAAAAAAAATTAAGGAAAATAAGGAAACTAGATCAAATAAGTTGATGAAATAGTTAATTTGTAAATTTTTGAAAATATGTTATTATGACATCAAGATTTAATACATCCTCTATTATTTGATATTTTTCAGAGACACCAAAGATTTTGGTACCTAGTTGATGCATCCTAGCTACTAGATATATTAGAGTGGTTGGTAGACATGGATAGAGCTCGACTAGTCACCTTGGGCTTCAAAGGTATTATAAAGATGAGATGAATCCCATTTAGTGTTGATCTCATTATCATGTTTTTAGGATCATGGGAATGATTGACCAACACTTTTTGATGGGAGGTAGAGGGGGATATCATAGAGGTGGAGATCACCTTAGAGGATATTCATGAATTGCTTAGACTTCCTATAAAAGGGACATCGGTGATTTATGATACACTAGAGTCAAATGATGAGAGATGATCCTTAGCTCAGTGGGATATAGGCTTAGGTAGAATCTATCTTGGGTTACATGTGAGTTTGTTTAATGTTTATCTTCTAGCCATTATAAATATTTGGAAGGTTATGATAGGACTTGTGACAACATGAGTGTTGTGTCATAAGTCAGATGGCAAGGTACCACTATATGCAATAGCCTTGTGCCAATTGATTTTGGATCAAAGATATTTATATGATCTCAATTCTATCATCTGGGTCTAACTTAAGCTCAAAATGTATGGGATGTTGTCTCAAGGATAAAAAATGATGGGAGCTATTACTTTATTAAAACCATAGATATATGAGAGATTCCTTATGTATTGACCAATTTAATTATCCCATATGATCGATGATAGGTTAGTTTATGTCATTCAATAGAGATAAGACCATGTAGCATGATCCATGCTCCATGTTCTATCATTGCAAACTGTCACATGAGGCAAGATAGTGTGGCAGTCGTACACCCACATAGCTACCATATGTTCGAGTTGGGATATCATTATTATAAATTTGGTAGATCATGGGACACTATACTTCATGGGTAGAGCCTCATCTAGTGGTTTGTGTACTTGGACAGTTGGGACTGCCTCATCCAAAAATCCCTCTAGTAATGCCTGCTTATTAGGCAAGACATGCTAGAGAGCTGAGAGGGAGAGGAGGTAGAGGGGTACCTATTGAGATACTAGTGATTAGGCCTTGATGATCCAAACCATGGGTTAGTTAGACATGATAGTAGGAGGTAGCAGGGCCTAAAAGAGATGACATAATGGATGTAGATGTAGGGGATGAGGGAGCACAATAAGGACCATAGTAGAGGTCATAATAGCCATCACAAGCTCATTACAAATAGAAACACCATCAACAAGAGGAGATGAACATGATATATGTCATGCAATGGGATCTTATAATAGTTATAGGACATAGTTGGTCCATACAAAATCCATTAAGGAGAGGAACATAATGGGTCTGGGTGGTGACTCTTAGATTTGCCTTGGTGTGGAGGTAGTCGATAGAGGACATGTTTGTGGGCGAGTAGATGGTGAGATCATAGTTGGTGATACTGGCACTAGTAAAAAAAATTAATTTAATTTAATTTTTTAATATAGAACACTAGTTGTACTATTGATTATAATATGTGTGTGTGTGTGTGTGTGATCTAATGTATATTTGGTTTTTGGTTTTGCAAATTTTATGATAGAGGAGGTCAGATTGAGAGTCCTAGTTATGACTACACATCATCACATTTTAGATGGGGTGTTATTTTCATACGATCCTACCACTTTGTATGATCCTATAGTTTCTTTTTACCCAGATCAGGTGAGTCAATTTAGGCTAGTGGGAGAGGCTATGTACTAGCTACAAGCATGAGGTGACAGATTACAACCACCAATAAGGGTTGGCTATGGAGAGGCTCAGACCTAGTAAGCATTAGTATATGAATGAGCCATGCACATGGAAACTACAATCCAACTCGAATAGGTACAAACCCAGGTGGCCAACTTACAAGGATAGGTTATTGACTTGAGATCCTGGATTGCCTCTTTATAGTTTATCATTTAGAGGGGTCAGTCATAGGCATCTATGGGTAGCATGACTAGAACATATAAAAAATAATATGAAGTACAATCTTATATATATATATATATATATATATATATATATATATATATATATATATATATATATATTGATGTTGACAGTTCATTGATCTTATGAGTTGTAATTAGATTTAGATGTGTATAGATGGATATATTTCCTTTTTATAAAATGTATTTTACTTTTATTGTATATGCTATGAGAAATATGTGATGTATGTTTTTTTCTAACATTATGCCCATAGAATAGATAGGATGAAGCACAATCTTAGAGAAGTAGTTATTTGTATTTTTTACTTGTACTGTATAAAACACATGATATATATATATATATATATATTGACAATTCATTGATCTCATGAGTTTTACTTAGATTTAGATGTGAATGCATGGATATATTTCCATGTTAGTACATATATTTTGTATATGCTATGATAAATATGTGATGTATGTTTTTTTTTTCTAACATTATGCAATACACATACATGGTTAAAAAGAAAAAGACAAAATGATTTGGAAAAGTATAGTTAATTAAGACAAATGCAATACACACTGTATCACAATGAAAAATGTGTAAATATAAAAGATGAATAAGTATAATAAACTAAAGTGTTAAAAAGGGTAACAAATATTTTTAAACTATGTAAAAGATTTGCACCAAATTAAAACAAATAAAAAACATACTATATCAAATTGGGAAGTATGAAAATTTGTTATAAAATGGAAGACATGAAAAATCAATGGTATAAAAACAAAATAATTAAGTCAATCAATCTGTTTCACTAAAATTTTGCTTTTATTTTTGTTTAAAAAGATGTAAAACTTAAACTAAGGGTGAGGTTAGTAAAACCTAGATGTGGGTTGTGCACACATGAATCTAGATGACTGTAGATACTCCTCTTTGGCTTGGGAAGATGACCTACAATAAGAAAAAACTAGAAAAAATCTGATTAGTCAGATGGTTAGGTGGATTGCCTAGTAAATGCTAGATCTAAGAAGTACAAGGCTTCCTTGGAAGTTGTCAATCCACCGTTAAGATAAGTTAATATTAAGAAAAGTACTAATAAAAGAAGGTTAAATGAAGTAAATGAAAATACTTTAGCGAAACAAAATAAATAATTTTTAAGAAAATGATAATTTTTAAAAAATAACATTAAAAAAATGTTAAATGGTCAAAAAATGGTTCAGGCTATTGTTTCTAACTTTGTATAGTGATAGGGATGAAGAAATAGGGTTTTTGGTTGAGGTGGATAGGTGTTTTTAGCTTGTTTTGGGTGAATAAAGTTACATAGTGTGCATCATCAATTAGGGTATGACCATTGGTGTTCAGGGCTGACCATCGACGGTCAACATGTGACTGTTGATAGTTGAAAATGATCACTAGCAATCACTGTGGGTTTTGATAGGGTGTTGGTTCCAGGTGGAATAGGCTAAGGTTAAGTTGCAAAAAGGGTTTTGGTAGGTTTATTGAGGTGGGATAATGGTCATGGAGACAAGAGGGAGCCTTAGAGATGCCAAGGTTATGGGTTTGGCACTCAAATAGTTAAGAGTGGTCAGTGGATGTTTTAATAGAAGAGGTAGTGTTTGGAGATGTAAAACTCCAATACAAGAACGGTTTGAAGAGAGTTGAAAGTGGGTGTAAACTTAAAAATATTGAAGCTAAATAACTAAAAAATTTAAAATAAGAACCAGATACTTATCTTGTTATTGGTATTTTCTAGTTTGAAGAAGTTTGAAGTGTAGTTGATGCTGCTTGGGACCCTAGAGCTATGCGAGTAAAGTGACAATACTTGAATCCTTTGTGTTGGGATGATGAGGTGTTTTTTAAGTCTCTGAGCTAGTTATGGTTCAGCTCTAGTTTGCCAAAAGTAGTTGATCATTTGCTCTCAGTAATTTCCCCTTCATCTCCTATGATTCCACCTTTATGGGCATGGGTCTTGGGCTAACGTTAAGTAACCATCAACGGTCCTAGCCAACCATCATTAATCGAGGGGTGATCATCGATGATTAGGGGGAAATAGTCAAAATTGGTTAAACTTAGCCAATTATACTAATGATCGATGGTTAAGGCATTGGGAAATGGTCCAAGGTTAATACGGGGTTCATGGGGATACATGAGGAAGAAGTCTAGGGATTTAGGACATTAAATGCTAGGGTAGAAATGGTCTCTACGCTAGCCATGGGTTTGGGTAGGTGAAGTGAAAATAAGATTTAACTAATTTAATTAAATAATTAAATTAATTAAAGGGGTAAATGGGTGAAAGGGTGTGTTAAAGGGGTAATATAATCAAAAAAAGTATAAGGGGTGGTTTAAAGGTTATGTGACATCTAGACTCGTACTGTACAGTTTTTTAATGTCTATATTTTATCCCTTTTTGTTATTCAATTTGTATCAACAAACTATAAAATAAAAATGAATGGTTGGTACAAGGTTGGATGCCCCAAGTATGAGAGGAGGTATTCCTCCTCAAATTGGGAATTGAATAGGTGAAAATAAATTTGGGTTTGGGTTTGACAAGTTGGATAGGTGGGTAACAAAGTTGGTTGGTTGGATATGTAAGCATGAACAATCGCAAAGAATGTAACTAAGTGTGATAGCGTAGATCACCCATAGACTAGGCTATCATAGTTGAGGTAGGTGGTAAAATAAGGTTGGCACTAGAAGGACAAGTGACAGGGTAACTAGGCCACAACATTAGGCATAAATGATATGGGTTACATCTATAAAATCAAGTCTCCTAGGTAAGATTGATGTATTCGTAGGGATATAAAAGTAGGATGTGATCTTGAGAAGATAAAAATGGTTGCAGGTGTTGGGACTAAAAAGGGTCATGCTATGAGGTACCTAAATGGTTGGTGCATAAAATTAGCATATGGTTATAAGGTTGTCAAGTATGGCAAGGTATTTAATGTGGTCAAAATGACCAAGGCAAGGTTGTTCATAAAAGGTGCAAAAGGTAGGCCAAAATGACCAAGGTTGAGGTTATTTAGTTGGTTGGTTGGTTGGTGGAGAATAAGGTGCTCTCTGATGGGTACATGGTTATGGTAATTGTTGCTTGAAAAAGTTTTGGTTGGGTGGTGTTAAAATAGGTTACCCCAATTTGATGTACCACTCGATTTGGTTTGGTGGACCCATTTTATTTTAAAAGGGTACAAATTTGGTGGTTGGGGTTTAAT
This sequence comes from Torreya grandis, assembly GCA_037957365.1. Classification (NCBI taxonomy): domain Eukaryota; kingdom Viridiplantae; phylum Streptophyta; class Pinopsida; order Cupressales; family Taxaceae; genus Torreya; species Torreya grandis. The sequence goes on along the minus strand of JARHVA010000200.1, from coordinate 4,663,236 downwards.
GACTCAAAAGGGTAAGACATGTGCCTTCTCAAGTGGTCATGAAAGTAAAAGAAGAAGGCTAAAAATTCCAATTGACAAAGATCAAAATGGAAAGATGGAAGGCTTATGAACATGAACCCTTGTCATGCTTTGCATTATTGTTGGTTCATTGGTTAAAAAAGGTAGTTTGATCACATAATGCCAAGTAAGCTCAAAATCCCTTGATTTTTAGAGAGGGTAAAAGGGAGAGATAAATAATAGGTGAATGAATGGTAGTGTATCCTTCTTGTGGGGATGGTTTTTCCCTTTTGTAGGTGACCTAAGAACCATTATAGACAAGTCCATGCTCTTTAAATGTTAGGGTAGACTGATCAAAGCAATAAGTCTATGAATTGTTTATGAAAGTTGATGGGAGCCTTCTTTGGGATTACTTGTTTTTGACTTTTGACATTTGACTTGGGGCATTTTGATGATTTTTTTAATGGGTTTGTGAAGTTGATCGATGTAAGAATATTTAATTGATTGCTTGCTTGATAGAAGTTTAACTTAGCCATCTTCCAAGGGAGTGGTCTAAAGTTTGGATTTGTTTATGTTGATAGTTATCCTTTAAGGGAGCAATCTACATGTATTTTTAGATATAACCCAAGTGATATTTTGGTATTACAAACTTAATGCTATGATTTTTTAGACATAGACTATTCTATATAGGCCTAAGGCTTTCCTTTATGGAGACAAAACAATAACAAAAGAAGTTTAATGATGGGTGAAAGAGGTTTAAGTGACAATGACCGTGGGGATTCATCCTATAAGGGATTAAAAGTTCCATGAGAATCATGTCATGAGTAGAGCCATGGTATCCATGTTTAGAATTAGGCTAAGGCTAAGGTTTTGATGGATAATCACATGAATTTATTTTAATTGGTTGTCCTTAAAATAATAAAATGAAGGTGGTTGAAAATAAGGGATGAGTTTAAGTTAGACACAAGATGACTAATAGCTTGGTTTAACAAAATAACGGACATGAATATAATGCATTGAGGGGTTTAGGTTCTGATATGCCATAGATCCACATCTATGTGAAAATGGCTGATGCCAATTGGGGAGAGAATATGTCCCCCAGTTACTTTTCAACACTTGATTAGACATGGAAAAGATGTTGGATTGACAAAGACAAGAGGCAAGGTTGGTTAGGTGATAGCATTAAGGCTTGATTGGTTGCAATGGTGTTTGGGTAATATTTGGTAAGTTATTTTTAGGTGTTTTGGTTGAAAAGGCAAGGTTTTGGTTAGGCCTCGATTATGATAGTGATCAACAGCAATCAGGGGTTGACCGATGATGGTTGACCAGAGACCAGTGTCGATCAAGGTTTAAGGGCAAAACAGGTCTAAAGGCATGGTTCAAAGTTGAATATTTTACTTAGGTTAGTTAAAGGTTGGTTAAGCTCAAGGTTGGCTCAAGGTTGGTTTGGTCTAGGCTAGGCTAGGCTAGTCTAGGCTAGGCTAGGTTGAGGTATAAGTGCCAATGGTTGGTTTTGGTCTGAGGTTAGTGTTAAGATAGGAAAAGTGAGGTTGGGTTGAGGGTAATGGTTAAATAATTTTGGAGGGAGAGTTCCTCTAGTTGATTTTTCCATGTATGTTGAGGCGAGAAAAGACTCCCAAGTGAAGATGTTGGTTAGTAAAGAGGATTTAGGAAGAGTGAAGATGACTTAATTTTCTATCCAAGGGTTGTTCATTATTAGTTAGATTTTAATTTTTAGGTGGTGGTTCAGGCGAGATTTCCTTTATTATGCTAAGGTGAGGGAAATGTTGTTGGGTCAGACTTGGGTAGGTTTAGGGTCTAGTAATGAAGTTGGTAACACCATATTAACATAAATATCAATTGGACAAGAATGTCTAGTTGTCCCAATGAGGGATTTTAGGTATGGTGTAGGTAGCTTGGATAAAAGGGGAGTTGAGACTTTTATTCAATAGATCTCGAATGAAGGGTTTATTTTGGTGTGGGTTGATAGATAAGTTAGTTATGGTTGGGTTAAAAGGTGGGTTGATTTTGGTTGATTGATTTTGGTTTAAATGTTGGTTTGATTGGTTGAGGGAGGTAGTCTGGATGGTTGATTTGGTTTGTCAGTTTATTTTGCTTGTTTGTTTGGTTTGCTTGGTGAAGTAAGATGAATAATATTTAACCCTATTCTAAAGGGAATCAAACCAAAGACAATTTCATTAGGTATATAAAAAGAAGTAGATTGTAGAATGATTAGATTGATTTAGTTGTAGTTAAGGTTGGGTTGGTTTTAGTTGAAGTTGGGTTGATTGTAGGTAAGATTGGGTTGGTTATAGGTGAGGTATTTTGAGTTTGGGTTTGATTAAATAAAAGGGTAAGTGGAATGGGTGAGGTGGTGTTGATTGGTTCCACTAAAAGAGTAGGTTGAAGAGGTAGGTTGGTTGATGATTGATCCATTAAAAGGAGAAGTGGAAGAGGTAGGTTGGTTGAAGGTTGATCCACTAAAAGGGAAGTGGAATAAGTAGGTTGGTTAAAGTTTGATTTACTAAAAGTAGAAGTGGAAGAGGTAGGTTAGTTTCCTTAATAGTGGTTTTTAATGGAGGTTGAAAAGGCTCTACTTGGTCAACAAGTGGTTTGGTTGGCATTGATTCTTCCTTAGTGATGAGTTTAAAAAGAAGTTGGGAAGGTGGCAATTGGTCAATAAGTGGATTGGTTAGGTTTTTTATTATGTTTTCTTTAGTTCACTAAGGTAAAAATTTAATGAATGAACCTCATTATGTTGAGGGCTTTGTTTAGGGCTTTCCACAACAATGGGTGTAGGAAGCGGTTCAAGGATGGATTGCTTGAAAACATTAAAGGCTAGGTTGGGAAGAACATGGAGACAATCCTTTGGGACCTCTTTTTAATTGATAAGGTTTTGGATGAACATCTTAAGAGATTGACATTTGTCTACCACATTCTCGTTTGTGCGATGGTACATTTAAAACTCATTCTCTATAAACCAAATTGGTTTTAGAAGAGAACGATTGATGGGTTTGATTTGAGGAAGTATAATGATAAAAGCCTTTAAAATTTGTCAAGGATTGAGGCATATTATTCCCCCAATGGGGTATAATGCTTAGGGAGGGGGTGCACCAATGGCTCTTGAGGTGGAAAGCTAATTGGTTAGTTTGATGAAGTTGATTGGTTAAATAAATTTAATTGATTTGATAGGTTGAGTAGGTTTGATAAGATTGGTTTGGTAAAGTTGATAAGGTAGGTTGATTTGATTGGTTGGGTAAGGTGGATAAATTTGTTAGGGTTGGTGGGTTTGAAAAATTTAGTTGATAGTTGTCAGTTTGATTTGATGAGGTTGATAAGATTGTTAAGGTAGGTTTATTTGATAGTTTTGATAGGATAGGTTGGTTTAGAAAGTTTGGTTGATAATTTTTGATTTGATTTGATAAAGTTGGTAAGGTTGTTAAAGTGGGTTGGTTTTATAGGTTGGGTAAGGTTGATAAGGTGAATTGACAGTTTTTGGTTGGATGATTAAGGGGATAGACCAAGTCTTAGTTTTGAGATAAAGAGGGTTGTCAAAAAGTGGTTTTAGGTAATTGATATGATGGTTGGGGTGGGTAATCAAAAGTTTGATAAGGTTGAGGTAGTTGATATGATGGTTGAGATAGGTAGTCCAAGGATTGGTGAGGTTGAGATAGTTGTAGTTGAGGTGGGTTATGACAATGGTCAAATAAGTATTGAGAGGTTGTTGGTTGGTGGTAGTTGAGATTTGATTGGTTATAGGCGAGGTTGGTTTGGTTACAGTCAAGGTTGGGTTGGCCATAGGTGAGGTTGGGAGCACAAGTGGCTCATGATGCAAGGTAAAATTCTAAGGAAAGAAAGTTGTCATCTAGGAGTCTAACAAAGTTAGCGTCTCTAGATAAAAATATTGTTGAAAATATTGTCATTGATGTCAAAGGTCTAGCATTGGTGATAAAGGCCCCATAGTATTTAATGGTGTTTTTAATATTCATATCTTGGCTAATATTTGTTAATATTTATTTAATATTAACAAATATATTTTTAGTTATATAAAAGTCAAAAGAGGGCCCATGAAAAAGTCAAAGAGTCACGGGGTAAAGACAAAAGAGGAATGGGATGCATTTTTCCATGAAGAGTCATCTTGAAGAATTTTAAGAGTCACCAAGTGAAGACAAAAGAGGGTATGGTGCATTTTTCCATGAAGAGTCACCTTAAGGAATTTGAAGGGTCACCAAGATAAAGATGAAAGAGGACAAGATGCATTTGCTTATGAAGGGTCACCATGTGACTTTTTAACTACAAGGATACGAAGGGTCATGCAAGTTTGATGTTATTTTCCTTGAGGATTGAAGGGTCACAAAAGGTGAATGCCAAAGGTCATTTGGAAAGCTATAAATAAAGTCTTGAGAAGCCATTTAAAATATGTAAGAGATTGAATGGTTTGTATTTATTTTATATAAAAAAAGAGGAGAGAATAGAAAGATATATTATAGAGTTTTATAATTTGTTGATTAAGCAAAATTGAGACATAATTGTGTTTTATATATAAAAGGGGTTGGTGATCTTGTGGGTTGGTGCTCAAAAATAGTTACTATTTTGGTGCTTGGTAAAGAAGTTGTTGCTCTTACAAGTTGATGCTTGTAAACTTTGTAATTTGAATTGGTATTCTTTCATATACTTGAGATTGCTCTCCATGATTTTTTCTATTTTGGGTTTCCACATAAAAATCTGGTGTCTCTCTCTCTCTCTCTTATGTGGTGCATATTGATTTTAGTTTTATTGCATATCTTAAATGAATGGTTAATTGAATTTTGATTAATTAAAATATTTAAAAGATATATGATATACTGATTTACCCCCTCTCAGTATATCTCATGCTTAACAATTGGTATCAAAGTAGGTTTTTTTTTAGAAGTTTTATAGCTTGAAGGTAGAACGGGGAAAGCACGATGGCTATATCACATGAAAGTTTTTTTAAAAATAAGGCACCTTTGTTTTATGGTACAAATTATGATTTTTAGAGCATAAAGATGAGGACTTATTTGATAGCCCTTAGATTCAACATTTGGCAAGCAGTGGTGGAAGAATATGAAGAGCCACAAATACTTGTAACTACTCTAGTGGAAAAGAAGGTAAGTGAAAATAATGCTAAAGCTTTAAATGATATTTTATGTGGTTTATATGTGTTGAGTGAATATTTTGTCATCAACTAACTGATGGCAAAATATGTATATCAACCACAACACAATGAGATTTATACAAGAAAATAGGTGTGGTTACCATAGCATAATGAGATAAATCTCTCCTCTTAGCAAGGGGAGGTTCCCTATAAACTATAATATACTAATAGAAACTGAAAATAGACTCAAGAGTGAAATCATACCATCCATCTCTCTTTTTTTAGAGATGATGTTCATAAAATAAAGGAGAATTTTTATGTAATTATTGAAGGCATTTCTCTTCTTTCAGAAATGATGTTTAGCAAACTGCAAAAATTATTCCTGGATAGTAACTGGATCTACAAAAAACCCACAAAAGCACAGTCTTTTGTTGTTTCTTCTACTAATTTAGGACAAAGTAACACAGTAGTATGAAGTGCAACACAAAGTCTCCACCGAAAACTACAACAGAGTAAAAGATTATGAAGGATAAGGGGAGCTCAAAGTCTCTCCAATATCCTAAAACATAAAATACACAGACTAAAGACAATTATGGCATCATAAAGTCTCCCATAGTCGACTTCAAGTCATCTTCCAAATTATTTCCACTTGTTCTGATTATTTGATTAAATGGACAAGACTTTATTTTTGGAAAAAGACATAAGAACGATTTCTTAGATAACACAAGATATTTCAACACAAAGTCTGAAACATCACTTGCTTTCTCATTTATTTGATAAAATATGATTAACAGTCTAGCTCAAAGTCTCAGAAATACATTTTAATTTGGGTAGAGTTTCAATTCTAATAATAAAGAGATCTCTTTCTACAAACTGAGAGATTCCAATATATAGCCTCCAAAGAAAGACTTTGGCACTTGTTTTCACAAAATGACCCATGCTGCATTGAAGGAATAAGTTCTATGCAGGGGCCATGCTGGAGCCGTTCAAGTCATATCAAATGTCCTCTCCAAAGCATGGGTCACCTGATCTTTTGAAAGGTAAGGCTGATCCTTTTTATGATATTTATATGACTATCCACTCATCTTTACTCAAATGAAAAAAATAAGTCACACCATTGAATGCTCGCACTCTCTGATATTCACCTGGTGGACTACTCCACCTACTAGAATAACTCTCCTATAGATATTTATGGATTTTTCTATAAATTTTTATCTTTTCTTGCTACCTTTTGTCTCTTCTTGGTGATTCGAGCTCTTAGGTCTCTCTTCTCACTTTCTACTGGCTCCTTTAGCTCCTTCCTTGGCTGGTCACTGAGTTTGTTCTTAGGTCTGCGCTATTTAAAAATCAATGGTTATTTCATCACCCTAAATTTGACATCTACAAGGACATCATTGGTCGCCTGAACCATTTTGAACCTTGAACCTTTGAACCTTTCAGAGTTCACTAGTTCAATGGTTCAATGGTTCAAAGTTCAACGGCTCGGCAGTTTGGTAGTTCAATATTTTATAAAGAGCCACGTTCACTTAGTCTTCTTTAGAAGTTCAATATATCGTTGAACCAATTGTTTGAACCATTCAGTTGAACCGTTTGGTTGAACCTTTTTTTTGAATCTTCCATTTGAACCATTCACTCAAACTTTGAACTTTGAATTTTGAACCCTTTGAACGCGTTGAATCTTTGAACTCATTGAACCTTTGAACTGATAAACTTTTTGGAGTTCAATGGTTCAACAGTTAAATGGCTCAATGCTTCATTCCAACTCATTGACCCCATCATTGAACCTTTTTTATTTGAACTTCGACGTTGAACCATCCTTACAATTTTTTAGGAAATGCCTTAAGTGTTTTACTTTGTGAAAGCCCACCTTTTGAACCTGTGATTTTTTTAGCTAAAAAAGCTTGTGCAATTAAAAACTTGACTGCTTAGAGCATTTTTTTTTGAGAAAGAGAGAGACCATTTTGGCTTGAAGGACCGAAATGGTCGACATGTCTGTCCATAAAAATAAGTGACAGATTTTAAGAATAAAAACTGGCTCCAGTTCAGGAATTTCCATCGATTGTATTTTGAAACAATCGAAGAGAGTAGAATCTAGACTCTAAGTTCCTTCATCTATGCCATTGGGCTACGGAGTCATGCCATCCAAAAAGAGAAAGATACCAAAAACCAAATGAACAATAAAAAATAAATAAAGACTATACAAATGTACAACTAGACTTATTTGATACTTCAAAGATTGAAGTGCTTCAGATGCTGCCCACTGTGAGGTTGTGAAAATGGTGTTTTGTTTTGATATTTTAGCAAGAAACTATTTTCACCATTTAATCGATGAATGGCAAATGGACCTCTCTATAAGGAATCCAATTTTCTATGTATTTCTTTTGGTTCTCTCCTCTTGTCCCATAACAAGACTTGATCTCCAATCTAAAAATCATGAATCTTTATTTTTTAGTCGAAGAGTTTCTTTACCAGACTTTGATGTGTAGCAATACGGTCCACCACCATAGTTCGTTGCTCATTTAGTTTAGTAAAGCACATAATCTTCTTGTCGATAGAATCTTTAAATATTTGATCTTTGATTACCTTTGCCAATTTCAGTGCTAATAGTTCCAAGGTGATTGGTATCTCTACATTCAAACCATACAGAAGTTGAAATGGTGACATACATATAGCCCTTTTGGGTGTAATCTTGTATGTCCATAAAGTGTCAAATAATGTTTTATGTCAGGTTCTCTGATTGTCATCTACCAGTCTCCTGATAATGGTCACCAGGTTCTTGTTGCTTGATTCTACTTGACTATTTCCTTGCGGATAATAGTCAGAAGAGTGGGAGAGAATAATCTCATAATAGTAGCAGAATTGGGTAACCTCATGAGAAGAGAAATAGGCTACATTGTCTATTACAATCTTGGTTGAGACTCCAAATTGGAAAATAATATTTTTTTTAGAAAATTACATACCACTTTTGAAGTAGCATGCTTGAATAAAATGGCTTCTACCCACTTAGTGAAATAATCTATTGTGGTGAGGATATAGTTATGTCTAGCACTCGAAGATTAGGTTTGAGAGGTAACGCGGCCAACTTGGGTTTCTCAGTGAACTATTGACACAGCTCGCATCTACGCACCCAAGTGTATGAATCTCAAAATAGATTAGGTCAATAGTACTTGGCTCATAGAATCTTATGGGTAGTCATTGGTGCAGAAAAATGTCTTCCATAAGCTAAATTGGGAAAAGACTCTAAAAGTTTGCTCTGTTGTACTTTATCCATGCAATAAAAAATACCCCATCAAGGCTCTTCTTGTATAAACTGTTGTCCCACAAGACAAAGTTAGCAGATTTCAACTTAACAGTCCTCTTTTCTTTACGAGACAGGTGGGTAAGACACTCACCATAGGTAAGAAAATGTGCGATATTGAAATACCACTTATTCGTAGTGGTGACAAAGAGAACTGTAGGCATGTTTTCAACCTCTATTTCTTTATGACCTGCTTCCTCTAGTATGTTATTAGTAATTAATTTGCATAGACCTCTTCCTCGCACAAGCTTCGTAGGTTTGAAAATAAAATCAAACTCCTAGATTCTAGCAATCCAATTGCCCCTTTTAGTTTCAAACTCTTGTTGAGTTAGAATAGACTTTATTGTTGTATCAGGAACTAGAGCAACAATGTGTGAGTTTAGCATGTAAAAATAGAAGTATTCTACCACCTTAACCACAGCATAAGCATGCTTCTCCATGTTTGAATATTTTAGCTCATGAGCTTTGAGAGGACAACTCATGAAAGATATGGGGGACTCCACACCTTTTTTGTTCTACTGAACCAAAATCGCTAAAAGCATATGTTTAGAAGCATAGATATATATATTATGAAGTCTTTGGTATAATCTAGACAAACCAGAATTGGGGCATGGGTGATAGCTTCCTTGATATCTTGAAATGCTGACTTGCTTTCTTCATTCTAGTGGAAAGTAGATTTACCTTTTATCATGTTGACAATGTGGCAAGTCTTTTCTATGAATTCAGGAATGAATTTTCATAGAAAATTCACCTTTTCAAAGAAAGAATAGACTGCAGTCTTACTGGTAGAAAGAACAAGATCTTGGATAGATTTTACTCTTTCTGGATCAATTTTTATGCCTTCTCAGGATACAATGTGATGGAGAAGTTTCCCTTTTATAACCCTAAAAATTGATTTCTTAAGACTGAGAGAAATGTCATTTTATCGACATCATTCTAGTACTTGTTATAAATGATACACATAATCAAGACAATATTTAGAAAAGATGGTCAAGTCATCAAGATATACCATAATAAACTTCTCCAATTCATTTTTGAAGACAAGATCCATCACTCTCTGGAAAGTGGTGCCAGCATTGATCAAATCAAAAGGCATTCTATGATATGCAAAGGTGCCCCAGAGTGTAATGAAAGTAATCTTATGTTGGTCTGCTTCACCAACTTTCACTTGATTATACCCTAAAAAACCATCTAACATTGATAACATCTCTGAACCAGTTACTGTCTGCAATAACTGATCCATGATGGGCAGGGGGTAGTTGTCTTTTAAAGATGATTGATTTAGATTTATGAAATTAACATAGAGGTAAATTTCTCTATTCTTTTTTTCTCACAGGGACTATGTTCGCAATCCAGGTGGAATGATAGATTAGAAAAATTATCCTCACATTTAACATTTTTTGGATCTCAGAAAAAATAGTACCTGATATCTTGGGGTTGTACTTATTATTTTCAAAATCTGCCACTCATTCTTGGGACAACATATGAACTATTTTGGTCCTACAAGACCAAAATTCTCTCTTCCCTTCTCAAAAATTATTCTGAACATTTCAATTCTTCATTTCTCAAGCTTTTTCAGTTAAGGGACTAGTAGGTTCAAAAGTTCAACAGTTTCAACGAGTGAGCTCTCTCTCAAAGGAACAAGTTTCCAACACTTAGGCAATTTCAAGGTTGGTTCAATGCCTCAATTCAACCAAAAATATCCATCAACAAGCTTCAAACAAAGGATTGAACCATTGAACCCCGCTTCTAAAAAGTTCAAAAGTTTAATGGGTTCAAAGGTTCAATGACATTGGCAAGTTTAAAGAGTTAAGCGCTTTGTCAAAAGTTCAAAGTTCAACCACTTGGACAAATTCAACGGCTTCAAAAGACTTAGAAGAAAAAAAAAAAGATTGAACCCATTGAACTGTTGAACTTTGAACCAGAATGGTTCAAAGGTTCAAGGTTCAATGAGTTCAAACGAATGGTTCAAAGCAGTTGGTTCAAGCGGTCAATTGAATAAGCGAAACACAAGATTGAACCATTGAACTGTTGGTCGGTTCAATCGAACGGTTCAAAGGAGTGCCCCAAAGCCCAAAGGGTAAGTGCCCTTATGAAGGGCAGTGAACAAAAGCGGACAAAGAGATATATTTCAAAAAGATTTTCTCTGACAAATTTTACAAGCCAAATCCTTCAGACAAAATGTCCGAAGGAATGATCAAAAGCCCGATGGAAAGTGGCTAAGGCAAGGAAATGTTTTTTTCAAACAAAATGTCCAAATAAATTGAAGACAAAGACCGCCCGAAGGACCCCAAAGGGCAAGTACCCTTGTGGGGGGCTCTTAGTGACCAAAAAATGGACCTTCTCAAGGCCCGAAGGGACACCTTCCCTTCGAGAGGTTCCAAAGACATTAAGCCGAAAGAATTTTTCTACAGACTCCCTAGGCTAGTTTTTACATACTCATTTCTATGCACTCATTGCTACAAACTCGTTTCTACGAACTCGTTGCTATGAACTTGTTTTTATGGACTCCATAGGCTAGAAAACTATGGACTCTGCAAGCTGGTTTCTACAGACTCTGTAAGTTTATTTCTACAGACTCTGCAGACATGTTTCTACAAACTCTTTCAAAGCTCGAGAGACTTAGAGAAAACAAAAGTTTCTAAGAAAGAAGATGAACTGTTGAACCTTGAACTAAAATGGTTCAAAGGTTCAACGGATTCAATGGTTTAAAGAAAGCTCTGAGCAAAGGAAAGAAGTGGAAGATTCTAGAGACCAGTTCAAGGAGAAAGTTCAAGCGAATGAATCAAAGAAGCGATGGAACCAAAGAGCTAAGAAGGCCACCCAAACCATTGAAATAGTGAACTAATGACGTCCTCGTGGACATCAAATTTAGGGTAATGAAATATCCATTGATTTTCAAATGTGGCATGGAACCTGAAAACAAACTCAGTGACCAACTGAAGAGGGAGCCAAAAGAGCTAGCAAAAAGGGGAAAAGATAGCCCGAGAGCTCAAATCTCAACAAGAAAAAGGGAAAGACCAAAAATATCTGCAAAGGAGTTATTTCCATTAGGTAGAACAGTCCACCAAGTAGATATTTGAGCTTGTGAACATTAAAGGCGCAGCTTGTTTTTCTCCCTTAGAATAAAAGTGAGGGGACAGTAATGTACATATTTGGTGAAAGACCAGACAACCCATGTCGAGAAAAAGATATTTGAGATGAGTCAACATGCCACAGTTAAGGCAAATGCCTTGTTCTAGCATGGCCCTCTTTGACAAAATTGAAAATACATTCAAGGAATTGAATGCAGCATGGGCTGTTCTAAGAAACAAAGTGCCAAACATTTTTTGGCTGCTATATATTGTAATCTCTCTTATTGTTTTAGAGAGATCTCTCTGATATAGAAGTGAAACTTTGCTAAAATTGAAAGGCAATCACTAAGACTTTGAGCTTAGATTATTATTTATAGTTCTTTATTTGAATGAGAAAGTAGGTTACTTTCAAACTTTGTACTGTAATAGCTTGTATCATTTAGGAGATTGTTACAGTTAAGGCAAATGCCTTGTTCTAGCATGGCCCTCTTTGACAAAATTGAAAATACATTCAAGGAATTGAATGCAGCATGGGCTGTTCTAAGAAACAAAGTGCCAAACATTTTTTGGCTGCTATATATTGTAATCTCTCTTATTGTTTTAGAGAGATCTCTCTGATATAGAAGTGAAACTTTGCTAAAATTGAAAGGCAATCACTAAGACTTTGAGCTTAGATTATTATTTATAGTTCTTTATTTGAATGAGAAAGTAGGTTACTTTCAAACTTTGTACTGTAATAGCTTGTATCATTTAGGAGATTGTTCTTATGTCTATTTTTTGAATGCATTATTGTCTATTTTAATGAAATAAGTAGAACTAGTGAAAGTAATTAGGAAGGTGACTTGAAGCCAACTGTGGAGAGACTTTATGCTGCCACAATTGTCTTTAGTGTGTGTATTTTTAGTTTGTTTTTGTGTAAAGGATCTTGGGATGACTTTGTGCCCCCATTTTCCTTCGTATTTCACTCTTTGGAAGTTGAGGGGGAGACTTTGTGTTACACCTCATTCTGCTAGTTATTGTGCCCTATTCTAGTTACTTTTACTACTAAGAAGGAATCTGACTGTTGACTGAGTATTACTTCTAAAAAAAGAGAAGTACCTCCAACAATCACCCAAGATTTCTCCTTTGTCTATGAACATCAGCTCTAAAAAAAGAGAGATGGATGGTGTTGTCTTACCCTTGAGTGTTATTTTATGCATATATATAGTATATAGCGCCTCATATTTATAGTGAACCTCCCCTTGATGAGACGAGAGATTTGTCCCCCTTTGATGTGGTAAACCTGCACATTTGGCTGATGAATCTCCTTATGCTATGGTTGAAATAATCTATTTTGCCCATCAGTTAGCTGGTGACAAAATATTCACCCAATCGTTTTTGGTGACTCCGCTGGAGACGTTTTATGCAATTTAAAGCCTCAAGCTTCAAATTGAAGCAGTACCTATCCTTATCCATTCAAGTCTTCCACTCTGGCAGCTCCACAGTATACAAGAAGCTAGAGATCCAAAGGTATTGTTGATCCTATATTTGAGTTGGTTCAGCAAAGTAATTTTGATATATTTTCTTCACCATCTCGCCTCCAACGAACTAAGAGTTTTTCTCTTATAAAAATGAGGTCTCTATTACCAGGCAAAGCATCTATTTTTGTTGTTAGCAGAGCTTTGTCACTATATACCCCTCAAACATTTGTTATTCCTCCCTTCATTAGTCAAATCATGGTGGTTCAAGGCCCTTGGGGTAACTCTTTTAGCCCACTCAACTTAACTCCACCTCTACATGAGCTACCACGCAGTTCCAAGAAGAATTTTTCCAAGTTCTTTGGTGATGGGAGAGTCCATCTTGATGAACATGTTGCAACCTTCAGCATAGCCTGTGGCATGATAGGCATGGAGTATGAGGATGTGGCAGTCAGGGTATTTGTGGAGACATTACAAAATACTATTGCAGACTAGTTATATCACCTACAAGCTCGGTCAGTGACTGACTGGAATACTCTTAAAGCTAAATTTGAAGCCAGGTTCAAGCCTATAAAAGATGCACATGCCCTGCTGACCCAGCTCACTCAAATGAAGAAGGAACCTCATGAGCCCATGAGGGATTTCATAGCCAAATTTGACAAGCTAAGGAACAAGATTCCTATCATTGCTTAGCCAACAGCTGAAAATTTCAAATGCTTCTTCATCAACTCTCAGCTCCCTTAAGTAAGTTTTTTGCTAAGACATGTTGGTCACATAGATCTTCTTGCTGCTCAATATTTAGCTACTAAGGTGGAAGATGACATTATCTTGGAAAAAAAGATAAGGAGGGATCCTAACAAAGATAAATCCTCTTCATCTTCTAATAATTCATCTACAAGTACCACTAATCCAATGGTGCAAAAGCTGGCAAATGAGTTTCTAGCTCTTAGAAAGTAAATGGCACAAGGGATGTCTTTTTCTCCTTCGTATCAAGATATACCAAGGAGGACATTCCTCCATCAGACGTGCTAAAGCAATGCTGCTAGAAATCAAGGGCAGCAAAATCACTTTTCTCCTTCACATGGGCACCTTGCTATTGAAGCACCTCTAACCAATTCAGCAGTTGGATACCTTGAAGTAGAATCAAATTTCTCCTTCCAGCCTAAGTTGAACCTAGAAGATGACGCTAATCTCTTCACAGAGGGAGAAGAAGAATTAGCTGGCAACTCCAACATTAATTTTTTGAATTACCAAGATGAACCTAGAAGTGAAAGTAAAGCGGTTGAGGGATCATACATTATGTTCACCCGATCCAAGAATCAGTCAGCCCAGCAAGTTGATAAATAAAAATTAGAGGAGCGAGCTCAACCTACAATTTCAATTGCCAAGTGAGGAACTTCTTTGCCTTTCTAGTCAAAGGACCCAGTGAGCAGTAAAAAAGTAAGTACTCTAAGTATGCCTTTACCTTCCACTTCAATTTCATAGATTAGTCCTCCCCCTAAAAATTAGAAGGATGAACTCCCTTCCTCTATTCATACTTCATTTTAGACGTTTGACATAGTCGACCATGTCAAAAAAACTAAAATTCAAATGTCTAAATTTGAATTTCTGCAATCCAACCCTGAATAGTTAGATAGATTGGTTCAATGTGTGAAGATTCAAACCATCTTTGTAGAATAAGATGTTAGAAAGGTAACTCATGATCCCCCAAGAAACATGTCCACCCCAAACAATCTTGTCATTACTCCTCCTGCTGCTCCCAAGAGAACTGAACCATTTTGTCTCCCTGCTGATAAATGGACACCAGTTGAATAACTGCATCATTGATTCCAAAGCTTCAAACAATGTCATGCCTACCAAAGTGGTAGAATTTCTTGGTCTCACACTGACCAAGACATTTGAGAAATATTTCTCCATGGAGAAAAAACAAGTTCCACTGTTAGGACAAATCAAGGATGCCCAATTTGCATTTACGGCATTCCTGGATAAAAGGGTCAAGATGGCAGTCCTAGTGGCTGACGTCCCAGCGTCCTACAACATCCTTCTTGGATGAAATTTTTGCAAAGACGGTGGAAAATTGACCATGAAATTGTCTGAGGCGAGGATCCCAGTCAAAGGCATCATGAAGAGATTGCTCCCTGAGAAGGAGGCAAAATATGTTGTCGCTCAAACATCAGCCCCTGAAGCTCAAATTCTGTTTGAGTCTTCAGGCAAGGGTAATTACTTATTGACCACAGAGGATGTTCATATTTTTATAGATAAAAGTCTTATAGGTGGTGATCCAAAAATTGATTCAGATAGAACAACAGAAGGATTGGTAGAATGCAGAAAAAGTGCAGAAGAATCTCTCCTCCAAATGAAAAAGAATCTAAGGTGTTTGATGCTAACAATAAAATCATGTGTTGGACTGAACCAGAAGAATAGAGAATTATGGTAATAAACTATACTGTTGCACGTCAAAATTAGGTAAAAAAATCTTATGTAAGAGAATAAGGATTCATGATTTTTAGACTAGAAATCAAGTCTTGCTGTGGGGCAAGAGGAGAGAACCAAAAGGAATGCACAGAAAATATGATTCCTGGTGGAGAATTCCATTCTCCCATCACCAATTTTAGAGAAAAAATGGTTTCTTTCTGGTTTATTAAGATGACACACCCTTTTCTTTGCCTCATAATGGACAGCATCTGAAACACTTCAATCCTTGAAGTATCAGATAAGATCATTTGTACATATGTATATTTGTATAGTCTTTAGTTTTATTTTGTGCTTTTCATTTTTGTTTTTGGTGCCTTTATTTTTGGGTAGCATGACTCCATAACCCAATGGCATACTTAAAGGCATTAAATATTTTAGTTTCTACTCCCCTCAACTGTTCCAAAATTTCAACTGAAAGAAGTTCCCCAATTGGAGCCAACTGTTGTTCCCAAAATTTGCCACTCATTCTTGGGACAACATATGAACTATTTTGGTCCTATAAGACCAAAATTCTCTCTTCTTTTCTCAAAAAATTATTTTGAGCATTCAAATTCTTCATTTTTCAAGCTTTTTCAGTTAAGAGACTAACAGGTTTAAAAGTTCAACGGCTTCAATAGGTGAGATCTCTCTCAAAAGAACAAGTTTCTAACACAGGCAATTTCAAGGTTGGTTCAATGCCTCGGTTCAACCAAAAATATCCATCGACAAGCTTCAAACAAATGATTGAAGCATTGAACCATTGAATCCCACTTCTAAAAGGTTCAAAGATTCAATGGGTTCAAAGGTTCAATGATATCAGTAAGCTTAAAGAGTTAAGCGCTTCGTCAAAAGTTCAACGTTCAATCGCTTTGACAAGTTCAACGGCTTCAAAAGACTAAGAAGAAAAGAAGAAAGATTGAATTGTTAAACCTTGAACCAAAATGGTTTAAAGGTTCAAGATTCAACGAGTTCAAATGAATAGTTCAAAGTGGTTGGTTCAAGCGGTCAATTGAATGAGCGAAACATAAGATTGAACCGTTGGTCGGTTCAATCGAACGGTTTAAAAGAGTGCCTCAAAGCCCAAAGGGCAAGTGCCCTTGTGGAGGGCAGCGAACAAAAGTGGACAAAGAGATCTCTTTTGAAAATATTTTTTGCAGCAAATTTTACAAGGCAAATCCTTCGAACAAAATGTTTGAAGAAATTTCTTCGAACATTTTGTCTGAAAGAATGATCAAAATCCTGATGGAAAGTGGCTAAGGAAAGGAAAGGTTTTCTTCATACAAAATGTCTAAAGGAATTGAAGATGAAGACCGCTTGAAGGACCCTGAAGGGCAGGTACCCTTGCGAGGGGATCTTAGCGACTAGTAAATGGACCTTCTCAAGGCCCGAAGGAACACCTTCCCTTCGGGAGGTTCCAAAGACATTAAGTCGAAGGAATTTTTCTATGGACTCCCCAAGCTGGTTTCTATGGACTCATTTCTATGGACTCATTACTACAGACTCATTTTTATGGACTCATTGCTATGGACTCATTTCTATGGACTCTGTAGGCTAGTTTCTATGGACTCTGCAAGTTTGTTTCTACGGACTCTGCAAACATGTTTCTATAGACTCTTTCAAAGCTCAAGAGCCTTAGAGGAAATAAAGGCTTCTAAGAAAGAAGATGAACCATTGAACCTTGAACCAAAATAGTTTAAAAGTTCAACGGATTCAATGGTTCAAAGAAAGCTTTAAGCAAAGGAAAGAAGTGAAAGATTCTAGAGACTAGTTCAAAGAGAAGGTTTAAGAGAATGAATCAAAGAAGCGATGGAACCAAGGAGCCGAAAAGGCCACCTGAACCATTGAAATAGTGAACCAATGACGTCCCCATGGATGTCAAATTTAGGGTAATGAAATATTCATTGATTTTTAAATGTGGCATAGAACCTAAAAACAAACTCAGCGACCAACTAAAGAGGGAGTCAAAAGAGCTAGCAAAAAGGGGAAAAAATAGCCTGAGAGCTCAAATTGCAAAAAAAAAAAAAAAGACCAAAAATATCTATGGAGTTATTTCTAGTAGGTGAAACAGTCTAAGTAGATATTTGAGCTTGTGAACATTAAAGGCGTGGCCTATTTTTCTCTCTTAGAATAAAAGTGAGGGGATAGTCATGTACATATTTGGTGAAAGACCAGACAATCCATGTTGAGGAAAAGATATTTGAGATGAATCAACATGCCACAATTAAGGTAGACGCCATGTTCCAGCATGGCCCTCTTTGACAAAACTAAAAATGCATTCAAGGCATTGAATGTAGCATGGGTCGTTCCATGAAACAAAGCACCAAGCCTTTTTTGGTTGCTATATATTGTAATTTATCTTATTATTCTAAAGAGATCTCTCTGATATAGAAGTGAAACTCTGCCAAAATTGAAAGGTGATCACTGAGACTTTGAGCTCATATTGTTAATCATAGTTCTTTATTTGAATGAGAAAGTAGGTTACTTTCAGACTTTGTGCTATAATAGCTTGTGTCATTTAGGAGATTATTTTTATGTTTATTTCCTGAATGCATTCTTATCTATTTTAATGAAATAATCAGAACTAGTGGAAGTAATCAGGAAGGTGTCCTGAAACCAACTATGAAGAGACTTTATGTTGCTAGAATTGTCTTTAGTGTGTGTATTTTTAGTTTGTTTTTTGTGTAAAAGATCTTGGGATGAATTTGTGCCCCCGTTGTCCTTTGTATTTCACTTTTTGGTAGTTGAGGGGGAGACTTTGTGCTACACCTCATTCTGCTAGTTACTACATCATGTTCCAGTTACTTTTACTACCAGGAAGGAGTCTGGCTGTTGACTGAGTATTACTTTTGAAAAAAGAGAAGTACTTCCAATAATCACCCAAGATTTTTTCTTTGCCTATGAACATCATCTCTAAAAAAAGAGAGATGGATGGTGTTGTCCTACCCCTGAGTGTTATTTTTTGCATATATATAGTATATAGCACCTCATATTTATAGGGAACCTCCCCTTGATGAGAGGAGAGATTTATCCCCCTTTGATGTGGTAAACCTGCACATTTGGCCAATGAATCTTCTTATGCTATTGTTGAAACAAATTATTTTGCCCATCAATTAGCTAGTGATAAAATATTCACCCAACAGTACTGCCTTTGTTTCTGCTTATGAGGCATTGACCCAACTTTGAGAAGAATTTTATGCTAAATTTGTTCAGGCCTGAGAGATTTTAGATCATCATAAGAGTACGCCAAAACATCAATGTAATGGTGAAGAAGAGTAATGAATTTGATTTTTTCATTAGGAGTGTAATAATTCCTGATGTTGACCATTTTGAGATTATCTTCTGTACTCAAATTTATTTGATCAAAATCTTTGGAGAAACTTGAATCTACTTGTTGTTTTTTGATAAACCTATCATGCTTATCAAATAGTTTCTCAAGAGAAACTAACCCTTTGAAAATTTTATTCTCTTTGAGTTGAAGGAACTCTTCACCAATTTTTAAATTTGTTATGGGAGTTGATTCTAACAATGAAGATTCATTGTCTTCAAAATAAACCTCCTCAAAGCTATCCATCTAATCTAGAAAAGAAATGATTTGATTGTCACCATTAAATCCCTGCCAATAGTAAACATTATTAGGTACACTTGGTTGAAAGACCAACTCAATAGTGTACTTGTTCCCAAAAAAAATTTGGTGCGAAACCATGAGAGTTACAGAGATGGCCAAAAAATTTGCTCGATCGTTGAGTTCTCTGAACGCCACAAAAATACTGAAAGCCTTAAAAATTTCAAGGCAGTCCCACACCAGATTGTGATAATATCACAATCTTTTATTCTTAGTTTGGATATAAGTTCCTCACCTGATAAATCACCAGTTCAGCATCTCCTCAAGTATGAAGAAGCTTAACATCTTTAGCTTGAGTAACTTTCAATCAAAGCAACAAAGATTCATACTCAGTGGTTTTGTTGGTATTACTGAACTACAACTTATATAAATAGGTAAAAAAAAATTATGGAGATATCAAAATAATTTCAGCTCTAGAACTGGTAGAAGAATTGCTGCCATCAAATTTTAGAATCTAGACATCCTTAGAATCTGATCTTCTTTTAGACTTCTCTTCACTAAAGAGGGAAGATATTTTTTATTTGAATTGTGCTCCATCAATTTTTTTGATGTCTTATCTAAATTTTTTGGATTGTCACTTATATAACTTTTATTTGATGAAATAAAAACATCTTTTTTAGACAAAAAGTAATTACCTATTCTTAAAGTTTTAAACAAAATTTGAGCTTCAGGGTCTGATGTTTGAGTGATAATATATTTTGATTCCTTCTCAGGAAGTAACTTTTACATGATGCCCCTAATGGTATCCTTACTTCAAATAGGTCCATGTTCAATTCTCCACCAACATCTTTGCAAAAAATTTGTCCAAGCAGAATGCCATAGGAAGCTACAACGTAGGCCACCAAGACTGTCATTTTAATCTTTTTTTTAGAAGGCTGCAAATACAAATTGGGAATTTTTGATCTATCCCAAAAGTGGCACTTGCTTATTTTTCATAGAAAAACATCTCCCAAAAGTTTTAGTCAAAGTGAGACCAAGAGAGTCTGCTACCTTGGCGGGCATCACATTGTCAGAGGTGTCAAAGTCTATTATGCAGTTGTTTAGCTTATAACCATTTATCAATAGAGAAATATATAAGGTTTTGTCTTCCCATGGGCAACAAGAAGAGTAATGACAAGATTATTTCAAGTGGATGTGTTTTTTGAGGGATCATGAGTTACCTTTGAAACATCTTGTCTTGTAGGGATGGTTTTGTTCTTGATACATTCAACTAGCCTATCTAACTACTCAAGGTTGGCTTGTAAGTATTCAAACTCAGACATTTAGATTTTGGTCTTCTTAGTATGATCAATTATGTCAAATAACTGAAATAAATTAGAAATGGAGGAAGGAAGTCCATCATTTTGAGTTTTATTAGGTGTGGTACTAGTCTGATAAATTGAAGTAGAAGGTGCAAAGTTGTTTGAGGTACTTACTTTTTTATTGATCACCGGGTCCTTTGATTGGAAAGGTAGTGAAGTCATCCATTTAGTAATTAAAATTACTGATCGAGATTCTTCTCTTATTTTTCTCTTATCAGTTTGTTGAGTTCACTGGTTCTGGGACCTAGTAAAAATAGTGTATGATTCATCAAATATTTCTCTCTTACTTCTAGCTTCATCCTAGTAATTCAGGAAACTAATGTTAGAGTCATCAACTAATTAATTTTCACCTTCTACAAAGAGATCAGTGTCATCTTGTTGGTCCAACTTAGGTTGGAAAGAGAAATCATGTTCAACTTCATGATAACCAACTACTGAGTTAGTTGGTGTTGCTTCAATGACAAGCTTCCCCTGTGGAGGAGGAAGACAATTTGGTTTCCTTCAATTCTTAACAACATTGCTTTGATATAATTGGTTGGAAAATTTCTTTCTTGGTATATCTTAATAAGAAGGGGCAGACATCCCTTGTGCCATTTGCTTTTTCAGATCTAGCAATTCATTTGCTAGCTTTTGCACCATAGGATCAGTGGTGCCTGTAGAAAAAATTTTAGAAGATGAAGAAGATTTATTTATGTTAGAATCTCTTCTTATCTTTTCTATCAAGATAAGATCATCTTCAACCTTAGTGGCCAAAATCTAAGCTGCAGCAAGATCTATGTGGCCAGCCTGCCTCAATAGAAAATTCACTTGAGAAAGCTGAGAATTGATGAAGAAGCACTTAAAGATTTGTTGGCATCGACTGAGCAATTGTAGGATTCATGTTCCTCAGCTTGTCAAATTTAGCAATGAAGTCTCGCATAGGCTCATGAGGATCCTTCATTTTCATACTCTGAGCCAACAAGGCATGTGCATCTTCTACAGGTTTGAATCTAGCCTCAAACTTGGCTTTGAGAGTGTTCCAGTCAGTTATAGTCTGAGCTTGAAGATGATAAAACTAATCTATGAAAACACCTTGCAATGTTTCTACGAATAGTCTTACCTCTATATCTTCATATTCAACACCTATCACATCACAAGCTATGCAGAAAGTAGTGATATGCTCATTAAGATGGACTTTTTCATCACCATAGAATTTAAAGAAATTCTTTCTCGAACTACAAGGCAGTTCATGTAAAGGTGGGGTTAGATTTAGGGGTCCAAATGTGTTACCCAAGGGCCTTGGACTGCCATGATATGATGATTAAAAGGAGGGATGACGAGCCTTTGTGGAGTATGTATAGACAAAGCTCTACTAGCAGAAGAAAGAGAAGCTTCAAATGGTATTGGAGACCTGACGTTGGTAGGAGGAGAACTCCTAGTTCTCTGGAGGTGAGCTCATGGAGGAGAAAGATCAAAATAATTTTGTTGAACAAACTCAATACATGATCAACAATACCTTGAGATCTCTAGCTTCACGTATACCATGGATCTGTCAGAGTGTAGAATGGAAATGAACTAGAATTGCTTCAACTTGAAGCGTGAGGCTTCAACTTACACGTTCTTTTCTAGCAGAGTCACCAAAAAATTGTTAGGTGAATATTTTGTCATGAACTAACTGATGGTAAAATAGGTATATCAACCACAGCATAATGAGATTTATACAAAAAAATAGGTGTGGTTACCACAACATAATGAGATAAATCTCTCCTCTTAGTAAGGGGAGGTTCCTTATAAACTATAATATACTAATATAAATTGAAAATAGACTCAGGAGTGAAATCATACCATCTATCTCTCTTTTCTCAGATATGATGTTCACAAAATAAAGGAGAATTTTTAAGTAATTACTGAAGGTATTTCTCTTTTTTTAGAAATGATGTTCAACAAATAGTAGAAATTTTTTTTGGGTAGTAACTGGATCCACAAGAAACCCATGAAAGTACAAAGTCTTTCATTGTTTCTCCTACTGATTTAGGATAAAGTAACACAGTAGTATGAAGTGCAACACAAAGTCTCCACCAAAAACTACAACAGAGTAAAAGATTATGAAGGATAAGGGGAGCTCAAAGTCTCTCTAATATCTTGGAACATAAAACACATAGACTAAATATAATTATGGCAGCATAAAGTCTTTCATAGTCAACTTCAGGACATCTTCTAGATTATTTTGACTTGTTTTACTTATTTGATTAAATAGATAAGACTACATTTTTAGAAAAAGATATAAAAATGATTTCTTAAATAACACAAGCTATTTCAACACAAAGTCTGAAACATCACTTACTTTCTCATTCACTTGATAAAATATGATTAACGGTCTGAGCTCAAAGTCTCAAAAATATCTTTCAATTTGAGCAAAGTTTCACTTCTAATAATAGAGAGATCTCTTTCTTCAAACTAAGAGATTCTAATGTATAGCCTCCAAAGAAAGAATTTGGTGCTTGTTTTAACAAAATGGCCCATGCTACATTGAATGTTTTGGAAGGAAGAAGTTCTATGCTGGAGCCATTCAAATCATATCAAATGTCCTCTACAAAGCATGGGTCATCTAATCTTTTGAAAGGTAAGGCCACTCCTCTTTATGATATTTATACAACTGTCCACTCATCTTTACTCAAATGAAAAAAAATAGGCTGTGCCATTGAATGTTTGCACTCTCTGATATCTACCTGGTGGACTACTCCACTTACTGCAATAACTCTTGTAGATATTTTTGTATTTTTTTGTAACTTTTCCTCTTTCCTTGCTACCTTTTGTCTCTTCTTGGTGATTCGAGCTCTCAAGGCTATCTTTTCGCTTTCTACTGGGTCCTTCAGCTCTTTTTTTGGTTGGTCGTTGAGTTTGTTCTCAGGTCTACACTATTTAAAAATCAATAGTTATTTCATCACCCTAAATTTGACATCCACGGGGACGTCATTAGTCTCCTAAACTATTTTGAACTTTAAACCTTTGAACCTTTCAGAGTTCACCGATTCAATGGTTCAACGGTTCAAAGTTTAACGATTTGACAGTTCGATGGTTCAATATTTTGTAAAGAGTCGCATTCACTTAATCTTCTTTAGGAGTTTAATGCATCATTGAACTAATTATTTGAACCATTTGATTGAACCGTTTGGTTGAACTTTTTTTTGGAATCTTTCATTTGAACCATTCGCTCAAACTTTGAACTTTGAATTTTGAACCCTTTGAACGCATTGAAGCTTTGAACTCGTTGAACCTTTGAATTGGTGAATTTTTTGGAGTTCAATGGTTCAACAGTTAAATGGTTCAAAGCTTCATTCCAACTCATTGACCCCACCATTGAACCTTTTTGATTTGAACCTCGACGTTGAACCATCCTTACAATTTTTTAAGAAATGACTTAAGTGTTTTTCTTTGCAAAAGCCCACCTTTTGAACCCGTGATTTATTTAGCTAAAAAGGCTTGTGCGATTGAATAACTTGATTGCTTAGAATACTTTTTAAAAAAAGAAATAGACCATTTTGACCTACAGGACCGAAATGGTCAACATGTTTGTCCACAAAAATAAGTGACAAATTTTGAGAACAACAATATGAATCAAAATTTGTTAAAGTTATGCAATATAAATCTACTCATAAAACTTGAGTAAATTTTGAAAATATTTATAAGGATGATGAAAAGGTTCAACAAGCTAAGCTTTAGACTTTCAAAAGATAGTTTGAGATTTTGAAGATGGAAGAGGAAACAAATATAAGGAGTTATCTTTTGTAGGTTGATCAAATAGTTAATCAAATTCAAAGTCTTGGATAAAAGTTATAAGAATCAATCGTGGTACAAAAGATTTTGAGATCTCTACCATTGAAATATGATGCAAAAGTTTCAACAATTGAATAGATGAAAAACTTATCGAAGCTAAAGATAGATGAGCTACATGATATTATTATGGAATATAAGATGCGGACCAAATAAGAAAAACCTTCAAAAAGAGAAGTATATTCAAAACATCAAAAAAAGAATACTAAGATTCAAGAATCAAGTGACAGCGCTAGCGATGATGAAAATGACAATAGAGCTTTATTCATCCACAAACCAAAAAATGACATAAATAAATATCAAGAAAAAATACTTTTTAAATATTTTAATTGTAGAAAGATTGGACATTTTATAATTAAAGTCCCAGATAAGGGTAATGGTGACAATGAAGAAGTAAAGTCTACATACAAGAAGAATTTTAAAGAAAATTTAAAAAAAAATTTGAGAAGAAGAGTTTGTATTCTAAATATCCTAACTCAGTCAAAGATAGTGGAGTCAGTGATTCAGAAGAAGGGATTCTATTCATGGTCATACATGAAGATGCCTCCACAAGCAAAAGTATAGATAATCAAGAAGAAGAATAGGATGAAGCTGAAGTGAATCTAAAAGGAGAACTCATTTGTTCTTTAGAAGAGTTAAAAAAATTTGAGAAGAAGAATCAAATATTGAAGCTTCAGATCAAAAAAATGAAAAAGAGTCAAAGGAAACAATTGAATATCTACAAACACACTTTGAAGAATCCAAAAAGAATGAAAAAAATCTAATGACACAGTTGCAAAAAGTAAAGAATGTGAAAGGTTTGTTATTAAAATTGATTTTTTTAAAATAGATCATGAGAAAACAAATAAAGCAATCAATGATAAAGCAACCAATAATTCAAAATTTGAGAAATCCACTGATATATTGAATAAGATATTAGAAAGCTAAAAACCAATATCAAATAAGATAGGTATCATTTTTTTTTTTTTAAAACTATGTTGAAGCTCTTACAAAAGAGGAAATAAAAAAAGAAGTTAAGAATATAGAGGACATATCAAATAATGAAGGCTGGAAAGAATAAATCTACAAAAGGTAATCAAGTCAGACATACACAAATAAGTTCTATTTTTATGGTTACTATTTTTATTGTAATAGATATGGTCATAAAAAAAATGTCAGAAAAGGGATAACAATTTTAGAAATAAAAAAACTCATGCAGAGACACACAGAACCCACAACTCTTTTGCTCCTCTATCAAGATTTAATGAAGAGATCATAATATATTGCAAGTGCAACAACTTTAGACACATAGCTCAGTATTGTAGAAGCATGTTTGAGCTAGTCAAGAAAGACCAGAGTTTCAAGGCTCTTTTTATCAAGAATAAAGTTCATACAAGTTCATGGTAGAAGAAACAACTTAAAAAATCTATGTTAGTACAGACAACTTTGCATGAAAGAAATGAAGAAAATTTATGATGTATTGATAGTGAATGTTCAAGACATATCACAAGAAACAAGAACAAGTTTATAACCTTGAAGAAGCTCAATGGCGGCACAATAAAATTTGAAGATAATACTACTGCCAGAATTACTGAAAAAGATACACTAAGTTTGGATAATGGTAGAACTAAAACTAAAAATGTTTTGTATGTAGAAGATCTTAAGCATAATCTTTTAAGTGTAAGTCAAATATGTGATCAAAGGTACACACTAAAATTTTATATAGAAGGTTGTAAGATTAAGAAAAAATATTCAGATGTGTTGGTTACAAATGCTCAGAGAAGAAATAATAATTTATATCTATTATCAGACATCAAAGGTCAAAGATATTGTTTGAGTTAGATTAAATAAAGTTGGTTATGACACAAGAGAATAAGACATAAAATTTGTGACAATCTTGTCAATATTAGTAAGAAACAAGCAATAAAAAATCTTCTAAAGATTATAAATCTATCCAACACGCTTTGTGAACCTTGCCAGTATGGAAAGTAGGCCAGAAGGTGGTTCAAAACAAAAGAATACTTGACTACTAAGATGTTAGAGCTTGTTCACACTGATTTGTGTGGACCTATGAAAACTCAAAGTACTTAATGTGAGAAATATTTCATGTTTCTTATTAATAATTTTTCATGTATGACTTGGATAATATTTTTAAAGAAAAAATCAGAAGCTTTTAGACATTTCAAATCATTCAAAGCATTAGTTGAGAATGAAATTGGTTTGAAGATTAAGTGCTTAAAATCAGATTGAGAAGAAGAATTCATGTCAAATCAGTTTATTGAGTTTTGTGAAGACCATGGAATAAAGAGACATTATTCAGTAACTAGGACTCTATAGTAAAATGGAGTAGTTGAACGGAAAAATAGAACAGTTTAATAAATGATGAGGATAATGTTAAATGAATCTAAGATACCAGATAAATATTAGAGAGAGGTAGTTGGTATAGCAATGCATATTTAGAATAGAGCATTATTGAGAGTCAACAATGATAAGACTCTTTATGAGCTATAAAAATACAAACCAATCACAGTTGATTATTTTAGAGTTTTTGGTAGTAGATGCTTCATAAAGAAAAATAATAAAAAATTAGGTAAGTTTGAATCTAGAGTGGATGAAAGTATATTTCTTGGTTATTCTTATAAAAGTAAAGCTTATAAATGTTATAATAAAAGAACCAAGAAAATAGTTGAAAGTACAATTGTCAGGATAGAAGAAGATGGAGTTTAAAAAATCAGTGATCTAATAGACATTCATGAAATCATTGAAGATAAAAATTTTGAAAAATCAAATGAAGATGAAAAAGAGAAAAAAGAAATCAAAATCCTATCCAAATATTTCTAGAGAAATCATAATGAAAGTGACATCATCAGGGACATAAATTAAATAATTCACACTATAAGAATGATGGTAAGTGAATATGAGCAAGTTAATTTCTCTTTGTTATCCAAAATTCAACCTAGAATGTTTTTAAAAGCTAGACATGATAAGCAATAGGTTAAGGCAATGGATGAAGAATTAAATCAAATAGAAAATAATGATACTTGGAAATTAGTGCCTAGACCAAAAGGTCACAATGTGATAAGAATAAAATGGTTATACAAAAATAAGTTGAATGAAAATAGAGAAGTGACTAGGTATAAAGTAATATTAGTATGTAAAAGATATACTCAAATTGAAGGAATAAATTTTGAAAAAAAATGTACACTAGTGGCAAGGCTAGAGGCTATTAGAATATTTCTTGCATATGTAGTGTTTAAAAATGTCAAAGTATTTCAGATAGATGTCAAATCTACTTTTTTGAATAGAAATCTAGAAGAGGAGGTCTGCATTGAGCAGTCAAAGAGAATTTTTCTCTCAAATGATAGTAGTCATATAAGCAGATTGAAAAAAGTACTGTATGAATTGAAAAAAGATCTCAAAGCTTGGTATACAAGACTTGGTAAATACCTACAGGATTAAGGTTTCAAGAGAAGATTTGTCGACCGTAATCTCTACATCAAAATAGAAGGTGAGCATCAATTAATTATTGTGATATATGTTGATGACATAATATTTGGAGGTAACATTAAAAAATGACAAAAGAATTTTTTGATAATATGCAAAAAGAATTTGAGATGTCTATGCTTGGAGAATTTTTTTTTTTAAGTTGTAAATTTTTTAGTCAGATAAAAGAATTTTTATATCTCAAAGTAAATATGCCAAAAAATATTAAAATTTTTTGGTTTTGAAGATTGTGCACTAGTTGGTACATTGATGAGTACAGGGAACAAGGTAAATAAAGATGAAGATTCACCTATTACAGATAAATTTTTGTATAGATCTATGATTGATAGTCTTTTATATTTGATAGCATCAAGGCCAGACATTATGCATGTAGTAGGCATAGTTGTAAGATATCAAACAGCTCCAAAGAAGAGTCATATTCAATTAGTGAAGAGAATATTTAAATATATCAAGGAGACATTAGATTATAGATTATGGTATCTCACAGGTAGATATTTTACTTTGGTTGCTTATATAGATTTAGATTGGGCAAGTTGCTTAGATGATAAAAAGATTACAAGTGGAGGAGCTTTCATCCTCGATGATAACTTAGTATCATGGTTAAGCAAGAAGTAGAACTCAGTATCACTTTCTACAGCGGAAGCAAAATATATTGTGTTATACTAAAGTGCTTTAGATGAAGAAAATTATGGAAGATATCAAGGTAAAATATGATGAACCTATTTCTATTTTTTGTGACAGCATAAGTGCTATTAATATTTAAAAAAATATAGTGATGCATTCAAGAATAAAACATATTTCCATCAGATATCACTTTTTGAGAGAGAAGTTTATAGATCAGCAGGTTAAGATAGAATATATCAGTACTACAAAACATATTATAGATATTTTCACAAAGGTACTACCAAAAGACACATTTGAATATCTATGGGAGAAGTTGAGAGCAATTTTTTTTACTTCTTGCCATTAAAGATTATTATTAGTTGAGAAGGAGCTAAGTGTTAGCTCCAAGATAGGCCCTTTGCCATTGATGTCAAAGCCAGAGAAGAATAGAAATGGGTATAAGAATAGGTACAAGTACAAGTGAAAAAATAGGTATATAGAATAGGTACAAGTTGCTACAATAAAAGGGAGTTATTTTATATTTTTTAAATGGTAGTATGTGTAGGTTGGCATGTGCAGTGCAAATTTTAAGATGTGGTAGTTTTAGTTTGAGGTTGCCATCAATGACAAAGGGGGAGATTGTTAGAAATATTGTCATTGATATCAAAGGTCTATCATTGATGATAAATGCCCCATAACATTTAATATTATTTTTAATATTCATATCTTGGATAATATGTGTTAATATTTATTTAATATTAATAAATATATTTTTGGTTGCATAAAAGTCAAAATAGGGCCCATGGAGAAGTCAAAGAGTCATGGGGTAAAGACAAAAGAGGAATGAGAATCATTTTACTATAAAGAGTCATTTTGAAGAATCTCAAGAGTCATCAAGTGAAGATAAAAGAGGGTATGGTCAATTTTTCTATAAAGAATCACCTTAAAGAATTTGAAAGGTCACCAAGATAAAGACAAAATAGAAAAATATGCATTTGCTTATGAAAGGTCACATTGTGACTTTTTAAATGCAAGGATACGAAAGGTTATGCAAGTTTGGCATCATTTTTTATGAGAATTGAAAGGTCACAAATGATGAATGCCAAAGGTCATTTGGAAATATATAAATAAAGGCCTGAAAAGTCAAATGAAATATGCAAGAGAATGAATGGTTTACATTTGTTTTATATAAGAAAAAAGGAGAGAATAGAAAGAGATATTGTAGAGTTTTATCATTTGTTGAGTAACAACATTGAGAGATAGTGTGTTTTATACATAAGAGGGGTTGGTGCTCCTATGGGTTGGTGCTCACAAATTTTTGTAAGGGGCTGGTGCTCTTGTGGGTTGTTGCTCACAAATAGTTGTTGTGTTGGTGCTTGACAAAAAGGTTGGTGCTCCTGCAAGTTGGTGCTTTCAAAAAATTTAATTTGAGTTGGTATTCTTTCATATACTTGAGATTGTTCTCCATGGTTTTTTTCATTTTGGGCTTCCATGTAAAACTTTGCTCTCTCTCTCTCTCTCTCTCTCTCTCTCTCTCTCTCTCTCATGTGGTGCATATTGCTTTTAGATTTATTTCATATCTTGAATGAATAGTTAAGTGAAATTTTATTAAGTAAAAGATTTATAAGATATATGATATATTGATTCACCCCCCTCTCAGTATATCCTGTGCTTAACAAATATAGGTGGGTTCCCCATTAAATAAGGCAATAGAGATGAGGTAGATGAATGTAAGATGGTGTAAGGTTTCTAAGGGGAGATAGATCTCTCACAAATCAAACAAAGAGAAGATAAGAAAAATTCAAAGAAGATAAAACACACACTAAATCATTTTAAATCCTAAGGTTATTTTTGTCTCTCTTGTGGCTTATGCCTTAATTTATAATTGTGTGACTCAACTTGGTTTTTAAAATAGGTACTAGATAAGAAATTTAAGGATAGTTTCAAGTAGTTTAGGTGTTCAACATTGTCTATATCGGAAATGATACATAGCTCGATATTGGGGCCTATTCCCTCACTTCATACACTACAATAATAAGGGTGTTGGGTGCTTAACCAAGATATATCAAATGCCAGAGATTACTCTCAATTAGAGAATTAAATTTTAGTTTCTTCTCTTGGTAATGAAGTTCAAGTAGGATATCCAAGGGTGAAGGTTTATAGCTAGGAGATGAAACTGTAATCGATCCTTATGTCAAATATTCAATGTTTGATTTGGTGTAAGTGGTTTGGTCTTATCTATGCAAATAAGTGAGGCTAATATTAATTTTACTTGATTAATTAATCTATGTGAGCTAACTATGCAAGAAAACAATGTATGAAAGGTTAATTTTAAGCCTAAAAAAAAAATTTGATTTCATTTAAATGAGCATAAAATAAGAAATAAGGTACCTAAATGCAAACTACGCACCCAATAAAAGACTCAAGGGCCCCACTGGGCATGCCATAATGTTTCACTAAAATTTTGCTTTTATTTTTGCTTATAAATATGTAAGACTTAAAATAAGGGTGAGGTTAGTAGAACATGGATGTGGTTTGTACGCATATAAATCTAGACAAATGTCAATACTCCTCTTTGACTTGGGTCAATGACCTAAAATCATAATAAACTATAAAATGGTTGATTATTCAGATAGATCAATGGATTGCCTAGTAAATGCTAGATCCAAGAAGTACAATAATTCCTTAGGGGTTGTCAATCCACCATTAAGACAAGTTAATGTGAAGTAAAGTGTTGATAAAAGAAGGTTGTATAATTTAAATGAAAGTAATTTATCGAAATGAAATAAATACTTTTCATGAAATGATAATTTCAACAAAATAACATTGAAATAAATGTTAAATGGTCAAAGAATGATTCAAGTTATTATTTTTAACTCTATAAAGTGACAGGGATGAAGAAATAGGGTTTTTGGTTGAGATGGATAGGTGTTTTTAGCTTATTATTTTGGGTGAATAAAGTTACATAGTGACCATCACCAATTAGGGTATGATTGTTGATTATCAAGGCTGACCATCAATAGTCGACATGTGACCACTGATGGTTGAAAATGACTGTTGGCGATCACTTTAGGTTTTGACAGGGTATTGGTTCTAAGCGAAATAGGTTAAGGGTAAGTTGTATAAGGGTTTTGGTAGGTTTATTTAGGTGGGTTAATGGTAATGGAGACAAGAGGGAGCCTCAGAGATGTCAAGGTTAGGATTTTGACACTCAAATGGTTAAGAGTGGTCAGTGGATGTTTTGGTGGAAGAGGCAGTGTCTGGAGATACATAATTCTAATACAAGAAGGGTGTGGAAAGAGGTGAAAGTGGGTGTAAGCTTAAAACTATTGAAGATAAATAAACTAAAACTTTTAAAATAAGAACCAAATACTTAGCTTGTCATTGGCATTTTATAGCTTGAATAAGTCTAAAGTGCAATTGAGGCTATTTGGGAGTCTAGAGCTATGCAGGCAGAGTGACAGTAATTGAATCATTTGTGTTGGGATGATGAGGTGCTTTCTAAGTCTCTGAACTACTACTAGTTTGGCTCTAGTTTTCTAGGATTAGATGGTCATTTTCTCTCAATGATTTCCCCTTCATCCTTTGTGATTTCACCTTTCTGGGCATGGGTCTTAGGCTAACATTAAGTAACCATTGACGGTCCTAGTCAACCATCATCGATCGAGGGGTGATCATTGATGGTCATGAGTAAATAGTAAAAATTTGATAAAATTAGCTAATTACACTAATAATTAATGGTTAAGGCATTAGTAATGGTCCAAGGTTAATAAAAGTTTCATGAGGATGCATGAGGAAGAAGTCTAGGGAGTTAGGACATTAAATGCCAGGGTAAAAATGGTCTCTAGTCTAGGTGTTGATAGGTTAGCCATGGGTTTGGGTAGGTGAGGTGGAAGTAAGATTTAAATAATTTAATTAAATATCAGCTAAAGGGATAAATAGGTGAAAGGGTGTGTTAAAGGGTAACATAATCAAAGAGAGGCCAAGGGGTGGTTTAAAGGTTAATGCAACATCTAGAGCCATACAATCATATTAAATTAAGGTGGGAGGTATGAAAATAAAATTAAAATGTAAGTGAAAATCAAATTAATCACACTAATTCAAACTACAAAGTATGAAAAATCAATAAAATGGTTGTAAACATACACGCAATCAAAAAATAAAAAGATAAAAGTGAAAGACTTATGAAGTAAGCACAAAACATACTAAATTAAAATGGGAAGTATGTCAATGATGTGTAATTCATAATCAAACACTACTTATCTCAAATTTGAAATATATAATTTCATTGTGACTTGCTTATAGTATGAACTGGACATTGAAATATTTTGAGGAGGGCCTGGTCCTATCCATGGTCTTACACTGCAACTCACAAAGGGAAGACCAATGAGATATAAACAACTATCAGAATAAAAAATATGGTTGTAATGTGGTAATTTGTGAGGAGGACCTGATCCTATCCATGGTCTTACACTGTAACTCACAAAATAAAATACCAATGAGGTGAATGATAGTAAGGTAATATTTTATTATGATAATTTGTGAAGAGAGTCTAGTCTTATCCATGGTCTTACACTACAACTCACAAAGGAAAACCCTAGAGAGATTGATCAATTAACAAAATAATATTTCTCAAGGAGAAATATTAAGAATGTTGTAATGAAAGAGGAAATTTAAAAATCATGACATAGGTGTCTATGTGAAGACTTTAGGAAACATGAGGCATACTAGGTACAAAATAAAGACACTAAGAGTCTAGTGACCATAAAAATACAAAGGATATATGCTCACAACAAGCACTAAGTTATATAAGAAAATAGGTGAGATACTAAGATTGACTCATATTATTTATATGAATAAGAAAATTAAAATGGACCTACCTTCCCACATGTTCTATGTCCTTTAGAACCTCTTAAAGATCCATCGGTCTACTATGAAGATTAGATATTTGTATGAGAAAGTAGGTAGCACTTATAGATTTTTTTAATTCTCCTATCCAAATCTATTAGCCTACTACACCTCAATGGACCTCAACTCTATCATGAGGCCAACTATGGAGTTTGATCTTCGATTAGGCATAGGAGATGTGTTATGAATCACCTTTTAATGTGAATAGATTTTGAATGTGTGTGTTATATTTTGAATCATTATCTATTTAAATGATTTGGCTTTTAAATTTTTATGGCTTGTATAATTCCTTCTCCATATGAATTTGGAATAACCAACATGAGTGATATAAGTGATACACATGAATAAGCTTTAGACTTTGGTTTAGATGAATTTAAGTATCCAAAGATATGACTGACTAAACACTTTGGCTTACCTATGAACCAATAAGTAATCTCAAGGTTCAATTGTATATATGTTTAGTATGTGAAAGGAAGACAAATGAATAAAGGGATATCCAAAGTAGATCGATAAATAGAAATACAATGAGAAGTCTTGTTCACTAATTGATCATATGGTAGATAAAGATTACTAAGGGAGTCAAGGTTTGTATAATCAAGTCACAATAATAATTATATGATTTTTGAGTGAGATAAGAAGCAAACAACCATTATAAAAGAAAAAAAAATCATGAAAGAAGTTAACTTA
Organism: Torreya grandis; assembly: GCA_037957365.1. Classification (NCBI taxonomy): domain Eukaryota; kingdom Viridiplantae; phylum Streptophyta; class Pinopsida; order Cupressales; family Taxaceae; genus Torreya; species Torreya grandis. The sequence continues at coordinate 4,629,423 of JARHVA010000200.1, read as the reverse complement.
TACATATAAGTGTGAAATCTTGAAAAGAATGATAATAAACCATAAGAAAATAGGAAAGTAAATGAGACCATATAAAACACATAAAGCATAATATAATGATCCATGTAAAATAGATAGGTGAAACCAAATTTGACACATAGTCAAGTATATAAGATATATAAAAATAGATCACAAATCCAATCTAATATATTAATTTAGAATAATGTGAAAGAACACCATGTTATGTTCAAAAAAATTGATAAATTTGACCACAAATATTATCCATGACATCTGAAACATCTCTATGAAGATGGATCCCAATGGCACCCAGAATCTCATCAATCCTCATGGAAAGTTGTGTAAAGACCTTATTCTAAATATACTAAATTTAAAATGTAGGTGTAGCTAAAGGATCATGCTCATGAGGAATCTCATGCATATAATACTCAAAGATAGGAATAAGCACCTAAATGTGAATAGTATATGTGGGGTGAGAAGAAGGTGCCATCGAAATAGAAGGAGCCTTCTTTCATGGATGACCTATGGAAGGGGAAATAGTTAGTGTGGGTGTTGACTATGGGTGATCACAAAGGTGCTCCTAAAGACTATGACAATGATCAGTATGATGTGTATTAGACTAGTTCAAAAGATAGTATACCTCCCCATATTTAGGGATATACTCTAGTAATAACTTAGGAGGAGGTATAGCCTTATCTTTGGGTTGAGCAGTGGTGGGATGTAATGTGTCAATATATTGCCTAAGTTTATTTAAATGAGTGGAAGAGTGGTTATTTGTCTCATGGAAGCAAAAGATACATTTGTTAGAAGGATTTGGAGGCCTACTAATGGAATAAGTGGACGGAGAAGCTGGGGGTGGCTAATATATATAGCAATCTTTGGTCTAATGACTGACAACTTTGCGGATATAACAATAAGGGTCATCATCCTATTGGGTAGGCATGGGATTAAGTTGTTGTAAAATAAGAAGGCCATCACCAAGGGAATTCAAGGCTGGAACAAAAACTAGAATAAACTCAGTTGAAGGTGAGGTTGGTCACATAGACGGATTTAAAATAGTATTTAGCATCTTTGGGGGAAGCAAACTATAAGGAACCTAATATCTATCAAAATGGTAAGGACTTTTCATGACATAATCCATGAGCATTCTCATTAGGGGCTCTGTTATCTCTAACCTATGACAAATAGGAAGAAGACTAGTATTAGGTACTATAATGGAAGGAATGCTAAAAGATGAATACAAATACTAAAATAAAAAAGTGTGATATCAAAACAAATTGATATTTATAGCTTGGCCAAGCCCAATTAAAAATGGGTCATCTAAATCATAACCATCATCATATTTAGGTGTATGCAATTTGATGGTAAATATAGGTATGACTTTATCATCAAAGGACATGCAATGGATATAATGTATAGTCTTGGTTAAGACAATGAATCTATCATTGACAAGTGGTTGATGAGATTGAGGTTGCAAATAGGGAGGATGTTGGGAGATAATATGAAGGGATATGATGCAGAGGCATGGGGAGAAGTTACCAAACCATTATGAACTAGATTTGATCTTGTCCTAGTTCACATTCATTGCTTAACTTGCCCTTGTTGGTCTTAATCACTTTGATCTATATTATTTGCACTCTAGACCATTTCATAGATTGTTTGTTCAAGACATTGTATCCTTTCCCCCTATTGTATCAGACTCTCCTGTGAGTTCTTAAGGAATATTCTCAAAGCATAGATGGTCTTTAAGGATCATAATATACCTGTATATACCTATTTTAACTGTCAACTTACCCTTTATTGCTCTTTCCACACATTTCACTCTCCATGGTTACACTAGGCTAGTAGCCTTTTTTGTGCATTTTCCCTTAGTTTGATCAATTTAACTCTTTTATTGAAGATATAGAAACACTTTAGATCCCCTTCTATCTATGTTCAATCCCTCATAAAGTTATAAGACCTATCTCATTGTCTTTCACCACATACTAACCTTGCATGCCTTCTAATTACTCTAATTAAGGCCTATTTTAACCCTCTTTGCACTCAATTGTAAATATATGTACAACGACGTACCCTTTCACTCCAAAAATACTTTAATCTCTTCAATCATGCTTATATTACTAAAACTACAAATTTTGGTAATTTTTTTATGGTGGGATCTCTTCCAATCACCTAAACCCTAGTTCTAGGGTTTCCTTGCTTGCAACCAGGCTAAGAGCCTATAAAATTGCCTAATTTGAGTTTCACAGGGTTTAAAAAACCCAAATCACTTGAATTAGGTGTGTTTATATTTCTTCTACCTTTTCCAATTGATTATAATTCTTCCTCCCACCATTCCTTGCTCTTAACTATGAAAACTTAGTCAATATGTGAGCATTTGTTGACTATATACAACATGTTATCTTCAATTTGCCAAGTGTTATTTCTAAGGGAAATTTATTAAGGGTTTAAGACATTCAAGAGGTCTGTGCAACATCCATATCACTTTATATATATTCAAATATTCCTTATCAATCATGCTAGACCTATTTACCATGAGTTCCACCTTCTTGAATTCTAACAAAGGGTTGTGTAACAACCTTGTAGACTATGTTCACGTTAAAATATTCTAATTCTTGGTTGCATATGTTTATATGTTGATCCAAATTCTTTGATATATAATACACCCAAAATATCTACATGCACCTACCATTTGTCAGTTTCCCTTTCTTAGTTTATTGACTGTGAATACAAAATAATATTTGTGGAAACTGGGGACCCTACAAGTTTGCTAACATAGAGACATTTGTTCAAGGTTTTAAGGATCTCATAATTATTATAAATATTTCAAATCTCCCTCAATAAAGGAACCACCTATCTAAACATACATCCAAAGCATACTTGATAATGATTGAGGAATAAGTCTTCAACTTCTTATAAGGTCACTGTGCATACTAAATAGGGTACTCATTGTATCCATGTAGCTCTTTCTTATTTATAAGGTTTTCCTTCCTAATTTAAATGAAAATAACTCCATTAAAATTCAGACTCTCTCTTTCCAACCTTTATGTTCACAAGTTTATTAACTAAGAATTAAAGACTCAACATTGTTTCCATTCCTTAACCAATGTATGATAGGGTACATGGCATGATTACCATTCTTGTTGAGTTTCTTGTGTAGAAAGACCTTAACCATTTCTATGAAGGATTGTATAGGCTCAATACATACCAAAACCACTAATATAAGGACTCACAACTTATTTATCATTTAATATCACCCAATTTCTCCTCTTTGACTGTGACTTATAGCTGGTCCTTGTTTTTCACCTTCAAGCATGCTTCCAACTGCAAGTTCACTCACTTGATAATAAATTCAAGGTCTTGAGGACCTTCAAGGGAAATATGAATTAAATATCAATCTAAATATAGTACAATATGTTGCCCCCCAAAATGTTAGCTATTTTTGGGACAACATTTGAACTATTTTGGTCCTACAGACCAAAATTATCTCTTTCCTTTCCAAATTTTGTCTTGAGCATTCAAATTCCTCATTTTTCAAGCTTTTCAAAAATCTACGGACTGCAAACAGGGTTATTTATACAAGTTCAACGGGCTTCACAACTTCTATAGGTGTGTTCAATCAAAAGAATCAATTTCTAATAATTGGTCATTTTCAGAATTGGTTCATCACCTTGGTTCAAACAAAAATTTCCATCAGCAAGCATCAGTAGTAGGTTCAACGTTTGGTTCATCTTTTGGTTCAACATCTTGGTTCAACGTCTTGGTTCAATGTTTGGTTCAACGTCTTGGTTCAACGTCAAATGGTTCAACATTTGGTTCAATGGAACAGTTCAATAGTTGGTTCATCACCAAAGTTTAAAGAGTTTCCCAAAGAAGACTAAAGTCCATTCAAAGACTGCCTGAAGAATAGATACCCTTGTGGGAGGCTCTTCTCGACTCAAAATAGGCCATTTCTTAAGGCCCAAAAGGGCAAGTTCAATCCAGAAAAGTGCCAAACAGAAAAGCCGAAAGAAGATAAAGGAATGATGCACCCAAAAATGTCAAATTCAACACAGTGAATTAGTCGTTGATCCTTTAAACATACATACTAGAATACATTCACATATTTCAAAGCCAAGACTAGCAGAAACCGAAAAAGGAATAGAACAGTAAATTAAATCTAAGACCTGAGTCAATTAGCCAGACAAGGAGGAACGATGAAGATAAGATCAGATCGCCAGGTGGACATTGAAAGTTACAAACTTTCAATAAGCACGACTTATTTCCTTGCATTGATAAAATCAAATGGGTAAAGCCCCCCTAAGTTCCAGAATGGATTCTTAACAGATTCCAATGCAAAATGATGTATTGATTGTTCCCAAGTCCTTATTGAAGAGGCTATATAAGGAACTTTCTTCTATTGTAATCTGGATCTCTTTTTTAAAAATTAGAATGAAACTCTGCCCAAATTGTAAGGCATTGCTGAGACTTTGAGCTCAGATTACTGACCATATTTTGTTACTGGAATAAGAAAGCAATTGGTTTTTCAGACTTTGTGGTGTAATATCTTTGTTATTGAGGAAATCATTCTTATGTCTTTTTCTTCAATATATCTACTATTCCTTTAATTCAACAAGCAGAATTAGTGACAGCAATTAAAAAATGTGTCCTAAAGAGTCGACTGTGGAGAGACTTTGTGCCCCCATAATCGCCTTTAGTTTGTTTTCTTTTCATTTCTGTATAAAGGACCTTGCGGTGACTTTGTGCCCTCATTGTCCATCGTATCTTACTCTTGAGAAATCCAAGTGAAGACTTTGAGCTGCATCTTGATTTGCTGGTTATTACATCCTTTGCTACATTTTGTTGTTACTAGCAGGAGTATTCTTGTGGTTTGCTTAATAGTACTTCTGAAAGAAGAGTACTATATGTCATTTCCCCTGAGTTTTTCCTTTGATCCACGTGCATCATCTCTGAAAGAAGAGAGATGGATGGTTTGTCCCACCCATGAGTATTATTTTTTGTTTATATATATATATATATAGCATACCTATAGGGAACCTCCCCTTGATGAGAGGAGAGATCAGTGTCTTTTTGATGTGGTAAAACTGACAATTGGATGACTTATCTTCCTACTTTGGCTAATCAGACCTATTTTGTTTATCAGTATGTTGATCGACAAAATATTCAACCAACACAATAATCACATATGGATAATACCATTTTTCATTTATTCTTTTATGATTCATCAAACTTACTTGTTCAGTTTACAACAAAACTCCATTATTGTTCTTGAGGAGTTTTAATACATTTTCATGCTCAATAATTTTCTATCCTCTCTCTTTATTGTAAAAATCTCTCCTCTATTCCATATAACCCCTCAAAATATGTACCATCCTCTATTTCCACAAACTTTAAGTGTGGTTATCCAATTCAGTTACAAAGCAATTTTTTTTCTTGTTCACCCAATGTATGGGTGAGGGTGATCATACAAAATTGACATCCACCTTATGAACTTAACCCATATGACTTAATTAGACTCAAAGAACCCACTTGAATCATCTATTCACTCCTTATATGCTTTTATCCCTCTTAGACTTAGTTTAATTATTTGAATTTTCAAATTGCTGGTTTTAGAGGGAAAATTCCAAACACTCTTGATGTTCAATCTTAAGACTCTAGAGGTCTCCAAATAACCTTGAAAACATGAATGGACCTTGATATGTCTCTTGACACACATTAACACTCCAAACTTTGACCTATTTGACTCTTTAAGACCAAAATACAAAATAGATGTCTTCTTACCTTGATGTTCCTATATCAAGATAGATCAAAGGTTTTGATATTGAGGTTAATGCCATCAGCTCATCATAATCAAAATATAGAAGGTTAGGTGTAATGTTCCTGATTAATTTAGAGTGACCATTATAACTTTGAGTGGAATTGATGGGATAATTGAGGAGTTGAGATTCCTTAAATGAGATACTAAATAAAGGTTCAAGGGTAGGAATTTTAAAGACACCATGTTCTTGAAATTATTTGAAATTCCAAGGGTTACTGTCTCTTTAAATCTTGTAAATAGATATATTATGGAGGAATTTGACACATTGGCACACGTATGAAGTGACTTATATCATACGATGAGTCCAAGGTTGACCAAGCAAGATGTTATAAGAGAGGGGGAAGTTAAAGATCATAATTTTCACATGGATAGTGATAGGAGGGACAGTGATGAGAAGTCAAAGACAACATAAAGGAGGCATTTGACGTATATTTTATCCTTGACATGTGTTACATGTAGATTTGAGGTTGCATTCATAATATCTAAGTGTCTTATTGAAATCAAGTGAGGAAGCACAAGTACATGAACCTTCATTAATTAGGGCATGCTTAACTTGGATATCACTAACTTAGATGATAATGAATAGAGGAGGATCATTTGCATGAAGTATAATCTCATCAAGAATCATAGAAGTGATAAGAAACTTAAGGGAAAGAGAAGTTTCCATTGTTTCATCAACAATTATGGACATCTCTTCACATTGTTGAAGGATACTATCTTCGGATCCAAACAAGGTAGCTTTGCATCTTGCCAGAGTAGGACTTCGGTTCTTCATGTCAAACAACAATTGCATTAGATTATTTCAATGGATAAGATATCATTAAATTTAGTAAAGGTATTTGATATGGGAGATGAGAAAGTTCCACAATGGGATCACATTCATCATAACCCATGGGAGGATTTTGAGATATAGATGCATAATGTTGCAAGAGCTCCTGTGAAGTAGGGTTGAAAGTGCATTTAAACTTGTGTTGATAAGGTGTAGTTGGCTTGGGTTGATTACAATTAGGTTGATTGATTTGAGGTGGTGTGATGGTTGGTTAAAGTATTTATTGTGGTTAGGAGGAATAAATACTATTGGAAGTTTGGGTAGCATTGTCTGGTAGTGAGGATGTTGGGGGAAGAGTAGAGATGGTGTGAGAGGTATAGTAAATTTTTGTTGAGAGTAGTGTTTAGAAGGTTACAATTTCCTCTTTCCTCAATTATATTATATGGGATGGGAAAGTGTCCTGAATGACACAAAATGGTTGAGAGGTGTGATGCGTGGGTGTTGGATTGGAGTCAATGAAAGAAACTACTCTCTGCATGTTAGTCATATTAATCACATTTTCTTTATTAGTAGTGAGGTCTATAAGACTTTCAAAATTGTTTGTATAAAGAGTAAGCTTGTTGATGTTATATTGATGGTTGCAAAGAGGATCTTTATATATATCAAGATGAACATTAGCTTGACTTAAAGTTTGGTTTTTGTTTGCATTTCATGGGCTTTAAAAGGTATGTCATATGCTTTTTGATGCTTATGAATAAGTTTTCATGATCAAATTTTGGCCCAAGAATAAAATCAATAGCTAGATTGCATAATTATCCACAAGCTTGTGAGAGTGGCCCAAACTTGTATGAAACCAACAAAATTTATATGGATCATACTATGATTTCATTAGATGAGTGGGGTCAAAATCTTGTGGTAGAGATCTTGGAAGACATTTTTGAAGCTCAACTAAGGATAATGGTTTGTGGACATTAATGTTGTTCATTTGAAAAAATGTAGGAGTGTTGTTTGGAGGGGGGTTATGTTCCATAGTGTTGTTTAGAATGATTTCTTGAATATTATGAATAGTGTCATAGGTATCGGTAATGCCATCATTGGTTACATGACAGTTTTTGTTTTTAATGAGCATACAATTTCCCATAGTAGGTTGAGATGGCTTAGATGCATGAGAAAGTCCTATCACTTAGCTTGGTCAAGGGATTCTTCCAAAGTTCTTGGAGAGAAAGTCCTAACCCAATATTGTAATTTAGGGTAGAGAGCATTATTGAATAGGTGGAAGAGTTTATCATCTGACATATTATGATCACATTTGTTAGACAAGCTATTCTATCATTTCATGAAGGCTTGTGCCGTTTCAATTTCAAGTTGTTTATAATTTATAAAGTGAGCTAAGTTGTTCTCAAAAGATCACTAGTTTGAAATTCTTAGACTAGTGAGTTAACCAAGTCTTCAAGGCTAGTGATAAAATGGGTTTTTAATTGATTGTACCAATCTAAAACATCTCCTTGGAGTGTTTTATTTAATAGTTTGGTAGATTAAAAGGTATTAAGTTTGACCCAGTATTTATAAAGGTTACCAAATGTCTTTAAGTGCAATGTGGGATCGGTGGACCCAATATAGGTGATGGTGGGTGTGATATCTCCTATGTCAATATTAGTATTTTGAGGTATAGTAGATTCATTTTTTAGATATTTGAATGTTTTATTAATGAGGGGTGATTGAGGGATAAGGTTACCCTGGGAACCCCTAAGGGGAGATGGGGGGCATTTGAATTTTGTGCTCCCCATGAAACTTGTTGAGGTTCATTTTGAAGACTAATGATATGGTTTTGCATCTGCATCATCTAATTTTCATTATTGGTTTGAAAAGTATGCATTTTATTTAGTTTTTGTAATAAGAATTAGTTAGTTTGGGTAGTATTTTGACTAGTGTGCACAACATGGGATGCATTAGTATTAGTATTAATGATTTGAGTTACACTATGAGTAGTAGCATGTGTTGCACTAGTGGCATGAGAAGCATTAGTAGCAAAAGATACACTAGTGTAATGAGAAACATGGGTATCAAAATATGCACTAGTGGCATGGTTAAGGGAGAAAGTCTTTTGAAGAGGCCCACTAGAAGTTGAACCTACCATGTTAGTAGAGATACTTGTCATGGAGGTTGAAGAAGTTATAGAAGAAGATGTCATAGTGTGTGAAGGAGACATAATATAAGGAAAAGGTTGAGATGTAAATAAAGTGGTTCCCCAAAATCTGTGAGAGAAGTTAGGGGAGGGTGAAGGAGGTTCTACTATTTGAGGACCTATCATAAGACAATAAATGGTTGAAGAGTCTTTTCCTCTATGTTGAGTAAGTTAATTTATGAAGAGCATTTCAATTGTGTATTCTATATCATGCTCATCTTCTAATGAGAAAAAAATATTATGAACTAAGGATGATTGGGGAGGAGTCCCATAATTGTTAGTGCGAGTGGAAACATGGATATTGATTTCATCCAAAGTGGGTGCCACAAGATGTGTCTTGAAAAACCTATTAGGATTGGTAAAATTTATCATGTTTATCTAATTGAACTCTGTATTATCTTCAAAAATGAAATTCAAAATGAAGGAAAGAGGCTAAAAATTTGATGAAAAGAAGGATCAGTGGATAGGATACAAAATTGAGCCAATCGATAGTCTTCTACAAAATAGGAAATAGAACATGGAACAAAGAGACATAGTCATATAGGTTGATTTCATGTTACAAGATAGGAAATATAATAAGATGAAAAAATGACACGGTCAGATAGGTCGACTATGTACTAAAATATATAAGCTGAAAAAGATATATAGTCAGACAGGGCAACTGTGTAATGAAGGTAAGCAAGACCAATCAGTTTGTGAAAGACTATCGATATGGGAGATAATGTTCTAAAAATAAGAAAAAAAAAATTCAAGATAATAGCTAAGCAAAAAAAGTGAAGCACACAATGAATTAGATCAATATGATTGATCTAATTAAAACACATAACACAAACCTTGCACTAATGCTGGATAATACAAGTTTTGCAATACACAACACAATAATCAAATATCAATCAACAAAATTGAATTTATTTTTAAATAATTGGTCATTCTTAAATATTATTAAGTTATAATAAAAATTTTAATTAATGTGATGGGGAGTTGATTGTAAGAAAACACTAGAAAGCAATCTATAGATAGTTTCAGGTAATTTAGGCTAAAAATAATAGGTATTGGTGCTAGTACTAGATTGATATTGGAGCCTACCCCCTCACTTCATTTTTCTACATTAATAAGGGTGTTAGTTGATTTTCAAATATATATCATCAACCATATGTTTATACTTGGCCAGAAAACCAAGTCAGCTTCCCTCTTGATGATGAACCAAGTAGATAGACCTTGGGAAGAAAAAAATTTAATTTTTGTTTAGTGTAAAGTGATTTAAAAGTGTGTTCAAAAGAGAAAAATAGTTTGAATAAATTAGTAAATTTAAAAACTACCTAATTAGTTTAAGTTTGTTACTCTAAGAAGGCAAGCAACTAAAATGTAAAGAGAACTAATTACTAGCAAAATAGGTTAAATTTTTTAATTGTGAAGGGTATGGAGTTGGTTCAGTTGACACTATATGCAAACAATATAGAATAGAGTTGACATGGTCATTCCTATTATACAAAAGCACTATCTGAAAGAACATAGTTGAACAGGTTGATTGTGTCTTCTAGAGAGAAGATATGCAAGAGAATTATGTCGAGCTAGTCGACCCAGTTTATTATAGGGTTGAAATTTTATAGATTGCAAACTTGTAAAATATGATATTGTAAATAAAAAATATAAATAATAGAGAAGGTAATAATTAACATTAGTATTTTTGAACATGCTTATTTTTTAAAATTTATACTATGTTTTTCAAGTGTTGATTTTAATATTCTACAAACATAGTCGACTAGGTCGATGCAGTTTACAAAACCTGTGCTAAAAAAGAATATGAAAATAGAGTCAATTGGATTGATTATGTCTACAAACCTATATGTTAAAAATAAACTACAAACAAATTTGATTGGGTCAATGAAGTATGCAATCCTGTAACTAAATAATAATACTATGTCGAGTTGATTGATCCAGTCACCTGTATTTAGAGAAAACCTACACATATAAAACAAAATCATTTTGGAGTGACTATGTATTGAACTTGCACATAGAATTTTAGGTTGTATCTACAAGTTTGATATATTACTACAAAAAGAAAAATATATGATATGATAATAACATGAATGTGTGAAAGAAAACCTACAATGATTTTGATTCAGGTCAGGCCCACCAGAATTTATACAAAGGAAAATGTAACTGACCTATTAATCAATCATAGCTCAGAGAAGATAAATCTTAATTACACTTTTGTTTGTTGATAAATTTAGACATTCTATGTCATGACAAAAATGGATCCACTAGACCTAACTAAGGGGTACCTTATCACAATAAAATCATTAGAAATATTTCCAAAACCTCTAGTCAAGCAACACCATGCACTAACCCTAGCTAGGTCTTATGTTTTATATTCACAAAGTAAATTCAAATTAAATTAAAATTTAATCTAGTGATCACTAAACCTTGTGTCACAAAGTGGGGGTAATAAACATAAAAATTAAACATGCATAGAATATCTATACTTAAGTTAATGTATAAGAAGTCTTAATTGATGGGAGAGAAGTACAAATACAAATCTATCTACTTTAACAAAGGAGGAACAAAGTTAATAATACTTACCTTTAAATATGAACCCACCAAGTCTCAATATCTCCATTGGCCAAGGTGCTTTGTAATAGGTTGTTATGGTATGTAAGGTTAGCAAGGATAAGTCAGACCTAAGCTACACAAAATCTTTATGTATCCAAAAAACTTCTCCACAAGACAAGATATATAACTCTAAAAGAATTATTAGAACCCTAAGCATGCTCTTCAAGTAGAATGATAAATAAATAGATGTGTAATATAATATATTTTTTCTTCTCTTTATCTCATAAATGATAGAAATGGTCGTGTATATATAGCTAGATCTAACCCTAAGCCTTTCTGAAAGTTTAGCCAATAGGGTCAGCCCAATTTGACCTTGTATCATTAATTAATAAAATCAAGTTAGTCCCTGGTCTAGGTTGGCATCGAGTTAGACCCATACCATACAAATATAATTTATAATATAGGGCCGACTAAGGCTGAATTGTTCGGTAAATGTCAAAAGGCTTTTAGGATTAGGCAGAGGCTAAGTAAGGCAATGAATTGCTTGGAGGATTGTGTAAGAGAGGAGAAAAAGTTTAAGGAAATTTATAAGATATGGCTATGTAGATATCAAGTGGTGGTATAGAGGACAACAATCTTACGAAGTACTAATCGTCTATCCATCCCTTTTCTAGTGCATCTTTTAAGGCATGCACTCAGAGAGATTGAGACTCGATAGGTTCTTGAAAAAGAGAAATCATCAGTAATTTATAAATTTTAAAATTATTATGTGTATACAAATTCCCCCCTCAAAGTATATAAATACATAGGTAACAATCAATCATCAATAAGTATGATTGAGTTAACTCAACCCATTACACTTCCTCTCTCTTTTTTCAAGTTTCTATCTCTCACAAGTACCCTATGGTTTTTGAGGTAAAGAGAAAGAAAATATTGATTTCTTTTTGGCATTTATAGAAGATAAATATCTCAACCCTCTTAATAGACACAATTATAGGCAACAAAATAATCACAATTTCATCATAGTCAAAGCCAACAAGTCTATAGTCAACATACATGATTGTCTTACATTATTGTCTAAGGAGAGCTGACCTATCCAAAATTATCCATAAACCCTGCCTCTGCATCTAAACTATCACAATTTTATTTGATATTTATTTTCATTGTCACACATCAATTATAGTCAACCATAAACCAAAAATGTTAAATATCTTATTATTGGTTGCACTTATTATTTCTAGCATATGCCACTTATCAATCAATCTTAGTCAATTATGTTTTATACTCAGATTTGTGCTTAAATGTCATCTATTACAATCTAAATAATATTTCAAAGTTTTATATCTATTAGGCACTATTATATAGAAAATAGGGTAAAACATATATCTGAGAGTAGTAACTCAAGAGGGTGAAATTGTATATGAAAATCTATTAGGAACCATAACCAAAGGTGGTTAAGCTATAGAAAATATCATGAGGTTGAATGATTTGATTTTTAGGTGGCACTTTGGTAAATTTTCATGTTATTTATGAGGTTGGTTAGGAAACCTGAAAGATGTATCATGAATAATATGTAATTTATTGTTGTGCACAAACTTAAGGCAATGATGTAGTGTGGATAGTATTACTCTTATTTTATTTATCCAAGGGCATCCAATTAATAGAGTTTATGCACTAATATCCACCACTATGTATGACCACACTAATGATATCTTAAGACCAATTATAGATTGTAATGTAAAACCACCAGGGGGTGTGTGTGAAATATTGTCATAGATCCTAAGTATCATAGTCATGCTAAGTATATCTTGATAAGTGTTACCTCTATTAGCTAAAAATGACATTGAAATTAAATTTTGACTTGAACTATTGTAAACTATAATGCCATGTATAATCAAAGAATGTGAATCAACAAAAACATGTACATAGAGAAGATCATTATTTTAATCATCACGTGTAATATTGTGGTTATAAATGTGATAAATGTTTTTTTTAAAGATCTGGTAACTATTATCATAATGCTATTAATTATATGATCACTCAAAACCATTGATTGATGTATATATGCAATCATGTGTACATCATATGTTTTATTAGTATTATGATCTCACAATGGATTTTTAAATATTTTCAAGTTTTAAACATGTATTATGGTATATTCATTCAATGTATTATTATGGACATCAACTTGAATAGTATTACTATCGATTAAATCTTATATATTATGCCCCAATTTCTCATATCAATTGGTAGAATGTTTGGAATCTTTATGGTAATCATAATATTGGTTCACAGCATACCCTTTAGGCATCGATCAAGAAGTTTTTAATTGATATGACTTAGATAGAGAAAAAAATTTGCATTCAAGTAAACATTTAAAAATTTTGGGAAGAGGTTCTTGTAACCATGTGAATTGTCTAATATTCCTAGAAGGTGGAAGGACAAACCTATTAGGTGTTTGTGAAACTGTATTTATAATTTTTGCCTCATTCTTGCTTGAAAATCCAATGCACCAGTAGTCTTAAATTTGCATGTTGATTTTCCTTGATATTCAATGGTAGTAGAGATAGAAACATTAGATGTATAACCAAGCATATTGGCCTCTAAAAGTTTAATCCCATAGTTGCAAAGCATATGGAAATATTTATCAAAATATTGATAACTATTGAACAAAACTTTGTCTTTAATTGGTTGAAGAAAACTATTGGAGAAGATACTTTGTAACTCACTATCAAGGATTTGATGAGACATATTTGTAAGCATAGTCTTGAATCTAAGCACATAGCTAACAAAAATATCACTAGGTCCTTGTCTAATTTATGCAATTTGAAAAAATGTGACATTTTGAATAATGTTTATACAAAAATGAGATAAAACTATGTTGGATAAATCATTAAATTGATGCAAAAATCCTACAAGTAAAATGTAGAACCAATCCAAGGCGTAATCTTTGAGACTTTTAGGGAAAACCTTGGTCATCAATGTTGAGGTATTTTCTTTTTGTTGTGTTGAGGCATTGATGTTGTCATTTATGTCAAAGGTGATTGAGTATCATTGATGTCACAGAGGTGCTCTTGTGAAGATACATGGTAAGTGATCATGATGGCTTAAGCATGATCTAGTAGGTCCTTAAGTTCTGCATAAGGTCTAGGCACAATGTTATGATGTGACAAACTTATGATCAATGTTGATTTGTATTTATATGAGAGATCATTATAAAGAGAGTACTTATTGTGATAAGTTCATTGTTGATCAATTTCATAAGAAGCAAGTCTTTGTGGACAAGGTGTATTGTGAATCCTACTTTTATCTTGGTGACGGCATGAATAGTGAAGCATGATGAGGTGAGCAGTCTGAGGCTTGTGAAAAGAAGATTGGTAGAGTGTGATCATGGTATGAGGTTTTATTACATGATCATGAAGTGTCGAGATCAATGTAAGTGGTTTCAAGGTATGTTCAAGGTCTAAGTGTGACTAGCAGTCTAAGGACTAATACGCAAAAATACATAGAGTAGTTTAATGAGGGGTCAAGTTCAGTTTCTAAGGTGATAGAGCTAATGAGAGCATTATCAGAGGTGTGAAATTTTGTGTCAAGTGTGTTAACCAAATATGAGGTCAAAGTCTAAAGGAGAAAGCATGAAATGTGGTTTTGAGGTTTTAGTTGTGTACAGAATGAGTATTTCAAACACAGGAAAAAAAATTTCATGCTTGTTGGCACATGTGACTATTACATGGGAATATAATCTCTTAGGGAGAGATCGAAAAAGGTCCTAAAAATTATTTCCAAGCACTAGGAGTTGGTTTTAGGGACAGAGCATTATTAACAAATGTTAAGAATGAAAACTGATCTAAAACCCTCATAGTTACCTAATATGGAAGATCTTGATAGAAATGGCTCATAATGGATTGGATGACCTTGTTTTGTGTTTGTATCATGGATTGGACACTTCTCGCTACATCCATATGGCATTGGTTTGTTGGGTGAGTAAGTAGACCCCATAGAAAAGTACTTGTTTCTCAGAAATTTGGTATAGTAGACAGGGTTGACTGATTCAAAGTTGCACAATGGATGGAGGTTAAATATTGATACTTATGTCTTATTTCCATGGTTTTTTATGAACAAGTTACAGACCTTAAATATGCTAAAATGGTCATGAAATTTGACCTATCGCTAAAAAGGCCTAGTGAGGAAGACAATGAGAAAAATAGGCAAAAGTGGGAATGAGATTAGGGATGTGTTTCCATGGATTAGAAATGAATCCAATTACATGGGTTTGTTGTTCAATACCTATAAAACATTTCCATATTGGTTATATTTTTTGGAGGTCATTGAAAATGTTGTTCATAAGATGACATGTCTAATGAAAATGAGACAATGAAGGTGTAAGGTAGAGAGATTGGTATGAAAGACTAATATTGTCACTAGACCATGGTATATTTATCTATGAATGTTACTTAATGATCTCATAGGATCATATGCATGCATAATAAGTCTCTAAAATTGATCACATAGGTACTGAAAGTCATAATCACCATGATTGGTCCTCAAGGTATAATGATAATTCTAGGAATGCAAGATGGAGTGATGAGTTTGAGACGCTATATCTTGAGTTAATGTATATAGTTAACATGTTAATATTTTTTTGGATATATATACAACCTATATATTCTTTATATAACATTGAGAGTAGTTTAAGACTCTGAAATATGGAAGCCAAAATGACTTGTCTGGCTATGTAAGGACTACAAGAGAAGAGGTCAACAAATTGGTCTACAAGACCAATAGTTGCCACTATAACTTGTGATCTATCTAATGTAAGATGTTATATATGTCACACATAATATATTCATGTGCATAATAATTCTTTAAAGTGTCTTTACAGTAACTAAAAATAACATTCATCAGGACCATGTTTTGGAGCATTTAGGTAGTCTTTTGTGTGTTAGTAAGATTGATGTTCTTGAGTCATTTTGCCTAGTGTGTAAATGTTTAAATCATATGATGATGTTATATATATACCATTATATATTATACATGAATTTGGAGTGTTGGAAAGTGCCTCTACTGATGTTTGAGGTTAAATTACTAATGACTGGTAGTTCAAAGTGAGCTTTTTGAAGAGGTGTTTTTGAGTCTTTAGAGGCTAAGTGATGATGTCTAATAGCCTTTTTGATGACCTTGAGGTTATTAAGTTTCCATCCATATATGGATTGTGCCTTGAATGTATATATATAGCTTGTTTGAGCTTCATCTTTGAAAATAGCATTTTTAGGGGAATCAGGCCTAATAGGTCTTTAAGGCCTAATGATGCTTTCAAGGTGTGATCAAAGGATTGTGACTTACTGAGAATAGAGGAGGTTATTTGAGGGTGCCATATAATTTTTTTTAATATTTGATTTATTTGGTAAGGACCATCTAGGCCATAAAGGTTCAAGTTGTTCCATGGAAAGGATAGACCTAATTGCAATTAGGTCTCTAGGAGGCCTAAGAAGAGAAAGTGGTGTGAGTTTGGCCGACCCAATGGTGACCCTATTTTGATTTTTTTTTTTGTAACATGTTATAAGGAATGTTTTGGTTCTAACCCTGATGGATTAGTGTTTTGGCTAACATATAGAGTGAGTGAACTAGTGACAAGTATAAGAAGAAGGCCAAATAGACCTATTTGGATCAATTAGACAATTGGGGAGTATGAGTGAATAAAATAGAAGATTCAAGAGCTCAAGAAGGTCTGAATGGCAATCAGATAGGTGTATAATAAATAGATATGAATATCTCACTTATGTTATGTTAATGTAAAAAAGGTCATATGACCTAACCTAGTCAAGAAGAGGGTTAATTAAGTGAAGTAGAAGGATAGATTTGCTTGTTTAAAGAGGCAATTTAAGAGTATTAAAGGAGTGATATTGTGTTTATTATCTATTGAGATACTATCAGAGATGTGTTAATGATTTATGACATTAGATAGTGCAAATAGAAAGTTGAAGAAGAGGTCACCATCTATTGGTTGAGCAACAAGGTGTTTTGAAGGTGATCAAGTTTGTCTTGGCTGAGTTGATGCTTAGCCAAGACGGAGTGGGATCTAACTTGTAGGTTGGTACTTGCATAAGTGTCCTTGAAGTGGCTGAGTTGGTTTTGAGTCACTTAGGGGGTTGGTGCCTCCTTATAAGTTGGTGCTTGCTAAATGCCTAGTTGAGTTAGTGCTTGAATAAGTGAGGTGTTGGTCTTCTTTATGGGGTTGGTGCCTCACTAAATCTTGATTCATTACTTATAGGATTGTATTTCAAGTTGTGTTTCAGTGGTTTTTATCTCCGATGAGGGTTTTACACATATCTCTTGTGTTCATATGTTGTATGCTTATAAGGATGCTTTTTTATACATTAGTTGATGTATGTGTTTGAATGAATGTTAAGTGAAATTGAATGATTGTTTTAAGGTCACTAATTCACCCCCCCTCTTAGTAGATGTGCTTCCAACAATTGGTATTAGAGCTAGGCCTTTGGGAGAGGCCTAATAGCCTAAAGGTGATCCTCATAAGCAAAAGTTTGAAGTATGATGATAACAATGTTAATCATGGTTGTAAAGATGGTCTACCAAATAATAATGGTACTGACAGAGTTAACTGAGAAGAAGAAGGATGATAATATGAGTCATGATCAATTCATAAACCAAGGTGAGTTATGTGTTATTGTAGGACATAAGTCAGATTTGAAATAATGTCAAAAGTGTTATTTTCCCACTTAGAAATGTTATATAGAAGCCAAGTCAAAGGTCAAGCCTAAGTTGACAATCAAATCTAGAAGGACATTGAAGACATGTTGAGAGAAAGGTACAGGTCCAAGTATCTTATATCTACTTGATTAATGTTATGTTGAGGTCATAACATGGATAGAATAGATCAAGGAATCTAGATGTCTTGCAGAACCTCATTTTAAGCCTTGTATGAAGATGTATGAGGATGCAGTCAAAAATATTCATCTTGAGAAGTTATTTATGGTGCAAAGTGCAAAGTTATTGAAGATGGTTGGTCATCAAGTGATCTTGATAAAAATCATTAGCTTAGGGGGAGCTTTGTGTTCTTTGCTGATATTTAGGTCCAAGGTTTAGACAATAGTTTGTTGGAGGTGTGATTTTAAAATATGGGTCACAAAGTATTTGTATGATGACTTGATCAAACCAAGTCACATTCATCATAGTGTTTGAATATCTCATGGAGATAAAGGGATTCAATCATGCTCCAAGAGTAGGTGTGTATGCCAAGAAGATCTTTAGTTGTCATGAGGAAATTTGAGTTATGAATTGATCTACAAGACCAATGTTTTCATGAAGATAGTTGGTTGTGAGCCTTATTTGTGTTGAGGCTTGGAATTGGTTTCAAGATCTTGTTGTATAACTTTGTTCATTTTAGTGTTTGTAATATCTAAAGATGCATCTGAGTGTATACATACCTAAGAAGATGTTTGTACCTTATGGGCATGATCAATGGTAGACAAGGGTAAGTAGCAAAGTTGTTTGTTGGTCATAAGCACTGAAAGAGTTTGTCCTATGCATTTGAAAGATGATCTTAAGGTCATAAATAACAAGTATATATGATTTGTATTGTCAGTTTGGGTGATGATGTAGGTGTTTGAGCATATGACATGACTAACATGAAATGAGGGTTTCAAGACTCCATGAAAGAGTAAGACCTAGAAGAGATTTCATGAAGTGGATGAACTTGTAAAGACTTAATGAGTTCAATGAACATCAGATGGAGTGTCTTAAAAAGAAACATGAGGAATTGAAGTGATCTAGGTCCTCAAGAAAAGTTGTATAGTGATATGCTTGTCTTGACAGTCAAGTGGGATATAGATTGGTCTATAGAACCAATGTGAACATTAGAAGAAAGTTGTCTATGAGAATAGAGATAATCTAAGGATCATTAAAGAGTAGGTTAACATGATATATATGCCTTAAGGAATATCATAGAGGTTTGAGTTTGAAAAACATAGTGAAACAATGAAAATCTAGTGACTGTAAGGTGACTATAGGGTTGGTTGTTTTGAGTCATTACCATGTGGAGTTGAGTGATCTTGGTGAATGTGACTGGCAGTCTAAGGCCTAATGCACAAAGAGACCTAGTGTGGCCTAATGAGGGGTCAAGTTTAGTTTTCAAGGTGATAGAGATCATGAGAGAATTTTTAGAGGTTTTAATGTTGTTTTAATTGTGTTCACCAAATTTGAGGTCAAATTCTAAAGGAGAAAGCATGAAATGTGGTTTTGAGGTTTTCTTTGTGCATAGAATGAGGTATTGCAGACCAGAGAAAAATTTAATCATGCTTGTTAGCACGTGTGACTATTGCATGGGAAGGTGAGCTCTTAGAAAGAGATGGAAAAGGGTCCTAAAAAATTATTTCCAAGTATTATGAGTTGGTTTTACGAGTATATATTTATGAACAAACATTAAGAATGGAAATCGGTCTAAAACCCTCATAGTGACTCAATATGAAAGATCTTGATAGAAATGGCTCAAAATGGATTGGATGACCTAGTTTGATGTTTGGATCATGGATTTGACTCTTACAGGTACATCTAGGTAGCATTGGTTTGTCTGATGAGTAAGTGGACCTCACACAAAAGTATTTATTTCTCAAAAAATTGGTATAGCAAGTAAGATTGACTGAGTCAAAGTTCCATAATGGATAAAGGTTAAAGATTGAGACTTATGTATTTATGATACACATGGTGGTTTTTTATTAGGTTAAAAAAAAATATATGCTAAACCGTTCATGAAATTTGACCTATTGTTAAAAAGGCCTAGTGAGGAAGACATTGAGAAAAATAGGTAGAAGTGGGAATGAGATTAGGGATGTGTTGTCATGGATTAGGAATGAATTAAATTACATGGGGTTGTTTTTAAAGACCTATACACATGCCCATATTGGTTATATGTTTTTGATGTCTTTGAAAATACTTAAAATGTTGATCACAAGATGACCTATCTAGTGAAGATGAGATAATGAAGGTGTAAGGTTGAGAGACCGATATGCAATACCAATATTATCACTATAACATGGTATATTTATCTATGACAGTTATATAATGATCCCATATGATCATCCACATGCATAAAAAGTCTTTAAAAGTGATCGCATAGGTGTTGAAATCCACATTCACCATGACTAGTCCTCAAGGCAGAACGGCAGTTATGGGAATGCAAGCTGGAGTGATGAGTTTGAGATGTTATATCTTGAGTTAATGTATCTAGTTCATAGTTAATGTACTCAGAAAGCAGAGAGATGAGATAAAGAGCTTGATGTTTAACAATAAGACAAAAGTAAAGTTCATGCTAGTTTGAAGATCTAACAACACATAGGAACTTGGATCAAATGATTTAATGGAAATGTTTTAAAGTTGAATCATTAAATCCCAAAAGCATACAAAGATATAATGGAGTGTGTGAACCTATCAAAGATTGATCTAATAGATGTGTTTTAAAGTTGAGCAGATTGAATGATGATCATCAGATTTTGGCATGAAGCTTAAGATCAATGGTCAATATTTAAAGATATGTTCATCCCAATGGTCAAGCATTGGAACATGTAGGAACTTGTAGTTAAGCCATAAATTATGACATAGACAATGAATTTGATTATTGTAATCGATCAAATTTGTGTAATATGGCATGTGCATCAAAACTGGAGCCCAATATATTCTAAAAATAGTAATGAGACCAAGAATCATAGTGGTGGAGCATGAGTTCAAGATGTAAGAGACTTGTAGTTAAAGAGAGGAACTAAAGTCCAATAAAATTGAGCAAGATGTGTTAGAAAACATGTGTGAATATAGTGAATATATGAAACCCTAGATCAAATGCTTATATATGTTATCTAGGATATAGTCATAAGTTTTTGTTGATATTGCTAGTGTAATTGAATTATGTCAACTAGATAAATATAGAGACATATAGATATAGAGGTAGAGAAGAACATAGAAGGGAAGCGGAAAGAAGAGAGATGAAGTACAAATCACGAATAGTTACAGACCAAACCTATAACAGAGAACAAAGAATTGGATTCATTTATGAATCTATATTGTAATCTAGAGTTGTAGCTTCATATAGATCTGATTGGTGGGTACCATTAGATAAACTGAGTTGGTGCTCAGTTAGGGAGTGGG
Source organism: Torreya grandis (assembly GCA_037957365.1). NCBI lineage: Eukaryota > Viridiplantae > Streptophyta > Pinopsida > Cupressales > Taxaceae > Torreya > Torreya grandis. Next base: position 4,607,946 of record JARHVA010000200.1, on the reverse strand, counting down.
TGCTTCCTTAGAGTTGGTGCTCTTAAATCATGGGATTGGTTCTCCTTGGGGTTGGTTCTCTTAAATATGTAACCAGTGAAGTTTTGACTATGAGGTTGGATTAGAACAATAGATTCTAATATCTATTCTCATTGTGGTATTTCTTATATTGGGGTTTCCACGTATTCATATGGTGTCATATGAATTTGTGTGTACGTGATCTTTGTATATTTGTTTTAACCTATATATCCTTTCTAGTTTGTTTTTAAAAGGGATTAAAATGATTAATTCAGTCAATCTACTGATTCAACCCCCCTCTTAGTAGATAGTTGTGTTCCAAAAATTGGTATCAGAGCCCTGGTTCCTTAAAAAGAAGCTTAATCAACTTAGGTGGATCTTGGATGGTGAACACAAATGGATAGTCAAGAAGGATATTCCTCAAACAAGGCACCTCTCTTTGATGGATCAAATTATTTATTTTGGAGCATAAGAATGGAAGCATATTTATCTTTATTAGGGTTTGATGTATGTATGTATGTTGTAAATAGATATACAACAGTTGCTACAACTACTGATCAGGCTGCCAAGAAAGTATATAAGAGCAATGCTAAGGCAAAGAATGCTATCCTTTGTGGATGATCTAATTCAAAGTTTGTCAAAGTGATGTATTTTAAAAATGCACAAGACATATGGAATAAGTTGAAGAACATCTATGAAGGTCATTAAATGTAAGTTTGAAGGTCTTCAAATGAATGAAGAAGAGAAAATTGCAGACTACCTTCTCAGAGTAGATGAAATACTCAATGCAATCAAAGGCCTTAGAAAAGAGATGAAAGAATTAGTCATTGTCAAAAAGGTCCTAAGATCTTTTCAATCAAGGTAAGACTCTAAAATCTCTACAATAGAGGAAGTAAGAGATCTGGATAAACTCACTATAAATGAGTTGCATGGAACCTTCCCTACCTATGAGATGAGAATGAGAGAAGTAGATACTTTCAAGAGAGAAGCTGCATTCAAAGCATCCAAGCAAGTAAAAACACATGCATCTTTATCTAGATTTGAGGAGATTGATGAAGAAGTCAACTTTGTCAGAAGATTAAAAAGAGGATTTAGAAAGTACAAAGGTACATTACCTTTTACATGATTTAACTATGATAAGGTAGGACATTTTGTTGTTAAATGCCCTTATGACAAAAATAATAACTTTGAGCAAGAAGAGGATGGCAAAAGGATGAAGCCCCACTATCCAATAAGAAAAACTTCTTTAAAAATAAGGACTTGTATATAAGACAAGATAGTAATTCATTGAATGAGTGTGATAGCTCAAATGATGGCCATGATTGTGCCTTTATGACTAAGGAAAATGAATCCCTATTCATGACATTAGAATCAACTTCTATAAATATAGATCAAGAAGAAATTGAGGACTCTAATGAAAAAGAGGAAGGAGAAGTGGATCTAGAGTTTGAACTCATTTGTGCTCTAGATGGCATTGATATGCTGAGAAAAGAGAGTTGAGGTAGAAGAAGCTAGCACAAAAGGAGATTGAAAAGGTTTCCAAAAGTCTTGAGAGATCTGAACAAATGGTAAGTGAGCCTAAAGACACAAGTTGAAGAGGATACAAGAATAGAAAATGTAGTCAAAATTTAACTACAATTTAAATATAATGAATGTATGAATTTAGAAGTAGAAATAGTGGCTTTGAGAAAAGAAATTGAAAAGGCTAAAAACAAATAGACAAAGGTATGAAACTGAAAGGAAGTTCAAACATTCTTGATGAATTGATCAAATCTCAAAATCCATCAAAATAAATATTTGGTCTTGGTTATGAAAAGAGGAAAAGTCACATAACTATTACATCTGCAAAGTTATATGACAACTTCAAAGCGAAAGGAGGATCAAGATCAAATAAAGAGAAAGCTTGCGATGATACAAAGATAGATACAAGCACTTCTAATGTAAAGAAAGATAAAGGAGAAAAGAAGTCTAAGGAAGAAGAACAATGGGTCCATCTCTGTAAACTCAAGGAATATGCAGAAGAGAAAGGTCATTGATGTAGATGCTTACATAAGAGTAAGACACCTAAAGAAGCTAAATTTAAGAAGAAATCCCCATATTACACAAAGAAAAGCTATGACCAGGTAAACTTCATCTTTCTATGGTTATTGGTATAACTGTAATCAGTTTTTGGTCAGAAGGTTAGTGAATGTAGAGTTGTATCTAAAAGGATAATAAACTTTGTAAGCAAAAATTCATTTAAACCCTTGTTAGATACAAATATAATATGTTATAATTGCAATAATTTTAGTCACATAGCTTAATAATGTAGAACAAGATTTGTAAGACCAAAGATACAAGGTAAAAAAGAAAAGCATGCCTCCTAATGTGAACAAGTCTCTGAAAAGGAGAAAAATAAGCCCAAGAAGAAACCTAAGGATGTGCGGAAAGTGAAAGATCAAGCTATGATGGAGAATGCTATAGAGGTTTGAGAATGTCAAGATTTCTCAATGTCTACTCATGTTGAGAATGAAAAGACCAAGCTCAAAGTGAAGTCAAAGGTGTTGGCGGAGAATATTTCTAAAGTGTGTATGGATTCAAGTGAACATCTTGATATTGTTGAGCAAGTTTCATGCATAGAACATTAGTTTTTTTGCCTAGTGATGAGATTTTGAAATTCTAGGAAGATTCATCAGATGAAAAGGTATGTCATGAATCTATGTTGTATCCATGTATTGTCAATCCAATCATAGAAAAAAAGGAGAACATTGTAGTGGATGAGCATGTTACTTCTCTTACCTGAGAAGAAGAAGAATTACAAGTACAATATGACTAAAGAGGAGAAGGAATATGAGGATTTATGGTAAACTCCTAGTTTCACATTGTTTTAAGACATTGTAAAGTAGGGTGTCTTTGTCTATGCTTCTTAAGAGACTCCCTTTAGTGGAGAAGCAAGTGATTTTTTGGTATTCTTCATAAGATTCTAGAAGACAAGAAATGAGTGCCTCCAATAGGATTTGGTGTGTCAAGATGAGAAAAGTGTTGTGTATGTAGTGTTTGCAAGGATAGAATGAGTGTTTCTATGTGACAATGATGCATCTCATATATATGATCCACATGTTCAAATGAAGAGAAACAATATCAGAAAGGATTTATTTTAGCTCTTAGACATTACATGGTTTCTCAATTAAACCCTAAGGGTTAAAGCCATGGTATAGTAAGCCAATGTTCCCAAAGGTGTGGAAGCTCAAATCTTGGTGCATAAGAGTGTGATGGTTGTCTCCTGGTGTGAAATAAGTATCAGGGGTTGACATAAGGGTTCAAATGCAATAAACCCTTAACATTGTGTGTCTTGGGTTGTGTAATGAGTTAGGTCACCAAACTTGAAAAACATGTGTAAAATGATGGTATACAAGTGTTAAATGAAGTTATGGTGTGTTTTAGGCATTCCTTTGGTGCAAAGGTATGAGAATTTCAAGTTATGTATCTTTGTTTGAAATGTACCTATTTGAAGTAACCTAGGAGAGGATACAAATTATGAGAATTTCTTGTGCAAAAGAGATGTTCTTGAAGGGCCAAGCTTGGAAAGATGGAATATGGAGTTAGGGGGAGCTAACTCAGATAACATGAATGGCTTGAGGAGCTATGCATGATGTGAAGGGGAGCATATGTGAGATGCTTTAGTCATGTTGAAAATGTTGTGATGTCTGTTACAAATGAGAATTCAAGTAGGTTGTGATGATGGCTTGATCAAACCAAGTTAGATGCATTGACAATGTATTGAATCTTCATGCATAGATAAAGCGAAAGATTTGTAATTGGTCAGGTCCTAGGATCATAGGACTATGTAGTTGAATCTGAGAGAGAAGGCTAGTAAGCCTATATGGTGGTTTTTCATGGGGCATGGAGATCTGAAGATGCTTAAGTGATGTAATGAGACAAAAATTGGGAGTGGTAGATCCTAAATCACATCACTATATCCTAGTGATAGGGCATGAATCTAGGGGGAGGATCATAGAAGCTTTATTAATCCCTAGAAGAAGAGAAAAGAAAACTTAGGTATGCATACGTTTGTAAATTCTAATGAGTTGATGGTTGAAAATTCTTGGACAAACTCATTTATCTAATAAAGAGGGAGAAACATTTAGACAAATAGTGAGAGAGAGTACCTTTGCCATTGATGTCAAAAGGGGGAAGAAGTGCAAATGCTCTTGGTAAAAGTTTGGAGAAAAAATTGCAAATGCTAAATAAGATCAAAGCATCTATCCAAGTTGAGTTTAGGCAAATGTACCATTTCCTAAGGGGGAGCAAGTTTGGTATGAATATATTAATTTCATGCTCATTAGAATCCAATGTGAAAAATGCTAAATAAGGAGCATAATATTAGAAGATCAGAGCATCTAGTTTGCCATCAATGACAAAGGGGGAGATTGTTGGCAATATGACTGTCATTGATGTAAAAAGAGAGATTATTGGCATTATGAAAGTCATTGATGTTCATAGATGAGTATGGTGATTTGAGGATGAACAAATGATATTATCAGAGGTCAAAAATGATTAGAGTGTTTGTAAAATTCATCTAGTTCCTCATATTATTCATCTAGACATTTTGGGTCTGTAAAGGAAAATTTGAGTAGGCAGTTTGCTAATGTCACCATTACCATGTGTGGATGAGTCTAGGGGAGTTGGTCATATGGTTGTGATCACATTAGTCCCTATTTTTCATGCATCATATTTGAATCCATACGATAATGCGTAGTTGAAGATATGGGGATACAAAGTTGGCTACTCAAATAAAATTCACTAAGTGTCTATACTTAGCCAAATTTGCAAAAGGGTTCAAGCAGAGCCAAATAAGCATGTTGATGAGGTTATCATTCACACACATAGAGGTGTCAGGACAAAATGATCATATGGGTTTGTTCATTTTTGTTCCTAATTTCTATGCACTGAATCTTAGGTCACACGATGTAACACAACAAAAGATATGTATAATCAAAGTTGGTTTTTCAAGCATTTTAACAATATTTTTCCACACTTTAGTCAAATTTATAGATGGCAAGAAAAAGCTGAGTAGGTATTTTTATGATGTCATATCTTGCACATATGAAGGTTTCTAGAGTAGATGAATATATGGATGGAATCCACCATGTGAGAGGATCTTATTCGCTAAATTATAAGTCATATGATGAAGCACATCAAAAGTTATGAAAAAACAAATTTGGCCTTCCAAGCAGTTCTAAGCATAGTTAGCTCTGTGCCAGAAGAATCCAAGTGAGCATATTAATATAACTATGTCTTGCACGCATGAAAGATTCAAGAAGAGATGAGTATATGGGTTTATTCATTATCATGCCTAATTTATATGGTCCAAATTTTAGAATAAGCAGATAAGCGAAGAAAAAGATATAAAGATGCAAAGTTAGCTTTCCAAGCATATTGAGATGGTCCTCATACTGTGAACTAGGAATTTGACTAAGAAGAGGAGATTAGCATTGTGTTAGTGACAAAATGAACAAAAAAAATTCATAAAAAATACACTAAACTAACATCTTCATGCCTAATTACTAGGGTGAGCTTGGTGAAGAAAAACAAATGAACAAAGCACAACTAAGATGCAAGAAAACACACATTTTTCACCTTCCTCGATGCTCAAAAGGTATTCTTCAATTAGCTTGTTTGGTTTGTACTCATGAAGTCGTCATCCATGGAAGCTTCACTACCTCGATCTTTGCTTGGCACCTTTGGATTTGGCTTGGCTTGGCTTGGAATCAATTTGGCATGGTAACACTAGTTTGCATGAAGTTTTTAGAACCAATCTTGCATTATAACTTTACACAAATTAAGCTTTTTTTTTAAATAATGTTCATGACCTCTCTATTTATAGATTTTTGCAAATGTCTAAAATCAACTTGAACCATCCATCTTAAGATTGAGATGTGTGGCTAAGAATTAATCCAATTTTATAATTAAAATTAATAAATAGGCTCATCAATATTTGGGATAGAGGAGCAATTAAGAGGTATGGAAGACTTTGATGAGGCATGAGAGGCATAAATCCTGATATTTATGGCCTAGGGATGTCTTCCCAAAAAATGAGATCACCTAATGATGCAGATATTCAATATTCATTTATAAAAACAAGTCTTCAACAAGTTTCTATGGAATTATTAATTAAGCCTTGATTTAGATTAATTATCTCTTAAACATGTTTAAGCACTTTATGCACAAATTACTCAAATTGATCAGAATGCCTTGTTATTGATCCAAAAGTTGATTGAATTGAAATTAAGATGCGATGTCAGATACGTTAGATCCGTTATCCCATTTATGATGTTATCAACAAAAAATAACAAAGGCACATGTCTTGTGCAATATATTTGATAGAAAAGAGCAATCTAGACCACCTAGATGCAAAATTGGTATTTTGACTCAGAATGATCTGATCAAAGTTAGTTGGCCCATAAATTGCATTGCTCCATTTAGGGATACCCTAATAAAAATCAACACTTGAATATATCAATTTCAACTCATTTAATGAATTTTAGTGTTTTTAAGCCAAATTGTGCACTTTAGGTGGAAAACGGTCAAAATCTTGGTTGAAGGTTATTGGTGACCAAATTTAGGTGTCTACACATAGTCAAATATACATGAGGTAAAGTATGATCTTGTTATAAGATCTAATGGTGAGCGCTTAATCATATAATGAAGATCCAATGATGCACAGTAAAGTCAATATGTCAAAGGCACCTACAAGTGAACACGCTAGTGACAAGTGTCACAATCACGAACCTTGAACAATAAATCTACGACGTGGTTCAAAGTCAAATAGTCAATGATCAATGCAAGGATGCCAAGTGTCTTAATAGCGAAAACTGATAGCAATGTGCAAAAGGCATGTGTTAATTCCAAGTGTCACATTCTCAAGAGCTCGTCATAGATAAAGATCGAGCTTGTTAGAAGATTGAATGACGAGCAAATGATAGTGCAATGAAGATCTAACAAAATGAGTAGAATCAATGAGCTCAAGTGCTCGATATTTAATGAGACAAAATTGACTTAAAAGACCGAGCTAGTTTGATGAGATCGATGGAGCGTATATGTTCCAAAGACTCATGAAGCAGTGAGATGAGATAAAGAGCTTGATGTTTAATGATAAGATAGAAGTAAAGTATGTGCTAGTTTGAAGATCTAACTGTACATGGGAGCTCAGATCAAAGGATATAATGGATGCATTCTAAATTTGAATCATTGAATCTTGAAAGCATACAAAGATCCAACGGAGCACATGAACCTATTAGAGATTGATCTAACAGACACATTTTAAAGTTGAGTAGATTGAATAAGGATCATCAGATCTTGGCATGAATCTTAAGATCAATGGTCAATATTTAAAGATATGTTCATCCCAATGGTCAAGCATTGGAACATGCAGGAACTTGCAGTTAAGCTATAAATTATGACATAGACAATGAATTTGATTGTTTTAATCGATCAAATTTATGTAATATGACATGTGCATCAAAACTAAAGCTCGGTATATATTAAAAATAATAATGAGACCAAGAATCATGGTAGTGGAGCATGAGTTCAAGATGTGGGAGACTTGCAGTTAAAGATAGGAACTAAAGTCCAATAGAATTGAGCGATATGTGTTAGCAAACAAGTGGGACACAAAGAATATATGAAACCCTAGATCAAATGCTTATATATGTCATCTAGGATACAATCATAAGTTGTTTTTGTTGCTAGTGTAATTGAATTATGTTAAATAGAGAGATATAGGGACACAAAGATAGAGGCACAGAGAAGAGAAGAGAAGAGGAGACAAGAGAGATGAAGTGCAAAGCATGAGCAATTATAGACCATACCTATAATAGAGAATAGATAATTCGATTCATTTATGAATCTATATTGTAATTTGAAGTTGTAGCTCCATATATATCTGATTGGTGGGTGCCATCAGATAAGTTGAGTTGGTGTTTAGTTAGGGAGTGAGTGCTTCCTTAGAGTTTGTGTTCTTAAATCAAGGGATTGGTGTCTCCTTAGGGTTGGTGCCCTTAAATGTGTAACCAGTGAAGTTTTACCTATGAGGTTGGATTAGAACAGTAGATTCTAATAGTTATTCTTACTATGTTTTTTCCTATATTGGGTTTTCCACATATACATATGGTGTCATGTGAATTTGTGTGTGTGTGTGATCTTTGCATATTTGTTTTAATCTACATGTGCTTTTGAGTTTGTTTTTAAAAGGGATTAAAAGGATTCATTTAGTCAATCTACTAATTCACCCCCACCCTCTCAGTAGATAGTTGTGTTTCAACATAGTTTCCACTATAACTTGTGATCTATCTGATGGAAGATGTTCTAGAGGTCACATAAGAAGTATTAATAAGTCTTGAAAGTGTCCTTACAAGAACTGAAAACAACATTCCTCAGTACTGTGTTTTGGAGCATTCAGGCAGTCTTGTGTGTGTTAGTAAGATTAATATTCCTAAGTCATTTTGCCCAGTTTGGAAATGTTTCAAGCATATTATGATGTTATATAGATACCATGAGATATTATACATTCATTTGGAGTGTTGTAAAGTTCTTATATTGATGTTTGAGGTTAAAATGCTAATGAGTGGGTTTTGAGCAAACTGGTAGTTTGAAGTGAGCTTTTTGAAGAGGTGTTTTCGAATATTTGAAGGTTGAGTGATGATGTATAATGGACTTGTTGATGACCCTAAGTTCATGAAGTTTACATCCATATATGGATTTTTCCTTGAATATGTTTATACAAGTTGTATGAGCTTCATCTTTGAAGACAATGTTTTTGGGGTAATTAAGCCTAATAGGTCTTTAAGTCTTAATGGTGCTTTCAAGGTGTAAGTGAAAGATTTATGAATTATTGAGCATGGAGGAGGTTAATTGAGGGTGCCATAAAATTTTTTTAAATATTTGAATTATTTTTTCATGACCATCTAGGCCATATAGGTTCAAGTTGTTCCATGGAAAGGATAGACCTAATTATAAATAAGTTTATAGTAAGCCTAAGAAGAGAACGTAGTCTAAGTGAGTTTGGCCAAACTAATGGTGACCTTATTTTGATTTATTCTTGTGTGTAATGTGTTATAAGACATGTTTTGGGTCTGAACTTGATGCATTAGTGATTTGGCCGATAGATAGAGTGAGTGAACTAGTGACAAGTATAAGAAGGTCAAATAGGCCTATTTGGATCAGTTAGACAATTGGGGAGTATGAGCAAATAAAATATAAGATTCAAGAGCTCAAGAAGGTCTGATTGGCCATCAAATAGGTGTATAATAAATATGTATGAAGATCTAACTTATGTTCTGTACATATAGAAAAGGTCATATGACCTAACCTAGTTAAGAAGAGGGCTAATTGAGCAAAGTAGAAGGGCAGATTTAATTATTTAAAGAGATAGTTTGAGAGTGTTGAAGGAGTTATATTGTGTTGATTATCTATTGAGAGACTATTAGGTTTTATCAAACATGTGTTCTTGATGTATGACAGTGGACATAATAGATAGAGAGTTGACGAAGAGGTCACCATCTGTTGGTTGAGTAACAAGGTGTTGTGAAGGTGATCAAGTTTGTCTTCGTTGAGTTGGTGCTTAGTCAAGAGGGATTGGGGGTTGTCTTATAGGTTAGTGATTGAAGAAGTGTCCTTGAAGTGGTTAAGTTGGTGTTGAGTCACTTAGGGGGTTGGTGTCTTCTTGGAAGTTGATGCTTGTTAAAGGCCTCGTTGAGTTGGTGCTTGACTAAGTGAGGGGTTGGTGCTTCTTGTGATGTTGGTGCCTCATTAAATCTTGATTCAATTCTTATAATATTATCATCCAAGATGTGTTTTAATGGGTTTAATACCCCATGAGTGTTTCCCACATATCTCTTGTGTCCATATGTTGTATGCTTATGAGGATGCTTGTTTATGCACTGGTTGATGTATGTGCTTGAATGAATGCTACATGAATGTTAAGTGAAATTGAATGATTGTTTTAAGGGCACTAATTCACCCCCCCCTCTCAGTAGTTTTGATTCCAACAATCAACAGATAATCATGAGAAAAACTAAAACATGAACTGAAATAAGATCTAATGTAATGTGAAATATGACAATTTCCATTTTACAAGTCAAATTTAGGAATTTAAAAACCAATAGGTAAAGGATGAATAAAAACCTCATGAAGTAATGGGTTATGTAACATGTCATGAGAGGCAAGCACATGACCAAACTTGTGAGATATTTGATAAAATTGTGTGATTTGTAATTGCATATCTTGAAGTTGTCATTGAATCAATTGATCTTAAGATGTTGTATCATGTATGAAAGCCATCATAGAATTAAAATTATTAGGAGTAATGGCTTGATTGGTAGCTTGACTATGACCAAGACCAATAGATAAAATGTGAGAAATAGGTCAAGATGGTATATTAGTTATTTTATTAGAAGTAAGAGGGACCAAATAAGTATTATGTTATGTAGGAATAGTATGAATGACATTAGGTGTAAGCATAGAAGGATTAGAAGCACTAGCCTCACTACCCAATGTATAAATAGAGCCTATAATAAGAAAATTAGAAAAATTAAAGGAAAGATGTGTAACATTCTCAGTTTTAGTCTCATTATCCCTAATTCTCTTATTTCATTCCTCAGTAATAAGAAAATTCATAAACAATTTCATTCATAAGCCCAAAGTTTGCTTATTAATGTCAATAAAAGGTTTATCATTATAAACACTAGCATTATGAACATTGGCATGATTATCATAAGCATTTTCATCATCGAAATAAACATAATTATGAGAGGCATATCATGAGCATATATGTAATGACCAATTAAATTCATTCAAATGCATTATCAACAATAATAATAGGTAGTTCATAAATGATTGATGTTTTTGAATTTAAATTATAATGAATTCCACATAAAGAAAGTTGAAGAAAAACATAATTATCACCAATCAATCTATCACTTCTATTAGTGCTTCTATTAGTAGGATGTATAGATCTAGGGTTCTTAGTTGACATAAGATGTAAGCATGAACAACATGATGGAAGCTAGAGATAATGATTGAAAAAGAAAATAAGCAAAAGAAAATGTAGAAATGAAAATCAGGTCTAAAATGTAAAATTATATATAGGGGAAACCTTAGAAGGTATAAGCATCCGAATAACATAGGGGTTCATAAAAATGCTTTTCCAAATAGTAAACATTAGGAAATAATGTCACAATAAAATAGTAAAATGAGGCAGACAAGAGGGATCTAAGATAATACAATTCATAATAGAAAATTAGAACCCCTAATGTTATATAATTAGAAAATGAAACAATGAAAAAAAAAATGAACAAGTAATAATAAACAATGAAAAGACAAAGGGAGATGAAAACTAACGTACTTGGGAAGAATTGTAGAATTGTATATGGGATTTGTAACTAGTTATATTATACTCTATGAAATCTAAACTAACGACTATATTGTAACAAAATCAAAATATCACTGAATGTGTAGGATGCAAAATCATTAAGTCACCGATTGTGTACCTCTGTTATTGCAAACAATGTACATGGGCATCAATTGTCTATTCTGGTCCTTTTTTGACTCTATAATTTTTAGGGTAGATACGCAGGTAGATGTTAAGTACAGTGGTGTAATCTTTGTGTGGAATTAGTGGGAATAATGTGCTAAATTATCTCTTTTTCTCCTTAAATTAACCTTTAAATGTAGCAATAAAACAATTATTTGTAAGTTAGTTGACTCAATCTACCCATTGAGGACTTGCAGCTACATATCCTACATGCTTGAAATTATAGTAAATGCAGTTCTCCTATGCACCTATGTGTAATTCTAACCCAAGTAAGAGTAAAGACTTTGTCACCTCTCTTAGATAATCACATGAAAATATATGCTCTCACTGTAAGGTTATTTTGTCTCAAGGCGATATCATATGGCACAAGACTTGGAAATGATGTAAATTCTTTGACTCAATGTGTAGACTCCTTCATAACTATAACAATAGATACGATGAATGTGAAACTCAATAACTTGGAGATCAAAATCTTACGGAGTGACTTAGGATAGACTTGTATATGTGGAGCTCTTTAGAACATGATGCACATATGCCAACCATAAAATAATGTGATAAGTGAAATCAAAGGCATGTGAAATCAAGGCAAGGCCCAAATTAGAGATGAGACTACTTAGATGGATGCATAAACTAATGAAAAAAAATATTACATGAATATTAGAATATCAAGATGAATTAAGGACAAATAAACTCTAATGTGGGGGAAAATGTGTATGAAAACAACTAAATGTACACAAGTGGACCAAATGTGTTAAAGCCTGACAAAGACACCATGAAAAATGGTGATATCCTAAAATTAGGTGTATGTAGAATACAACTACTAAGTTTCTATCAAAAACCCTAATTGGGGATGCATTAGAATGGTGTAATAAATTTTCACCATTTTCAATTACCATGCTATAATATCTAGTCATTACACTGGTCAAAGAATTTAAAATCTGTGGTATTACTGAAAATAGCCTTAGAAATTTTATCAATGAAAAACAACTAGCTCATGAACACACCCATGATTTCATTAAGAGATGGAATTCCTTGGCACATGAATCTAATCCTAACATGGGTGAGGAAATCCTCTTCAATATTTTTACTGCCAACTTAAAAACTCAACTCTAATACAAAATAAGGTGTTTCTATCCTAAGACATTAGAAGAAGCCTTTGAGAAAGCTAAATGACAAGACTAATTCATGAACTAATTTGAGTAACCTCAAGAATTTAGCAAGGTACCTTTCAAAACAATAATACATGATTTTAACCCTAAATCATCTTAAGAAATATCTTCCCAATCATCTAAATTTAGGAATCTACTTCTGCCCAACAATCAAAACCCATCCCACTCACCCTTGAGTCTCCATGAGTTTAAGCAAAGGATGCATATACCTCGATCCATGAAAATAAATCCTTCAAAACCTATACCCCAATGTTACAACCCAAATAATTTTGTTGGGGGCATGATAACATAGGAAATTATTATGAAATTTTGCCATAATCTCAAGAAGCTTGCTTACGACTTAATGTTATGTGAAAATTTTAACCAGGAAGCCATCAAATAACAGTGTTATCAGTAATACCTCCTAGCTTTCAAAAACCAATCACATTTTTAGTGTATTTAATAGCTCATATGGTTTAATAAGCACTTAATATTTAATTATAAATATGGGTAAGCACTGAATGTACGCACACTTATCCATATATTATTATGAGATAAGATAATCAATTAATTAATTCACTTCATTGACTTATACTAATAATAACAAATTCTTACCGATGAGATGTGGGTGAGTTGATAAAGTGACTTGGTTGTTTCAAGCACCACCTAGGTCTAAATCTCAGTATGGTTTCGGAGGCTAGATGTGGCTGATCGTTAAGTATTCATGGGTTGGTTGTGACCGATCATTGGTATTATTGGGCTGGTTGTGACCAATCGTTGGTATTATTGGGCCAGTTGTGACGAATCATTGGCATTCTTGGGCCAGTTGTAGTAATTGATGGTATTCTTGGGTCGGTTGTGGTTGTTCATTGGTATTCTCTTGGGGATCTGGGGCCCCGATTGTGTCCCAGACTGGTTGGAGCTCCAGTCAAAAGTGATTGGGATAGGGACCCCTCAACCCTGACATCGAGCTAAAAAAAAAAGAAATTCTTATTTCAAGAACACTTATTTTGTAAATAGAGTATTCTACAAAAAACATAACCCTAACCTTATTTATTATCATAATAATATAGATGGATAGTGTAAAACATTGATTAATGGATAAAAGATGTTCCTTTGTAAGATTGACATATATGCCAAAGATATTACCCTAAAGAAGTAGATCATTCTACTTGGATAAATCCATGAATCTTGTTATTCATTGTATCAGAGAAAATGAAATACTAACAACACAAGTTTTTTGACACTTCTACACTTCAGGGGCATGCTCATCTAATAAGCCACACACAATATTCTCCAAAGCAAATTCGACAGAATAACAAAACTCTCTTCTATATTAATCATATAAAGGATTTTACATAATACTTCTCATTACCAAAAATGGTGAGGAGAGGCTTGCTTATATAGATCTTGAAAAGTCTCATAAATATAGGTGGTTTCATAAATGCAAGTAGTTGCTTAAATTCCACATTGGTGTGCAAATTGAACTTTTGTGTATTTTTCCATGTGGGTGTGAAACTTGGAATTTAGTGGAATTTGCATTTCCAAATGTATCATTTACTAAATAAAAATAATAATAAATCATAAGATATTTTATTACTAATAAAGTAAACTTAAATCCTAATGGTGTAATTAGAAATTTACACCAACACCCCCCTTAAGTCCAACTTAGGGAGGCTACAAAAATATTGAGACTCAAACTTTGATATAGGTCTCAAAAATAAGCCCTGATGAGATACACATGTACATTATGCTCAAGAAGGAAGGACTCAAATTACCACCCAAGGACAACTTCTTTCACCCCTATAATTGCTCAAAGATGAACATACTTGGAATTAGTGAAGGGTTTACTGAAGATGTCAACCACCTACAACTCTGTGTGACAGAAATGAAGATCAACTATGTGCATGTGGAACTCAATGTTTTTGGTGTGTTGATGCTCTACATGATTTTTGGAGATGTGAAAATCACTTTTATTGTCACACCAAATGATAGTAGGTTGATGTTGTTTGATGCTGAAATTTGACATGATCTGACAGATCCAAATAGTCTATGTGGTGGCATTGACAATTCCTCGATACTCTGACTTCATGGAATAAATGGAAATAAAATGTTTCTTCTTGATCGATCAAACAACATGACTTGATCCAAGATGAAATATGTATCTTGAAGTAGATTTATGCTCATCAAGATCGCTTACCCAATTAGAGTCAATGTAGCCTACTAACTCTATAGGAGAACTTGACAAATAGTGAATGCCATGTGCATGAATGCCTCTAATATAGAAAAAAAATTGATTAGAAAATTTCCAATGAAGCTTATGAGTTTCTTCCATGAAGCCAGAAACTAAGCCAACATCAAAAGAGATATCAAGGTGGTTGTGATTCAAATAAATAAGGCTATCAACTAGTTGCCTATGCATGATAACATTAACTAAGGTTGTAGAGCACTAGGTTGCAATCTTAAATCTAAAAAACAAAGGTGTGGATGTCGGTTTACAATCAAACATGTGAAATATTTTCAAAATATCTAAGGCATACTTGGGTTGTGAGAAAGATTCCAGAGTCAAAGTGAGTAATCTCTAAACAAAGGAAGTAGTGTAGAATTCCTAAGTCATACATCTCAAATTGTTGAAGGTAAGAAATCTCATCTCGAAGAAGTCAAGATGAGCTGCCTGTGAGAATAAGGTAATCCACATTAATAATAATAAAGATAAGCTCACCATGATGTCATTGAATGGAGATAGTGGAGTCAGAATGGTAATGAGAGAACCCTAATGAGTGAATGGAGTCCATTTCCTTATACGTGGGGCTTATTTAAGGCCATAAAAAGATATCTTTAACCAACATACAAGGGAGATATCTTGGACAAAACTAGGAGGTTGTTACATGTAGATCTTGTCATGAAGATCACTGTAAATAAAATCACTCTTCACATCCATCTTATGTATTGTCCATCTTTGAGATGCCAAAATATAAATAACAAGGCAAATGGAGTTAATTTTAGCAATTGGGGAACGGTCTTTGAATATTCAATGTGTTCTATTTCGGAAATTCCTTTTGTGACCAATCATGCTTTATATTTGTTGATACTACCATCTACTACATATTTGGTTCGATAAATCCATCTACAACGAACCATATTTCTTCCTTTCAGAAGAGGGACTAAATCCCAAGTGTCATTCTTCCTAAGATAACCATACTTTTCTTCCATGGATGTGTCCTTTTCTAAGTTTCCACTGGCCTCAATGAATAATTGTGGATCATATGTTGTAACAATATCAACATGAGGGAGTTCACTATAATCTACTAAAGTGCGTTGAGTATCAGCACGATCACCATGAAGAGAACTAGTTGTTTCTTGTGTATTTTGAGCCCATTGAGGAAGAGATTGAGGAGTAGGCACAGGTGGTGGAGGAGGAACTTTGTCATCATGAAGTGTGTCATCCTCAATAGTACTACCTAAAGTAGAAGCCATATAAAAACTGGAATAAGAGGTGGGACTAGATGATGTGCCATGCGGATGACACTAATCAAATTGAAAATTGTGACAAATGATCAACTTATACATACATGGATGCAATAATTAATAGTCCCTGACCTCATCAAGATATCCCACAAATATGCAAGGCTTGCTCAGAGGTTGAAAAGCCTTGCACTTAAATTTAGGAATGTGTTTCCATGTGGTGCATCTAAATATCTAATGTAATCAACAAAAGGTTTCATGTTACTCCAAGCCTCTTCAAGTGTCATGTCCATTATTGTTTTGTGTGCAATGCAATTCTGAAGATAATCCTCACAATTAATAACTTCAACCCAAATTGAAAAAGAGAGACCCCTTGACTGAATCATACAAATAGAACTTTATTTGAGTGTGCATTTATTTATTTTAGCAATGTCATTTTTATATGGACTATATGGTATTCCATGTTGTAGTTGGATGCCATGAGTGGCATAAAAGTTGATAAAATGAGAATTCACATATTCTTTGTCATAATAGAACAAGATATGGTACAAGAATTAAAAATAGTTGAATATCATGTGAAAGAGATTGAACCCGCACCTTCTAAGATTAAATACACTATCCAAGATGAGGAAGAAGAAAGTGACTTTGGGATAGATGAGTTACATAGAGAGACATCTAGCGAGAATTTGGACCAGCATGCTAAATATAGTGAAGATGATGAATTTAATCCCTTTGAAAAACTTGGAGCAATTGGAATGAGCACTTATTAATTTCATAAAGAGGGGTCACCAATTCCCAAGATATCGAAAGAAGGTGAAGACATGCAAGGACCAACCAACAATAGATTACAATTGTGAAAGCAATAAATGTGAAATTAAATCAGATAGACAAGTAATTTGAATGAGATAATAGCAAGAACAAGAGATACAAGAAACCACCCTGAAAACTTGTATTAACAAACTCTTTACAAAAGGAATACAATTGAAGAAACTTCTTTCTTCCACACCTCTCCTAGATGTATAGATCTCTCACTAGATCTCTATTCCTCAAGAGCTCTCTCTCTCAAGAACAATCAACTCCAACAAGCCTAGATTGATTCAATTCTGTATTGTTCTTCACATACAATGAATTACAATAATTCACTACAAAAACTATCCAAAACTACAATAAGCTAGGAAGATCTAATTCTACATATAGAATTAGGAGACTTGAGCATGCACTTCCAACAAGCAGTTAAGCCACTTGAACAAGGGCTCTAAAAATAGTATTGCTAACAATAGAGACGCGAGCTCGAGACTACAACTCAAACTCATCATGCAAACACTCGCTTCTGTCCATGAAAATAGCTTTCTAGACACGCAGGTAACCGACGTCGATTCTTGCTGCTTGTCTGTGACCGCCGTCGGCCGACCCTCTACCGACGTCGGCATCTCTGCAACTGCTCCTGACCAACGTCGGTCGCTCCTGACCGACGCCGGTGTCTATGTAGACCCGAAACTGCTAATGAATGCTCCTTGGTGAAGCTTTTAGCTCCACACCCTAACAATCTCCCACTTGGAGATAAACAGTTGCGTCAGTACCTGTACAGCAACATCTTCTAGCTCCTCCATCTTCAACTCAATCATGAAGACCAACAAAAGTTGAATGAAGATTCAACTTCTCCTTTGTAACCAGCTTAGTTAACATATCAGCAGGATTCCTATCTGTATGGATCTTTTCCAGCTTCAACTCACCATCTTCCAATACCTGTCGTATCAAGTGGTACCTTAGTTGTATGTGCTTTGTTCTTGAATGAAAGGCTGAATTTTTAGCCAAATGGATTGCACTCTGACTGTCACTATACAATCTACAACTCTCATGCTCCCTACCAAGCTCATCCATGAACCGTGTCATCCAAATCATCTCTTTGCTAGCTTCTATGGCTGCAATATACTCTGCTTCTGTAGTTGACAAGGCAACAACCTTCTGCAACTTAGATATCCAGCTAACCACCGTTCCACCTATAGTGAAAACATAACCTGTAGTGCTCCTCCTGCCATCCAAATCACCTGCCATATCTGAATCTACATAACCATGTAGAGAAGTATCTGAACCTCCATAGCACAAGTGCTTACTAC
Source organism: Torreya grandis (assembly GCA_037957365.1). Lineage (NCBI taxonomy): Eukaryota > Viridiplantae > Streptophyta > Pinopsida > Cupressales > Taxaceae > Torreya > Torreya grandis. The sequence continues at coordinate 4,589,647 of JARHVA010000200.1, read as the reverse complement.
TGGTTCCTCTGAGATATCTAAGGATCCACTGAACTGCTTTCCAATGTTCCTTACCTGGATTGGCCATACACTTACCACTCCCACTGCTTGGGCAATATCCGGTCTAGTACACACCATTGCATACATCAAACTCCCTACTGCGAAAAAATATGGAACCTTACTCATGTACTCTACCTCATCATATGAATTAGGACATTGTTCTTTACTCAACTTAAAATGTCCAGCCAAAGGTGTGCTTACCGATTTAGCATCCTGCATATTGAACCGTTTCAACACCTTGTCCACATAATCTTCTTGAGACAATATCAACCTGTGATTTGTCCTGTCTCTCTTAATGCTCATGCCAAGGATTTTCTTATCTACTCCCAAATCCTTCATAGCAAATGTTTGAGCTAATTTCACCTTAAGCTCAGAGATATCCTGCATGTGAGATCCTGCAACCAGCATATCATCTACATACAACAATAGAATAATATATCTACCGTTATCAAATCTCTTGAAATACACACAATGGTCTGATTGACACCTACTGTAGCCATGCTCAGTCATAAACCTGTCAAATTTTAAATACCATTGCCTAGGAGCTTGCTTGAGGCCATACAAGCTTTTCTTCAATCTGCACACAAACTTCTCCTTACCCTTGACCTCGAATCCTTCTGGCTGTTCCATATAAATTTTTTCATCCAAATCTCTATGAAGAAACGTTGTCTTAACATCTAGCTGCTCAAGATGCAAGTCCTCAAAAGCAACCAAAGACAATACAACCCTTATAGAAGTCATTCTAACAACAGGAGAAAAAATCTCACCAAAATCAATACCTGGCTTTTGTGCAAATCCTTTCACTACTAATCTGGCCTTATATCTCATCTGTCCATTCTCACCTTCTTTCACCCTGTAGGTCCATCTGTTTTTGAGTGTTCTCTTACCAGCTGGCAATTCAACCAAATCCCATGTTTGGTTCTCTCTTAAGGACTCCAACTCCTCAACCATGCCACGCTCCCACTGACTCTTGGACTCCACCTGTATTGCTTCTTCAAAACTCTCTGATTCTCCACCATCAGTTAGCAATAAATAAAATAAAGAAGGAGAATATCTAATTGGAGGCTTACTCACCCTTTCTGACCTTCTGATGGGTGTCTGAGACTCGTTCACAACACGCTGTCCACCCAAATTCTCTGACAGTGACCGACCTCGATCACCTGCAGACCTGTTACTGGTTGACGTCGGTTCTGCCTGACAAACCTTGGTACCTGTCTTGCCGACGTCGGTCTCTGTACGGCCGACGCCAGTTTTTGTACTGTCGACACCGGTTCCTAACCTGTCGATGTCGGTCTCTGTGTTTTCCTGCAAGTGATTATTTCTTTTTCCCGCGAGCTCATCTTGGACTTTCACCTCATCTAATTCACCATTGCTCTGCTCAGATTGATTCAGCTTCCTTAATTGATCACAATACATCACTCTTTCGTTGAAAACATCACGGCTCCTGATTACCTTGTTAGTTTTTAGATTCCACAATCTGTAACTAAAATCATCTGAGCCATAGCCAATAAACGTGCACCTTATAGACTTAGCATCAAGCTTCTTTCTATTTTCCTTATCTATGTGCACAAAGGCTTCACAACCAAAAACTTTGAGATATGAGAGATCAACCTTTTTACCTGTCCATGCCTCTTCTGGAATACCACCATCCAGAGCTGTAGAGGGTCCTCTGTTAATCAAGGATACTGCAATGTCAACAGCTTGTGCCCAAAACTGTAAGGGCAAACCGGCATGCAATCTCATACATCTTGCACGCTCCATTATTGTCCTGTTCATCCTTTCAGCAATTTCATTCTGCTGAGGTGTCCTTGAAACCGTCTTTTGCCTGTGAATTTCATGCATGTAACAATAATCTCTAAACTTATGACTGTAGAACTCACCACCATTGTCTGATCTCAGGCACTTTAATCTTTTACCTGTTTCATTCTCAACCATAGCTTTCCAAACTTTAAAAGTCTCAAATACATCAAATTTTCTTCTAATACAATAGATCCATACCTTCCTTGTAGCATCGTCTATGAAAGATACATAGTACTGTGATCCTCCAATGGAAGCAACTTGAGCCGGTCCCCACACGTCTGTGTGAACAAGCTCCAACTTATGCCTCTTCTTAGTAGACCCAGTCTTGAGAAAACTAACCATTTTCTGTTTTCTAAATACACAGTGCTCACAAAACTCTAGATCTATGCCTTTTAAATCTGAAAGCATACCTTTTGACTTAAGAATTGACATCCCCTTCTCACTCATGTGGCCAAGCCTTGAGTGCCACAATTTAGCATCCACATCTGAAGTAGATAATACAGAAGGAGATTTGTTAGTAACACAATTACACAAATAGAGAGTACCTTCTCTCTTACCTCTGGCCATAACAAGTGCACCCTTGGTCACCTTCCAAGATTCTGCTATGAGAGTTACTGTACAACCCTCATCCCCTAACTTTCTTGCAGAAATCAAATTTCTCTTCAAGCTAGGAGCATGCATCACATCTCTCAACACCCATGTGTTGCTATTCTGCATCTTCAGCTGCACTTTACCTTTGTCAATTATTTTACAGGGCTCATCATCCCCTAGATACACTATTCCAAAATCTCCATGGATATAGTCACTGAAATATTCCCTGTTAGGGGTAGCATGAAAAGATGCACCAGAATCTAATACCCAAGATTCTATATTATTATGCAGAGAGAAAATTAAAGCATCTTGTGCAATACCTGCAATCTTGGCTTCTTCCTTTCCTTCGTGCTAATTGTCCTCCTTAGGCTTTGACCAACAATCTCTGCTTATGTGCCCCATCTTTCCACAATTCCAGCATTGTGGCCTTCTGCCATTTTTGGATTTAGATTTGCCTTTCCCCTTAGATTTGGATCTTGATCTGTCTTTCTTGCTCTTCTCTTTCTGCCTTCCCCTGATCTCAAAACTTAAAGCGTTCCCAGATGTCTCTTATGTGCTTTTCCTGCGTATTTCCTCATTCAAGATAACACTAACAACATCCTCTACTTTCAAAATATTTGATGCAGATGCAGTATTACTTACTGCCATTACTAAGCCATGCCAGCTTTCAGGCAAAAAACATAATATCAAAAGAGCTTTTATTTCATCATCAAACACTATATTCACTTAACTTAATTGATTCACAATTCTATTGAAATCATTCAGATGAGTAGAAATAGATCCACTTTCATTCATATGCAAATTAAATAACTGCTTCATAAGATATACCTTATTAGAAGCTAAGGGTTTTTCATACAAATTTGCTAACGTAGTCAACTCTACCGTAGATTTTCCCTGTGATAAATTGGATATCACAGTGGATGCTAGACTCAGTCTTATAGACCCCAGAGCTTTTCTGTCAAGAACTTCTCATTCTTCATCCTCCATGTCTTTGTGCTTCTTTGCAATGCCACCTAACGGTAAGTAGAGATCTTTCTGATATAGATAATCCTCTATCTGCATTCTCCAATGTTGGTAATTTTTGCCATTGAACTTTTCCATTCTCAATTTACTTTCATCTGCCATTGCTTCTCCCACTCAAACAGAAATCCCTGCAGAAACCCCTGTGAGAACCTGTAATCAATACACACTACACAGATCTGAACCACCTGTTAGTGAACTTGAGTTTTGATACCAATTGTTGGATATCAAGCTCTGAACCTGCAACCAAGGCTCTAATACCACTTGTTAGGGATCAACCAACAATAGATTACAATTGTGAAAGCAATAAATGCAGAATTAACTCAGATAGACAAGTAATTAGAATAAGATAATAGCAAGAACAAGAGATACAAGAAACCACCCTGAAAACTTGTATTAACAAACTCTTTACAAAAGGAATACAATTGAAGAAACTTCTTTTTTCTACACCTCTCCTAGATGTATAGATCTCTCACTAGATCTCTATTCCTCAAGAGCTCTCTCTCTCAATAACAATCAACTCCAACAAGCCTGGATTGATTCAATTTTATACTGTTCTTCACATACAATGAATTACAATAATTCACTACAAAAACTATCCAAAACTACAATAAGCTAGGAAGATCTAATTCTACATATAGAATTAGGAGACTTGAGCATGCACTTCCAACAAGCAGTTAAGCCACTTGAACAAGGGCTCTAAAAATAGTATTGCTAACAATAGAGACGCGAGCTTGAGACTACAACTCAAACTCATCATGCAAATACTCGCTTCTGTCCATGGAAATAGCTTTTTAGACACGCAGGTAACCGACGTCGGTTCCTGCTGCTTATCTGTGACCGCCGTCGATCGACCCTCTACCGACGTCGACGTCTCTGCAACTGCTCCTGAACGACGTCGGTCGCTCCTGACCGATGCCGGTGTCTGTGTAGACCCGAAACTGCTAATAAATGCTCCTTGGTGAAGCTTTTAGCTCCACACCCTAACAATTTGGAGGCTATTGTTTGGTGGAGCTAAATGTAAAATTAGTGCAGAAGGGGTAGTATTGATATGCCTATAGGAAGAAACTATGTGTTCTCTACATACTACAATCCAAATGTACAAACAACGTTTTTAAATATGAAGCTTTTTTGCATGGACTACAAATCATTGAGAAGGGGATCAAAACTCTAACAATCTTTGGAGATTCTAAAATTATAAGTAAGCAAGTAAAATATTTGTGCATTACAAAAAACCCAAGGTCTTATATACATAAGGTGTGGTACCTTTGGAGTTCTTTGATGTTATCAACATAAACTCTATCCTAAGAGAGAAGAAACCAAAAGCTAACAAAATGGTTATAATAAGACCTTAGTTTCAACCTCCAAAGAATATGCTAAATTAGAAAACCTAGGTCAAGATTGTGGATCTACTAAATGGTTTTAGATAATAATAACCATTGGAAAGTATTTGATAGTGATTTGAAAATAGCTAACTCCATCCAACATGAGGTAGAATTCTCTAACGATCTACACCCTAAACTACAAAAATCTTATGATGATCATATCATATAACTATGAACTAACAAGCTGCCTAAAGTTCTAGTTAGTCTTGAAAGTATGTTCAATCTAGACGAACAATTTAGAGAAGGTAAGAGGAGTTGATAGTGAAATTTGAGGACTACGAAGAAGTAATGGTATTTGTTGACAAGAATTAAGTTGGGCAAGGTATGTGAAGATGATGAAGAAAAAACATTCACTATTTTTTTCTTGAAATATGATGATATCAAAGCTTGGAACTATGAAGATATTAAAGCCTATGACAAATACATCATCCACATACCATTGAGCTAGAGCTTAATGTCAAGCCAGATAAAAAAAAAAAAAAAAAAATCAATTAACCCAAAAATTGAGCCCTTCATAAGAAAAAAAGTTGAAGAAAGTCGCTAAGGCCCACATAATATTCCCTATCAACACTCAATTTGGGTAGCTAATTTGGTACCAATTAGAAAAGAGAATGGGAGAACACACCAATGTGAAGATTTCATATATCTAAATAAAGTTTAATTAAAGGATCATTATCGTCTTTCCCCAACACAATTAAATAAGGTAAGGCAGCAACATCAATGCTTTGAAGTGTGTGAGCTATAATATAAACTAAACCCTTCCACTTCAAAATGCTCTATTGTGATCAAATTTTCTGCAAAAAGAAGGGAACTCTATGAATTAACAAAATTGCATCCTCAAAAGTGAAAGCTACTAAGCGAACTTCAGAGAAGTATGAGCCAAAACCCTCATAAGGAGATAAGTTGTTATCAAAGAAATAAAAGGTGAAATAGTGATGTTGATTAAGCCATAGTTGCTATAAAGCCATAGCTACATTTAGAGGCCTTTAAAAATCAAGCATTAAACATTGCACCAACTAATATCCCTGCTTTTGAAAAAGATATAGCTCAACTCCTATCAGAAATGGTTGCTTCACTACAAAACCCTCAACCAACGATGTCTCAAGCTTCATCTTCAAATGCACTACTACCAAAGGAGGTTCCATGGATAAATGACCTCTCAAAAAATATACATGACATTGTTGCAAATAAGCAAGACCTAGAAGAAGCTCAAAGATGAAACCTACTGTAGATTCATTAGTCTATCTCAAGAACATTTTGGGACTAGGGCATGGACCTCTCAAATAGCTCACCACATGGTACCAAAGAGTAATGTCTCTTTTTTGGACATTAAAATAATATTATTACTAATAAAAAGTATTTCTAAATAATTAAAATAAAGTAATAATAGTCTAAATTTTTTTTCACTTAAATTGGGACATTTTGAGGGTCATGAGCTTATTTAGCTCTTAAATGATTTTAAAAGCAAATTGTCTTTATAATCCACTAACTCTCCCTTCATAACTAAAAGGTGGATATATAAGGATGTTGTGGATCTTATTTAAAGGTTATGCGGATTTGGATATTTGGATTTGATAATCAAGTATGTCAAGCTTAGTTTTTGAAGGTAGATGCTTGAATAATGTTACGCTTCAAATTCTATTAGTTGTTTTGTAAACAGTGTCCATCAACACCACCTTTCAATTAAAAATTGTACTACATCCTTTGAAGATTTCATCTAACAATTGCAGCTTCAAAGTGGGTGATTTGCTTAGAGAGCTCGGGCGAATCACTTGGAGGGTTCGTGAGACCATTGAAGATTGGTGATTTGCTTATGAGGGAAGTTGTTGGTTTTCCTCCTACGACAATTTGATTTGGAGCTTGGAATCATCTTTTGAGGACCTTATTGTTGGTGGAAACCCTCTGCGAGGGTGAAGGTATTTTTTGTGTATTTTTCCTAGAGTGGTGAAATACTTTTGAGGTAAGATTGCATGTTTCTTGGGCTAATTTATTCTTCAAAAATATTTAGAATTATTTTTATAAATTTTTCCAAGAAAGGTGAATTAGGCTTGGGAGGCATTGTTGAGGTTTTATTTCAAGGGTTTGATATTCAGAAAATTATTTGCATAATTTTGGGTGAAAGGCTAGGGTTTTCAGAACTTTGAGACATCATTTAGAGGACTTTTAGTGGTTGGCAAATTTTGAAACTATTTCTGTTTGAAAGCCTACTATTTTTGTGATCATTTTGAGCTATTATTTGCATTGGGATTCCAAATATTCTGAGAGATGAATTTTCTAAGTTCCAGCATGTTGAGGCCAATAATTAATTACTAAGGGCAATGATTTGACTACTTATTATTTTTGATTTTAGATGGGCATTCTTTGGCTGATTTGTGGGTTCTAAGTGTGGGGAATAATATTATATTCTCTTATTTATGGTTTGGAATTAATTGCACTAATTTCTCCAAGTGTGGCAACTTTATTAAGAAGTGTTTGTAAGGTGTTTCAGGGGTTTGAAGCTTGTATCATTTTGCTGCAAGTACATACAATTCAGACATGGAAAGAACAATGAAAAGAGGTATTTATTATTGCATTGGTGATTTGATTGATTGCTGATTTATTTTCAGAATTATTTGGAGTTTGTGGAAAATGTTTATTTTGGTCATTTGTTCCAATTTGAGGACATTTCAGTGGTATCAGAGCAATATCTTGGCTAAATTGTGGGGTATAGATGAATTTGATAGAGGTATATGAGGAGTATGTGATGCTTCCATGCCATTACAAAGATATGGTAGATCTCTTGGATTATTTTTTATGGAAATGGAATAGAGGTGATGGTCAGATGGGTAGGAATCGCCAAGTAGAATTAAAGAAGGCCTTGGGAAAAATTGTTCTTCCCATATTTGTTGGATCTATGAATATTTCAACTACTACATGGATTGATAAGGTAGACTCATACCTTTCACGCTATCCCATGGAGGGAATCAGGGCCATGGACTTTGCCATCATGCATTTGGAGGGGGTTGCATATGAGTGGTGGCACCAAGGGTTGGTAACCCAGGAATTCCACCTCAGAGATACCTATGATGAATTTTGTAGGTGGCTCATTGGAAGGTTTCATTGGGGTGATCCTAAACTTTACTTTGAAGGGTTGGCACGCATGCATCAAAAAGAAGGGCAAATAGGAGACATCACAAAGAAAAAATCTATCACCTTGGAGCAGCCATGCAAGGAGTTTTTGGAGTCTTACAATTCAAAAAAATTAGTGCAACCAAGTGAGAGTTTCTAGCTTGATAGTGGGCAATCAATAGGACTGCAAGTTGATGATAAAAAAGAGAAAAAAATCAATGAGCATGAACTAAAGGAAGTGCAAGGTAAGGATTTTTTATTTGTAGAAGATGTCTATTTATGTTCTAATAATTGTATGCATAACAATGAAGTCACAAATGGTGAAATCAATGAGCATGTAAAACAAGAAAAATCAGAAGTATGTGGGCAGATATCATATGAGTATGTTGGACCTCAAAATTTTGATTTTTTGGAGTAGCAAAAAGGGCTACAAGTGATAGTTCAACATAGAGAAATGCTTGGTACTTTGAGGCATCGAAGTACCCCAAATTTTTAAATTCAAAGGGAAGACTTTGAAGAAGTCAAATAAATTGAGATATTCATGAATGAGCCCATGAAGAGGTATGTTATGGATGATACTATTGGTTTTGGTTCTAATAATTGTTTGTCTCTGTTGCATGACTGTAGAGTTGATGAAATAATTTTGAAAGAACAATTGTCGGTCACAAGTGAAAGGGAAGTGCAAGCTTTGACAAGGTTGGTTAGCACAAAAGGGGTTTCATGATACATCAATACACAATGAGATGAGGGAATGCTTGAGGGAAAAAAACGCTACGATGGGCTTGCATATAATCAAAATGGATATGAAAATGGGAAAATCATATTTATGTATGAGTAAACGAGTGAATGATCATATTGGTAAGTGTTCATTGTTTTCTCTCTATGATTGGTTCTATCATTGTCTTGGTGATGTACCTTGTACTACCATTGAGGTGGAAGTGAAGGGCACTCGATGGAAAAAAGAAGTCTTCCAGGTAAATTTAAGGGAGGGACATGATAAGTATCCATCATGGATATGGGATCCAGGTGATGTTCTTAACATTTTCAGTTTATTCTCCTTTCACATTGGTTTTGGTTCAGTTGGTGAGCATACTTTTGAAAAGGAAAATGTGAGTTATAGAGATATTAGAGGCCTTAAATTCAATATGGTTGTTAAGTTTTCCATTCTATACATCCAAGAAAAAGGCATGAGGAATCATACATGGAGTATAGTAGATTCTAACAATTTGGTTAAAGGCAAACGCATTCAATTCATGAGTCGCTCATTGGAGCTAAATTGTAAGCTTGTTGCCATGCAAGTAGTTGTGGTCATTAAAGTGAATAATTTTTAATTTGAGGCTACTTTTAAGGAATTTTCAATCACATGGTGTGAAGTGATATTCAAGGTGGCAGGTAATGAGATTATTTAGTGTTATTTTGAGTGATATAGAGCCACTTTCATCTTCATCAAATAACATGGTAAGAGGAGGTTTCATAAGCATAAGAAAAGAGAAAGGGGGAATTGAAGATAATGCTGCCATAAAACATCATGTCTAGCCAATTGTTTACAAAAAGGAACATTCTACAAAGTAAGTGGTAAGCTTGACTAATTCTGAATTTTGTCTTTCATGTTGTGGAAGGGTATACAAGGTTTTAGTTTTCCAAGGATAACCCCAAGGTTGTTATGGACAACACTTTGTTCCTAAATGCAAGGGTAAGAAAGAGGCCAACATTAAGGGTAGGATAACACAAAGAACTCAAAAGTATGTACAACTGCTTGCAAGGTTTAAATTCTAAGGAAAACAAGTCTTCATTATTGAGAAAAATGCTTGACATTGATTTAACATATTCATGGTTACTTTTGAGGTTGAGAAATAGTTCATTCAACCTATGGCAGCCAAGAATAAGCAGATGGAAGGATGACATGAGATCTGATTTTGATTATTTGAAGAATTATGATTTTGAAGAAAAAATACAGCAGTTTAAGGAATGTGAAAATTCTGATTTTTTTGATATTTTACAGGCCATATTACATTCTGAAAATGGTTATCATGAGGTGCACTCTTGGCATGATAAGAAAGGAAAGATACGATTGCATCTTGTAGCTTGGTTGAGGTTTTTGTTTGGCCCAATTGATGTTCTTCCTATGCATCAAAAAATTAATGAAAGGAGATTAAAGGTTATGGGCATGTTACATGATTTGGGATGCAATCCTGGGATGTTGTCTCTATGTTTTATGAATGATCAAGGTATGGTTCCTAATAAAATTTTCACTCTTTCTTTCAAAATAATGAGAACATATTATGTGGACGCATGGGTCTGCATGAAGGGTGACATCAAAGGTGATTTTTGGGGCACCTGCAAGGCTAGAAGGACTGATTATAGTCCTCTAATCACTAAATTCAAATTTCAGTATGAAGAAATGTGTAATTGTATCAAATTTAGATTTAGTCAAAATGAAAAAGCCAAGATATGCATGCATGAACAACAATATTTGATGAGTGTTTGGGAGCTATTGAGAAGTTTTTGGAGTGTTTCATGCATGCATGGGATGATTGACAAGGAGCAGCCTTTTGGAAGGTACATGGATTGCACTAAGATGTCCATATATGGTGAATGGTATGTCTTTTTGGCCTATCATCATAGTATCTTGTTGATTTCTTTTTGCATGATAGGAAGGTTATAGCATGGCATTTAGGAGGTCTTTATCCATGGGACAGTAAAGTGATCATATTCTCTCATGTTGTTTGTTGCAACTTTGGGTCACATAACACCCCCTTTGAAGGTATGAAGGAAAAGAATTTGCTTATTTTCCATTGGGTTTTGAAAGGGATGATTGATTGGAAACATATGGAGCCTTTGGAAGGCTATGAGGGCACTTCTAGCACTTGGGGTCAGCTCCCAAAATACAGGTACAACAGTATGAAGAGGCCATTTGAGGGTTATTTTCTTTGAAAAAAAACTCAAGTGGACATTGCATCATAAAGTATGTTGGAACACCTCTCTGGATATTGCAATTGTTTGAGGACAAGCAATTTTGGGTGGGGAGGACTGTAATGTCCTTTTTTTAGACATTAGAATAATATTATTACTTAAACAAAAAGTATTTCAAAATACTCAAAATAAATTAATAATAGTCTAATTTGCTTTTTACTTAAGTTGGGAACTTTTGAGGGTCACGAGCTTATTTAGCTCTTAAATGATTTTAAAAGCAAATTCTCCTTATAATCCACTAACTCTCCCTTCATAACTAAAAGGTGGATATATAAGGAGGTTGTGGATCTCATTTAAAGGTTATGTGAATTTGGATATTTGGATTTGATAATCAAGTATGTCAAGCTTGGTTGTTGAAGGTAGATGCTTGAAGAATGTTACCCTTCAAGTTCTACTAGTTGTTCTATAAACAGTGTCTATCAACACCACCTTTCGATTGAAAATTGTACTACATCTTTTAAAGATTTATTTGAAGATTTCATCTAACAATTGCAGCTTCAAGGTGGGCGATTTGCTTAGAGAGCTTGGGCAAATCACTTGGAGGGTTCGTGAGACCCTTGAAGAGTGGCGATTTGCTTATGAAGTTGTTGGTTTTCCTTCTAGGGTGATTTGATTTGGAGCTTGGAATCATCTTTTGAAGGCCTTATTGTTGGTGAAAACCCTCTACTAAGGTGAAGGTAATTTTTATGTATTTTTCCTAGAGGGGCATATTGCTTTTGAGATAAGATTGCATGTTTCTTGGGTTGATTTATGCTTGAAAAGTATTTAGAATTATTTCTATATTTTTCCCAAGAAGAGCGAATTGGTTTGAATGCTTGTGAGGCATTGTTGAGGGTTTATTTCAAGGGTTTGATATTCAAAAAATTATTTGCATAATTTTGGGTGAAAGACTAGGGTTTTCAAAACTTCACGACATCATTTGAAGGACATTTGATGGTTGAAATATTTTGAAACTATTTCTGTTTGAAAGCTATTGTTTTTGTGATCATTTTGAGCTATTATTTGCATTAGGATTCCGAATATTCAGAGAGATATGAATTTTCTAAGTTTTAGCATGTTGAGGCTAATAATTAATTACTAAAAGCAGCGATTTGACTACTTATCGTTTTTTATTTTTGACGGGCATTCTTTGGCTGATTTTTGGGTTCTAAGTGTGGGGAATAATATTATATTCTTTGATTTATGGTTTGAAATTAATTGCACTAATTTCTACAAGTGTGGCGACTTTATTGAGAAGTGTTTGTAAGGTGTTTCAGGGGTTTGAAGCTTGTATCAGTTGGCTGCAAATACATATAATGCAGACTTGGAAAGAACAGCAAAAAGAGGTATTTATTATTGCATTGGTGATTTGAATGGTTGCTGATTTATTTTCAAAAAAATTTGTGGTTTGTGGAAAATATCTATTTTAATCCTTTGTTCCAATTTGGGGACATTAGACAAAGACCTTTTTCCCTGCACTAAACTAGTAACCACTTGTGTTGAAAAGTAAGTTGTCACCCAAGGAAGAGTTATTAGCCCCTTAGGAGAAATCATTTTGGATATTAGTGGGTGAAATATAAGGTTTGTGCTCTAGCTACCTATAGCCAAACCTTTTTAGAGTCTTGGAAAGCCAATAAAACTTTTGGGCAAATGCCAATGACAAGATCTTGTTTATGGGCATTGTCCTAGTAGAACTTAAATGCATTGAACCTCATTCTCAATAGAGCTAGGAGGAGTTCACAAGAATGAACAAGACATTATGATAATTGGTGTTGTTGTGTATGGCTATGTTGAGATTAGGATGTGGATGCTCCCATGTTAGTGTCTTATTTGGAAGCAAGAAGACACTCTTCCATGACCTAAGGACCTTTGATTTTGCAAATATCATGGCAAACCATGTGCACTGTGACTGAGTCACTTTTAAGACCACTCACAAGTTCAAATACCCTCCCTCCTAGCCTACATGGTGATCTTTCAAAACTATAGGAGATTTAAGATGTAGATGTTTATGGTAGAAACCATGTGACAATTTTTTGAATCAAAATTTCAAATGACACTACATGAACCATCATCAAAATGAGAGAAATATTATGATGTGAAATTAATGTTGGATCATACTTTGTGAACCATCATTATGATGAGAGAAAATATTATGATGAGCTTTCAGACTCATGTTTCAATTTAAAGATGTTAGCAATGAGATGTTATGGTGTCAAGTGGTTGAGAAATTAATTATAAGAGAGGTAAATTCATTACATAAGGGAAACAAATACTAATTAATTAGAATCAAAGTTATTACCACCAAGCAAGATTGTGATGACAATTAGATCATAAAAAGTTATAGATTTTCAAATCTTGGCCTAATAATACATGATGAACATGGTAATCAACATCTAGTGACACTATGGACTCCTTTGCTTGAGATTTCACAAAACAACTCTTATCAAAACTTTGTAAACTATTTCCTAACTCCCATGTTGGGTACTATATATGGAGAGAACTTGGTTAGATTCCCATAGAGCTACAAACATAAATTAAAATGAAAGTTCAGATGTGACTGATATTTCTTTAATGACATGACCATCATCTCGTTAAGAGACTTCAGACATCAAGTGTTTAGTTTTCCTTTCTATGTAAAATAAAGAATTTTTTCACTAGAATTCCTTGGCAGATAGACATCATAGACCAACACTATGGTAATTGAAAAATTAAAACTTGATTTTATGCCCTTGCTTACAATTTTTTGATGTTACACTTGTGAAGAAAAAGGGTTCCCCTGCATTAGAAGGCAAGCCTAAAGATTTAGGACATTCACTTGATGATAATAAATTGGTATGTGACCCACAAAGAGGGTTTGCAAAATCTTTGATCAAAGCCAAGGATAGTGTTGAATTCAAACATAAGCCAAGGTTAAAATATGAAAAATGTATGAACCCAAAGGAGGCAATTTAAGCCTCTATTTAGCAACAAGGCCTAGCAACTATTGCATCATGCAAGCCTAAAGCACCTACGCCCTAGGAGATGCTATGACAAGAAAAGGGAGTTTGACTCATCTATTTAGATAAATAAAATATTCAAGAACAATCTATTGAACATTGAAGGATGGAGTGAGAAAAAAATAAATGACTACTGGAAGTTCACAGTTGAATTTGATTTTGTCAACACTCCCGGCGATGACCTCAAATAAGACGATATATGGGAGAAGACATGATAAAAACCAATTAGATTCTGAAGAAAGCTCAGGGGACATCTCTGAAGTAGCAATCTATCCTAGCTTCAAACCATACCAACCCCCAAAGAAAAATTATGGAGTAGGTAGAACAATGTTGAAAAATAAGGTTTTCAAGGTGGAGGATTAGGATTTAAAGGCAAAAGAGTCAAAACACCAATAGAGGTGTTGCTAGCCTCAAGAAAGAGAAGAACGGCTAGGCTTGGTACTAGAAAGGAAACAGTTGTGACAAAGCCCTATTCTACACAATCAAATCTAGATACTACTTCCATAGCTCAAGCTCCTTCAATAAGTCAAGCTCCACCAAAAATAAAGAAACAAAGCACAAGGTCAACTCAAAAGGGGCAAACACAAACAACTACCTCTCCCACATCACAACATCAACAATTACCACCTGCGGGAGATAGTCCATAGCCTGCCACACAACAAACTAGCTCTAAGGAGAAAGGAGAAACATTTGCTACAATTGCATCTACACTTAGTAGAAAGAGAAATTCAACAAAGGCTCATAAAATAGTAATTGCAACTAAGAGGGCCAATAACAACTTAGGAAGAAAGCAAAGATCAAATGTTGTGCCATTTATAGCTCGAGGAGCATTACTAGTGATACAAGTGCTCCAATAACCTCTCTTCTTGCCACCTCCAATCCCACAACTTCTAGCCCATTAACTATTGTTATACCAACTACTGCCATATCCAATTCAGTAGCTATCCCTATCTCTTTCCCAATTGCAACTTTGCCAACGACTGTTGTTAGCCAGCTCATGCATATCACAACTACTTGGCATGACCATTCCCACACCCACTTCCACCATATCTATCATCTCTTCCACCATTCCACTATTCACAAATTCTTCCACATCACACCATTACTTATAAAGATTAGCCTGGCTACAAACTCACCCACTTGTGGTGTCATTTATTTTATCCCTTCTTTCACTACAACGACTTGCACTCCTTTAGCTCCCCTACATTTGGTACCATTTGGCTCTCCATTCCCTCAAGCTCAAGTTTCTCCATTTGTGTTCCCCTTTATTCCTTTTTCGATGGACCAACAAGTCGCATCACGTATGCACGACACTACGAAGCTTCGCTTGCCAATTGGCTTCAACAAACCAAGGTAGGTACTAGCTCTGCATGCTCAACAATAATATAATGCAAAAGAGTTGAAAATGTCTTCATACGATGCCACAACAAGGCTCAGGACACAATATGTTCGTCAAGAGCAAAGGATGTACTATCATCAAATGGTCCCTGCTACAGTCAACCCTAAGAAACGCATGTTTCCTTGAGATTATCACATCTGAACAATAGTAGTTGACCATTTAGAAGCTCAAGCTATTGACAAGGCAGAAAACTTCCATGAACATTCAAAAATGATAGCAACGACTTGAGTGTTGATAGCAAGCTAAAAAGGGAGCTAAAGATAGAGGAGGTAGCTTACTGAAAATCGCAAGGGAACACAAAAATCAAGGAGCTGGAGAAATGGATAAAGGATCTCAATAGTGATATAGCCCAAAAGCTAGATACATCTTGCCTCACTAAAGAATAGGGTAAAAATGACGATCCAGTCATAAGAGGAATGAAATCAAGGAGCTAGATCAAGTGAGACAAGAGTTGGGGGAGAAGAAAGAGAAAGCATATGCCCTTGAGCTCATTAAGGAGGTCTCTAAGGCATATTGGGGTAGCATAATCAAAGCTACATCAGAGCTATCCCAATCCTTAGAGTTTATTGATGCTACTATAGCTCAGAGTCAAGACATGCAAAAGGATGTAGACAAAGTGTTGCTGACTAACAATCCTAAGATTGTTGTGGATAAAACATTCAAAGCAACTCTTAGTATCATGCCAAAAGACTAGCTCATCAGCAAAGGTACACAAGATAGGGTAGAGTCAGCGAAGAAACCTATTTATATCTTGGTCATAAAGGAAACTACATATTGTTGTCAAGTACAACTAAACATCCAAGGGAAAATAATTGCAAAGATGAGAGGACACATAAACACACTTGTCTAGCAGGGGCTATCGGAAATGACAAGAAGATGTTGCCAACAAAACAATTCACTAAGCTAAAGGAGGAAAAGAAAAATGATGAAACTCCCTTCAAAATTTGGCTTGCAAATCCAACGCATTAAGGCATAGCTGATATAATAAAGCAGTGGATAAACTACAAGGATTTTCCTATGAAGAAACTTTTGAAATAGCATGACACAAGCAGCTACTAGAAGATACTAAGGTTCATATTGAAGATGAGTGGAAAGAAATTCAAGCTACTCTTAAGACTCCATAAGCCCAATGGATGTTGGTTTCGACTCACTTCTCATTGAAGCAACCCCTAAAAGTCACCAAAAATTGTATATTTTTAATGTTACATTGTAGAGCTTCACTCGTTGTTATTGAGTCTTAGCAATTCTCATACACTATAGAAGGTGAAATGAGAATGAGTTCTCACTATTAGCTTCTCAGTTACATGTCACAAAGAGCTTATTTGACAATATTTTGCATAAGACATTTCTCGTGTTGCTTCCAACTACATCCTCATACTTAGCTTGATAAAGCACAGATGCTTCCTATTGATTTTGTTATTAGCATTTTGAAAAATTACAATTTTCAAATGCCACACAACTGGATCTCAATCTTGCTTTGCATCAATATGCTTTTCTTCAAATTTTGTTGTCTATCGAGCTTCATAACACAATATTTTGCACAGGTTCTACGCCTTGGTCATTTTTTGTAAAAACAAAGCTCACAACTATTTAAAATACGCCTAAGTATAAAACAACTCAGCAAGTATCTCCAGTTGTTTGACCATCTTTCATCCAACAATAAGGGCTATTATGAAGAAAACATAATGACATCATCGTCCAAAAAAGTCTCACACTGTCAGATCTACTAAATGCTCATCACATCATCCGATATTTTCTTTATTTAAAAGTCAAGCTTAAGACATAAAGCTATGAACAATGCAAACCATGGGAAGGTTGAAAAGTCAATAAAGCTACATGTCAATTATGAGGTGAATTGTAAAAGCTTGTGAATCAAATTTCACGTCGTTTGATCATCTCTATATCAATGGCATGAATTCTATTAAGAGATTTTGAGATGATGTTAGCATCAAAATACAACTCACACCATTGGATTAGCTGCTCCAACATTGATCTTTGGTCGTCTGATTAACCAACAAGGAAAGATACAGGGTAGTGAAGCTAAGGCAAGGGAGATAAATAAATCGAGCTCGCGAAGGAACAATGGTCATGTACATGTATCAACAAAGCTCAACTAGATAACTAAGGACCATAAAAACTCCACCTAGCTTCGTCCACGTAGGCAAATGTGGTAGATGAAATAGTTCTTCAAAGACAATTAAGACGTTATTTTTAGAACGTTGTGCCTTGAATTCAAAGCTAGCAAGGATGGAATGGGATGTTCTACTTGATTCAACCAAGTACACAATTGGATGTTGAGAAGAGGGTTAGACCATGTGAAACATTAATGAGGAGACAAAACAACAACACTGCAAACTAGAGAGCCACCTTAGCTATAGAATATCACCAGAAGAATGTGTGCACTCTAGTATTTTTTTAATACTCCAATACTGGTTAGCTAAGAATGCCTCTTTAGCTCTCCTCTATATAATGTATTGAGCTCAATCGAGCAAAGGTTGATTTCTTGAATTAGCTAAGCCTCTATATTCTTATAATTCAGTACTTAAGTTGTTTATTATGTAAGACTTGCTTCGAGCATTTTAATGTAATAGAATGTTATTTGTGTGTTCACTCTTCCAATTAAGACAAGTAGTTGTGAATGTAGATGTCCATCCTTCTACCTTTTCCTTGCTTATCTAATCTCATTTAGATTAGATCGCACCTCATGCATTCTATTACTTAAATCATGCTCATTCTCCTATCTTAGAAAACTAAATAGCTTTATGGTTGTAGAGATAATAAATCAATCCAATCTATTTAAGTGCATCACCTTCTTTTAAGATTTTAGCTCTTGTTTCTCTATCCTCTTCTTCCAAAAAGTTTTTATTTTATATATGATTTTAAGTTCAAAACCATCTCTTAAGATTGCCCTACAAGATTAGTCTCACACTAGTAGAGCTTTCCATGTTGTGATTGGTGTGCAGACAATGTTATGATTGGACACAAAAAGCATCAACACTAAGTATGCACTTGATTTGTTGAAAAAAATCGCCATGGAGATAAAAATATGTCTCCACCCCATATTGGTCAAGACTTACGTTGACCATACAATATTCTACTCCACAATTTGATAATACTTTGCATAAACAACTTATGGCCAACCTATTATATTTGACTTATACTCGGACAAATATTTCCTTTGAGTTGATCTTATTTGGGAGGTTATGCAAGATCCTAGGTAAAGTCATTGGGAAGTTGCCAATATATTGAGGCATATCAAAGGTACTAGTCACATGGGTAGCATGTATTCTAGAGGTGGTGATGAACACTCAGTGGGGTATATTGATGCCGATTGGGTTGGAGATTTGGATGAACCGAAATCTACTACAAGATGTGTTTTGTTTTAGTTCAAGGCCTATTACATGATCTTGCACAAAACAAACAGTTGCACTGTCGACAACTAAAGCCAAATATAGAGTAGGGAAGAGTCCAGGATTATATTCACCAACAAGCAATCATAGTTTTATTCAAATTGCTCGTAATCCAATCAATCATTACTAAGGGAAAATATATTGAGGCTCGTCAACACTACTTCAAGGAACGCATTCAAGAAGGGATGCTAGATTTTAGGGGTCATGTTGAAGACCCCTGCAAAAGGTTCAACTAGTTAATGCCACCCTCTTTTTGCCCTCAATGTTGTGTTTTAAGGAGAATGTTACAATGTAAAACTCATCGTATCGGGTCTCATTGAGTTGCTCTTGATTGTGGTATTCCTTTATATTATGTGTTAAATATTTTCAGGTGTATTGTAGTTATTGAATTTATTGGTCAACATGCCCTTATAGAACGTGTTGGTAAATGCATTAATAAAGGCTATGCCTTCCACCTATTAATCAACACATTTGTGTCACATTCCATTTTATATTGTGATATTATTATTTTCTTTTGGTGCCTTTCCACACCATCACATAATTGTGTCCTTTTTACTTGTAGAGCTTATTATTAATTCAATTATTAACTTGTCATTGATCTCACAGTACGTGTTAGAATCAAGAGAAATTGGTCGCTTTAGACAAACATCAAACATGTATGCCACATAATCACGAGGCAAACAACCTAAGCAAACAAAAAAGAGAAATGTAAGGCTATACTTAAAGCAAAGTGAAAGTAAAATACTCGATAATGAATAATGATCCCACTCTTTAACCATTGGTTAAACGCTATAGCTTGTAAAAAAAAAAAAAGTATAATATATGTTTTATGTTACATTTTTTTAAGCAAAACGTCCTATATTGTAAATATATATGATGTATTAAATGATAATTTTACATACTGTACAACTTTATTACATTACATAATATTGTACTTATTTGCATTAATAATATGGCATGCTAACAATATAATATCATATGCAGTATAGTGTATAATTATAAAATTATGTGTAACATATACTGATATTATGAAGTTATAGAAAATAACTGCCTTAATTTAGCTAGCAAAAAAAAATCACTTATTTTAAAAACCGTGTAATTGATATGTTATTGACAGATATTTAAATTAGAAAGCATGAGAGTTCTTCTTGTATGATGTATATGATAAGTAATGAATCAAGTATTGTGTAGAACATAGGGAATTTTCAGAGCATTACTTTTGCCAAGAGCAAATTATATGAAACAAATGTTATAATGGTTGATTGGTTGCGGAATGATTATGTTTGTATGCTCGGCCTTCCCCTTTCCTCTTCTATGACTTCATAATGATAATTTAAAAAAATCTCATTCAAATGCCTCTTAGTACATGCCTTACTACCCAAGCTGGATATGCCTCCTTAGTGCATCTTGGAATCACTTGATTCATCTTTTGTAGTACTGTTGATTCCAGTGTTATCCCTCAAGGCTGTTCTGATAACTTGTCATCCCCAACTCCAAGAACCTTGGTGTCACCTAGTTCATAATCCCTTTCTCTGCTTATCACAACTATGTAAAGTGACATAAGACTAATTTCATAAGCTCGCTACTCCACAAGTGTATTGAGTTTTAAGGTTCTACAGTCACCCGTTGTAAATGAAAGATTAGTCATCCTACAGCAATTAACGTTTTGATGAACAAGTTCATTTCAAATGTATGCCTGGACTTATTTGCAACGCGGACTCAGCACTTGAAGTGTGGTCATCGTGATTGAGAAAGGCTAAAAAAATTTCTGTTTTACCATGATCATTTCACTTTGATGGGTAGTTTTTATTATATTCATTCATTTCACAGATCTGACTACTTGGATTTATCTTGGAAACTTGAAAAGTATGCATGATGATATATTGCGTAACATGGATGGCAAATAAAACCAGTTAATCTACAAGCAACTAAACAAAATATTTCAAGTGACAGATTAAGCTGTTTCCAATCTACATGCATATAATATAAACATAATCAATTGCAGACAATAATTTTACGCATATTCAAATTGCATAATTGGATGTTTTCATGTGGTTGGCATTCTGAAAGGTTCAATATTACATGGATTTTGGTTAAATGCTATGAGGTTCCACTTCTCACAGAAACTGAGCTCAATTGTTCTCTGGGCCTCAAAATCTTCAGAAGAGAAGATAAAAAAAATTTTCATTAAAATATATAACAAAGTAACTACCTTTTGGGTGGACATTCATGCCTGACCTCTGTTTATGTATGTCTATGTTTTGTGTATCCCGTCTGCTAGTCATTTGCTGCTTTTGATATGGAATTTTTGCAGGAGGCATCTACAAAGTATTTATTGTAGAATTCTGAGTTGATCCTCCATGAATAAAAGCTCTTTTTTTCTACCTTATTTAAGAAAAAATGCCATTTTAGATGTGGTAGGCAAACTAAGTGACCACTTGGACATCTATCTGCGCCACATAGATGACTCAAATATAAATATAGATAAGCCTTCAAAAAAAATTGAAAGAGACCAACTTGATGAAGTCTCTCAGTTTTATTATTGGGAATACTGTTACGCAATATAACAGATGGGACCCTCACGGGATCCCCTCTAAATTAAGGACCCTAAACAGGTGAGGGCTACCTGACTTCCCCAAACCAAGGCACCTGCACCCCTGAGGGACACCTGCACGTTTCAACCTAGCCATTCTCACAGAATCACCACTTATCATTCCGCTCATTCCCAACAGGCAGCCTGTCACAAAACTTATGTTGAGCCAAACTGCTTTACCTGCGCCAGCTAGTCTAAACCTACTTTTAATGTTATTCAAATTAAAAGCCAAGTCAAACTTAACTATAAAGACAGGTCTTTAGACTAACGCCCATTTCCATCAGTGGGAAGAGTTAAGTAGGGATTTTTTGAACTACATTCACATTTTCTCACTAAAAGAACTGCTTTAACCATAGAATCATAAGCACCAAAGTAACTAGGATTAATGGTTCTTACGAGAAAGGATTATGTAATGGAACATATCAATCCAAAACTACCATTACATCACCCCACTATTGACTCGTTTCTGTGCGAAACATAAAAATGATATATGTACCTTGCTGCTGGGAAATCACAATCAACAAGCTTCATTTTATCATGTTTAGTATTTACCATATAAGGACAAGTGGCTTTGTCTTTGACATTAACAACAGTTGCAGGTGTTAATAAAACCAAGTGAATGCACTGCCCCTTTTGAAATAGTCTGAAAAATGTGCTCTAATATATTACAAAACATTATAGAGAACTAGAAATCTGTCTGTAATGAACAAACTCGATCTCCCTCTACAAAACCTGCACAGACTCGATAAGAATTTTTTCAAAAAATTATCGTAGAAACCATCATATAGCATTCACAACCGATTCAACCAAAATTAGCTAGGGTTTGAAGTTTACTTGATTCCGGATGCATAAGGCATAGCGACAGTGGCTTTCAGTAGTGCAGACTAATGCATATTGCAATAGACAATTGACAGCATCCTATTCTTTCTTAATCCAAACTGTCTTTGCTGGTAAGGTACCTGTTTGTCGCTTTGAAGGCTGTTTCTGTTTATGGGAACTCTGCTCATTATCATGCCTTCTGATATTTGTCTTTCTCCTCTTTCCAAAATTCAATCCCCTGAAATTAACTTCCAAGTTTTCAGCCGCCACGTGGTTCCCTGCCTCTTGTGTCTCAACATTAGATGTGGGACTTGTACTTGAGCTAGGTAGGTCAGAACTAGCTGCTGCTGCTTCAACTGAACCTTGTCCAAAATTTATTTCTTGAACAGGCACAGTTTCTTCATTATTATCATCCAATGATTCGACTGATGCAAGAGCCGAACCAGGTAGAAACATGCCAGGTAAAATGACAAGCTTTTTAGGCTCAATAATCCCTCCACGCTCTTTCTGTACCTTGAACATTTGTGCAAATGTTTCTCTCCTTTTGTTCTCCTCTTCTGTTGAAATAATATTGTTGACTCTGCTTCCTTCATCATTCTGAAAACAAAGATTTTTCAACAAGCGCATAAGAAACCTCCAGCCTCATTTAATCTATAATGTGCAACAAGCTTTTCAACCACCAAATCAATCGCTCTTAAACAAGAAATATTGTTACTAGTAGCAACCCATGACAACAAAAGCCACTACCAAAATTGATGTAGAATTGTTCCATACAAATGGAACAGCTAGATGTGTTGTTTTTGCCAGAGCCACACATCACTTTACTTCTCAGGAAATATTGCTAGAAAAAAATCAAATGCTACACAAACTGGAAAAATCTATACACAAAATAATGTACTTGTTAAGGCTCTGGGAAAAAAGCTTGTAGTTCTCTACATATCTACACATTTTTTCATTTAGTTTTGGATAAAAGATAATTATATTCATGTTTCGTTTACAAAAGCTTTTCAGCTTCAGAGGTTTTCTAAAGTGAAAAGAAATGGAGAGAACAGCTTCAGGAGCTTAGCTATATATAAACATACAATCTAGAGAGAGAGAGAGAGATTATCTAGCATGTGCATATTCATCATCGAATAGCATGGTACATAATATAGTATTGTTAAGGAGAAGCAGCAGCATTTCCAAAAACTCTATAGATTTCGTTAACAGAAAAAAAGGGATGGAGGACTTATTCCGCAGGTCCCCTACAATTCCCATGTTGAGCTTGGAAAGCAGGGTGGCGCTAATTCCTCCTTTCCTGGGTAGATATAAACAACAAAGAAAAGAATGAAAGAAATAAATTAAATTAATGTCCACCGATGACCAAAAGAAGGTAAATGGGGACTCAAGAATACAACCGTAAACAATGGAAAGTTCAAAGAAAGAGAATCCAAGAAGCTAAAGTACAAAAGACAAAGTAAAGCTTCAGTTGGGTCTAGCATGGGTTGTTAAAGGGCGGAATAGGGCATTGCTCCATGTTCCCCTACTTTGCTGACCTCTATGGTGTTGTGGGCTCTGATCTGTTGCTGGTAGAACACTTAGTTGTTCATTGTACAGCATCTGGTTTGCAAGCCTCTTGTGATTCCGTTCAGAAGTAAGAATTTGTTCAATGGCTTCAGTACAACTTTGCAGCTTGTTGAAATTATAAGTTCGAAAGACAAGGGCCTCCTAAAGGGCAAGAACACATTCTTTCTGTTGCTGCAGACGAGATCATAAGTGCATACTTTCTTTCAATGAAGAGATATCAACTCCTTTGTCTTCAACTTTTCCAACCATGCTATCAATACTCCGGGTTATGTTTTGCATGTCCTTGGGGATGGAAAAAAAATATCTAACTTCAGCATGGCTTTTTTGTTTGATAAAGAAGCAGGATGAGATTGGGATTTAGTGGTGTTGTCAGTCTCAATGGAAGGCAACCAGAAGGGCTTCTGGGATCGACGAGGGCTAGGGATGTCCATAACAGAGCTGATGCTAGTGCTGCCCTCAGAAATTAGGCAAACATGGGGGTTCATTCCCATTGGAGAATTAAGATTGGGGCTAATAGTAGCTCCTAAAAACCTGTGTGTCCCTTCAGAGTAGAGTTCAACCACAAACTTCTAGTGGTCAGGATGGGCCTGGGAGGGAAAGAGGGTCGAGCAAACATAGGTGGAGTAAAGGCAGAGAAGGGGTGAGAGATACCTATAACCAGAGGGTTAATTATCGGAACTGGACCACCTCTTTGGACTAGTTTTATGCATGTGTAGCGTTCTGTTCTTTGTCAATATTCATCTGTTTAGGCTCCTCGTCGTCTATAAGAATGGGCGGATTTTGTGAAGAATTCTGCGGCTCATTGTTATCTTTATTCTGCACAATATTGTCCATGGCTTCCTTCTGATTTTTCTTGCTCCTGTTGCTGTTTTTTTTAATCTAGACCCTCACTTCAAATGGTTGCACAGGCACTTACAATTACAGTACTCAAGCTCGCCACTTATAGATGCTTCAGGTGTTTCTTCTATTGGTAATGGCCATACACAAGGTGGTTCCATGTTTCAGAAGATTTGGGTAAAATGACCTCTTGAATTGGATTGCAAATCATGCAAATAAAATTCTGTGCGCTGATACCCAAAATATCTACCGTGAAGTTGTTGAAAGAAAAAGAAAAAAGAAGGGCTATCAGCAAAGGCATTAGCCATTCGAATAGGAGCCATGTGCCATATATAGGCACCTTGTTTTGGAGAGGCATTAACTTCTTTAGGATGGAAAATGAAGATGTCATCGGAGTCGTTGGCAACCCTAGTCCTTTTTCTTTGCTTCATCTCAAATTCTACATGTTAGTCTCTTTTCCAAGCCATTAGGTGCAACAAAGGGACCAAAACTGTGGAATGTCCTCTGCAACAGGTAGATATTTGGTAAGATACATGAACCAAAAAGATTTACCATATCGATGGAAAATGTATTGAATTTATTTCTGTGCCAGCGAGAATGTGAGAGATAACGTTGTTAGACCTGCAATATAATGACAAAGGGCCTACACGGCTTCATTCCCTGGCAACGCACCTGTCTCAGATTGTGATTGTAGTACATTTGTGTTAAAAAATGGTGTCACGATCCTGTGCAGTATTAGCGTCCTTTTGTACGGCGAAAAGATGCCTTTCATGGGTTTGTTTATTTTTGCTCGTTTGACACTTCGCTACTAAAGGAATTTGATTTATGGCAAAGTCAGACCATATAGTGACGAAGGACTTAAGAGGGTGCATAGAAAAGATATCGAATAGCAGTCGATGTGGTAGTACGATTTCTAGGGTTAGGAAATGTGTGTTTTCAGGTCTTTTTTATGGTTTTTGAATTTAAATAATAAATTCTATGTAAATAGAATTGCAATGCCGCAATCTTTGGTGTTAACCTAATGGCATGTGAGTGATGGGTGTTTGGATGGGGTCCCCATAAGTAGTAAGGATGACGCTAATGAATAGGGGCATAAATTGCAAGGGCACAAATAGGGGCCCCCAAGCAAACAAAATATCTAGGAAACGAGTCAAAAAAAAAGGAGGGTGTATGTCTGAACCTTGCGAGGCTTCAATTATTATTTTATCGAGTTGGATTCAACAGCATGAGACCCTAGTTAAATGCTCCTCTACAAATTTTGCTTTGTATTCTACTTGGCATTTCCGTTATTTGCTGATATATACTCATGTTTGTGTTTTCTTGTTTAGACACCGTATTTGCCAGGGCATCAGCTATGGAATTAAAATTTCTAGGCTTGTGTTCCATCTTAAGACTTTCCATTCTGTCTTTGATTTTCTTAGGCGTGGATTGTAATTTCCATCTAGGTGAGATTAGTATTTCTTACCATGTCAATTATGATTTTGGAATCCCCTTCAACTAGGATTAGGTTGAGATTCTGATCAAGTGCAATTTATCATTCTGCAATTTATCATTCGGCAATCATTAAATTTATCGGAAAATCTGCTTCATGTTGATTGCTGACTTGAATATCCCATTCTGATTCCCCTCTATCTCTGTTGATTCCGTAGCTTGAAAGTTTGACCAAACCTTTGCCTTGCATGATGTTTTGAGTTTGGCACATGTCCTCTGTGGAGAGAATTGTATACCCATTCCAGCTATCTTCCCAAAACCTTCTTGTTTCCCATTTCCAATCTGTCATGTGAGGTTGGAAAGTAGAATTTGCATCCCTTCACTGATGTGTTTGGCTATTGCTAATAGTGAAGGCTTCGAAGCACTGATTATATCACCTTTCTTTAATCCTGGTAGATATTTATTTCTAATGATTTCCATCCAGTTGTTATTTTCAGAAAAAAGTCGCCTCCAAGCAAGTCTGGTGGCAAATGCTTGGTTGAAATTACAACTGTTTTTTATGTTTAACCTGACCTTTGACTTTGGCCTGTTGATAGTTTCTCAAATTCCCACGCAACCAGAGGGTATTTATGTTGAGAGTCCGTTCCTTGCCATAGGAATATTCTTTTTATAGCCTGTATCACACTCTCAACAGTAGCCAGTATGGCCAGTAAGGCAAGGAGAATAGGAACAGCTCGAAGGACAAATTTCATTAGTTGGGTTTTTCCTGCCAATGTGAGCCACTTGTTAGTCCACTGTTAGCTTGATCTCTGGTACTTTTTACAATCTTTCCCAAAGTGCATTGTAAGCTTTTCCATGGAGTGGGAAGCCAAGATGATCCATAGGAAGAGTTTCTTCCTTATAGTTGAGGATTCATATAAAATCTCGTTTTTTCCTTTGGGACAGGTTCATAAAGATAGCAGTTGATTTGTTGTCATTTATCATTTCACCTGAGATATCTTGGTACTTGAGAAGAGCAGTTTTTATGTTTATGATCTCTTTTTTTCTAACAGTTGAGAAGAGTATCGTGTCATCTGCAAATAGGTAACCCATATGCCGTATTCCTCCCTCAACAGCCAGCAGCCTGTGCATTTCTTTTTCTGCTTGCTGTTTTTGAATGTATCTGAGAATATTTTCACTCATAGTATGAACAAATAGGGACTTAATGGATCTCATTGCTGTAGACCTCTTTTTGGAGTCAACCATTCTCCTTCGGTGCCATTTATTGATGTTGAGTAAGAGGAAGTGGTGTGACAACTCTCAGTCCACTGAATAAATTCCTCTCTAAAGCCAAAAGCCCTTTGAATTGCTGGTATTAATTAAAAGTTTCCAGTTGCAGCAGTCAAAGGCATTGGACATATTTAGAATAAGCCCCGGTCTATGCTTACATTTCTTGAACAGCAATTATCTTGTCTGTTATCTGTCTTCCCGGGACAAAAGCAGATTGTGTATCTGATATTATTTTTTCCATTAGAGGCCCTAACTTGTAGGCTATAACTTTTGACATGATTTTATATATCATATTACAATGAGCCGTTTGTCTGAATTTGTCCATTGTGTTGGCTTGTGCCTCTTTGGAATTATAACCAGTTTGGTTCGCATTGATTAACATTATTTTGTTTCTTTTGGATTCTTCAACCACATTCAGAAGATCTTTTTTAATAACCTCCCAAAAATTTCGAAAGAACACTGAAAAACCATCCACCCTCGGGGATTTATCTTGGTCGAATGAGAAGACTTTATTTGAATTCTTCCTTGATGGGCTGTAGTAGTTGTACATTTTCATGCTCTTCAATCAGTTTTGGAATATTACGAAGGAAATACTCATCAGTTTCCATTCTTCCTTGTTTTTTGTTGTGTTCCGCGACCAAATTTTTGTAGTATATTGTTGCATAATCAGCTATATCTTTTGGCTCCCTTATGATTTACTTGTTCTCCTCTGTTATGGACATATAGTTTATGTGTTGCCTATTTAATACAGATTTATGAAAATAGGAAGAATTTCAGTCTTCCAGCTTGATCCATGTCTCCTTGGATCTTTGTCTCCTGTAATTCTCTTCCCTTTCTTGTAGTTCTGTTAGTTCCTCAATCATGCTTTGTTCTTGAAGAGCCAGGGATGGTGTATGGCCAACCTCTCTTACATCCTTTTGGATTTGTCCTAGTTTTTCCCTGGCCGATTTAACTTGTGAAAAGATGTTGTCAAAAACATTCTTATTCCATTCTGAGATTTTGGCTTTTTGCTTTGAAAGCCTTTGTGAAAATTGATAAAATAATATTATAGACTATAGTGACCTTTGATGTGCCTTTCCTCTTCTCACCATTGCTGTACTTTCCAGTAAAAATCAATATGTGTGAGCCACATGCCCTCAAATTTGAACTGAGTAACTCTTTGTCTGTGTTGTTTACTGATTTCAAGGGTAATTGGCAAATCATCCGAGACAGTAGTATCTTTTACTCGGGCATCTGTATGCAATTGCTTATTTATCCATCTGTTAGATATGAGAATTCTATCTAATTTTTCTGCAATCCATTTCTATCCTTTCCTCCAATTGGACCAAGTGTAAAGACCATGTGCAAAATCCATGTCTATGTTCTAGTAAGGCTAATTAGAGCCTCAACGGTTCTTGAACTGAAGTCTCTTCCTCCTTTCTTTTCATATAGTGATTTTATGAAGTTGAAATATTCTATTATTATTAGATTATCCTGATTTATGTTTGTAGCCCAAACGCTTAACCGATTTAAATGTTGTAATTTTTTATTACCATATGGACGAATGTCTATGTTAGCAAGAAAAAAAAAAGCTCTTGCAGTTCATGAAAAACAACTTTGGAAACAACACCCCAAATATGAGATTCATAGTTACAGATAGCATACTTTGTAGGGTCCCACTGGATTTTGGTCTTTGTTTATGCACAAAAATACATACTCTTTGATCCCAAGATGCCATTGTACTTGATTTTAGCTAGATCCGTTACTCTAGTGGTCTCTTGTATTGGAACCATGTCTGTCATTTTCTCTTTTAGTCTTTACCTACTATTTTTATTAATAGACGCTCATTGGGCATTCCTATACCCATTGCATTACATGATAAATTTCACACATTGAGACTGCATGGGGAAGGAGGTGCCCGCCTCCATTTTTCATTCTTGCTTTGACGTTTCTACTCCCACACTCGAGGTTTTCTTTCTAGAGACTTCCTTCTTGAAATTACACTAATTGATTTTGTAATCATTTGTGTGAGTTTCCTTTTTTTTCTTTGATTTGTTGGATATGGGAGGGGATTAAGTCCTTTTGATTGGCTGAACTGCTTTCATTATTCTTCTTTTTCTTGTTTGGCTAGAAGTTTCTGCTGTTGATTGAAAAACCACTTCTTTGTGTCCATGTTTCTGAGAATATTTCTACGTGTGCCTGGTCAAACAGATTTTCCCTGTTTATAGGGGTTGGGGTGGTAGCAACAAAGTCCATTTCATCTTCCTTTTGTTCTGTGAGTATTTGAAAGGGGTTAGCAAGTTCCACTGTCACCTTCTAGACCTTTGGTTTCCATTTCCTTGTGCAGGCTATTTGAAATTTGTCTTCTTGATCTGTAGTTTTACTCCCACTTTGTTCTGAATCTTGTAGGTTCTCTTTCCTCTTTCCAGCTTCATGTGGTGATTGAGCAGGCTTTTGTCTGTCAGGATGAGTGCTGCTTTGTTGTAGTGGGCAGACTCTTGCCAAGTGACCATGTTTGTGGCAGGATCTGCATCTGAAAGGAATATTTCCATAATGTATGGGCTGTTCCCATTCCAATCCTTCCAGATCTGACAATATTCTATCAAGGATGGGTTGTTCAAGATTTATGTTCACACAAATTATTGCATAGTTAAGTACACCAGGGCTTTTTGTGAACTCTGATCTTTTAATTTACTCCCCCATTGCTTCCCCTATCTTTCCTAGCGCATTTTCCTGCCAATACTCACTTGGTAGAAATGGGAGACGCATCCAAATCAAGATTGTGTGTGATATTCCCATTTCCACATCATGATTAAGCAGGTATTGAAGACCTTTAGTCTATTTCTCCATAGACTAAAGGAACTCTTTTTGGGGAATTATATTTTTTTAGTTAAATATTAATTGTCGAAATAGTGATTTTTATCATAAGACAATTATTATTTAATTAATAAAATATTTGTTAAAAAGTGATTTTTACCACTAAAATGTTTAAATAAATTAATTATTAATTTATTTGTCTTAAAATAATTTTAATTACTATTTTTATTAAGGCAACTAATTAATATTATATTCGAAAAAGAGAATGTTGGCATGGGAGCTAAAGGAAGGAAAGGAAAAGATTTTTTTAAAAATGGCAAGCAAAGGCTTATGATGTATTTTATCTTCCCAAGGTGGTTCACCCCCCTTTAGACAATACAAATACAAGGGGAAAACTACAATGGAGAACATGCTGAATTTTGATAATTGTTCTTCATGCTTGAAAAAACTATTGGGATGCATGCCCAATAGAAATTTGTTGTTTTGGTGTTGATCAATCTAAAAAATATGTCTTTTGACACCACCTTTGTTAAAGAGATATTGTTCTTGCCCTAGAAGTGGGGCGATTTACTTTGAGGAGTTTTTGTAAAGTTTTCTTGAAGATTTGAGGCTTATTTTTTGCATATTGATTTAACTTAATATTTATCCTATTTATACAAGTGGAGTGAACTTCTTTGGAGGCTTGGATCAAGTGTTTGGAGGCATCTTTTGGTCTATTTTATGCAAATTAAATATCATGATTTTATTTGCTAATTTTCTGCGTGTTGGCATGAGGTTTTGGAGGAGTTTTGTGAAGGATTTGAAGCCCTAAATTAATAGAAAATTAAATAATAATTTTCAGAATTATCATTTAATATTTTGACAGTTTTGAAGACTTTTAATTTGCAGACGACAAGATCTCGCTCTCTTATTTTTCTGTTAGTTTTTATGCACTTGGCAAGTTGAGCGATCGGCTTGGAGGGCAATTTTTAGCCATTTCTATGCCCTAGAAGGTTTGCTGGAATTTTTTAATAGTTTTTTAGCACTTATGATTTTTGGCAAAGGTTTGAAGTGGAAAAATATTCAAAATAGCAATTATATTTTGGAGTTAAATCAAATTTTTCAGTTATCATAAAATGACATTTGAGCTTCAAAAATTTGGCAAAAAAGGTACTTGCTTCATGCATTTAATTTTCTGATTATTTCTACAAGTGTTTAGTTAATTTTGGGACAAGTTATTGGTTGGAATTCATCTACAAAACCCTACTATTGTGGCATCTAGGATTTCAAGGGCTTGAGAAGGGCTTTTTGAACTTATTTTGCAAACTAGGGTTTGCTTATTTCATTTTCAAAATTGTGAAATTTAAGGAAAAACTCTTTTTGTATGAAATCGTCGCATTTAGGGACATTACAATGGTATCAGAGCACTAGTCTTGTCTCCCTGTGAGTTGGTTGTTGAATACGAACAGGTAAAGAGTTCATAGTTTATCAGCAGAAGAAAAAGACTATGGGGGACCAAGAGCCTCAAGGGTTCTTCAGAACAAATTAAGCTTATGCAAAGCTTTATCAAAAAAAGCCAAAAATATCTTCAACAAACATTGAGTATACGAATTACAACCATGTTGAAGAATACTACAATTCCAAGGAAAAACCACCCCTTCAATGGAGGACATTCGAATGATAATGAGAGGGTTCCTATTAACCCCCCTCATAAATTCTTCAAAGCCACATTCTTGCAGAAAGAGCTAGTTATAGAAATGAGAACGCCAAAAGAGGATATTTTGAAGATTCGTCAAAGAGAGTATGCAGCCCTAAGCTTAACCACGCAAGATCTTTTGTTTTTTCTAAATTTTTGTGAGATGAAGGATCCAAGCCAAAGGTTCCTAATATACAGCACCGCAGAGATTTGCAACAAAGGTTGGATAAGATTTTTCTTCCTATTTTTGATGGTACTAATAAACTTCCTGTGAGATCTTGGTTACAAAAGTTGAAAACATATTTATCACTTAACCCTATGTTTGAGAACGTGGCTCTAAAAATCGCCACCCTACATTTGGAGGGTATTGCTCATAAGTGGTGATTTCATGGCCTAATAACACAAGGCCATGGATCTATTACTACCATGGAGGAGTTTGGCAAAAGAATCATGGAGAGTTTGGATAGAAAAAATCCGGAAAGACATTTCCATGAGTTAGCACAACTCAAACAAAATCATGATGTTGAAAGATATGTCGCTGATTTTCAAAAAGTTTCAGTTATGGTACCCGATATTAGTGAGAAGAGGTTGATTGTTTTATTTGTTGAGGGTTTGATTGAGTTTTTGAAAGGTTTGGTTAAGGCTTTTAACCCTCTTTTTTTACAAGATGCTATCACTAAGGCTTTGGATTTAGAATGTTCAGCATACAAGAGTTATGAAAGGCCAAAAGGGCAGCCACTTATTCGTTGTCCAAAGGGGCAAATACAAGGCAGCCAAGGACTGATTTTAGTGGGCAACAAAGAACACAAGGTGGGCAGCCGAAAGCACCACCAAATGAGCAACAAAAGAAGTCTTCTTCACCATACGTGCCACCTCATAAATCGCTGCCTTATAGCAGCAATATAAAGGATGATAGAGATGAATCAAGAAGGCAAGGCTTATGTTTTGCTTGCAAGAATCCATGGACCAAAGGCCACCGTTGCATGGGCAAAGGACATGTATACTACATTGAGGTAATTGATAATGATTCAGATTTTGATATTGTTGATACTAATGATGGGCATGATGACAATGTAGTTGACGAGCATGTGCATGAAGAAGACACACAAGACTTGGGTAGCACACTTGCTTCTCTTTCAGGAGCTCCCAAGTATCATGCTTTCAAAATAAAAGGTACCTTGAAGGGTAAAAGAGTGACTACTTTGGTTGATAGTGAAGCAACTCATAATTTCATTGATGAGAGCTTGGTTAAGAAGATGGCAATAGAAGCTAGGAATTGCAAAAGTTTCAATGTGATTATGGCGGATGGATTCATCATTTCTTGTTCCAAAAAATTGCCACAACTTCCACTCACTCTTGAGAAACACAAGGTAATTGATGATTTTTATGTTGTTGACATTGGAGATATTGATATCATTTTGGGTGTTCAATTGTTGCATTCCTTAGGACACTTCACTCAAAATTATAAAACTATGGCGCTGAAATTCTTCAAAGAGGGCAAGGAAATGGTCCTCAAGGGTCTAGCAAATGGTGCTCCACAAGAGGTGTCTATGAAAATGGAAAGAACTTTTAGAAGGGGTCAAATTGTTTGGGCAGCAAGTTGCTTTATCACAGTAAATTCAAAAAAAAGAAAAATACCCCCTCATGGTAAACTTCAAGCTATTTTAGACGAGCATATTCATGTATTTGATGATTTACCTTATGGTTTGCCACCAGATAGAGGTTTTGCGCATAATATTGCGCTGGAAATGGGTGCCAAACCGGTTATTGTCACTCATTATCACCACCCAAAAGCAAGAATTACTTGATATGGGACACATAAAGCCTAGCTCAAGTCCTTTTGCTTCTTCAGATGTTCTAGTGAAGAAGAATGATGGCACTATGAGGATGTGCATTGATTACAAGTTATTAAATAAGACCATCAAGAATCGGTATTCGATACCTAGGATTGATGAATTAATAGATGGGTTACATAGTGTCACTTATTTATCCAATATTGATTTAAGATCCGGTTATCACCAAATCAAGGTAAGAGAAGAGAATGTTCATAAAACTGTTTTTAGATGTCATTTTGAGCATTTTGAGTTTTTGGTTATGCCTTTTGGTTTGATTAATGCCCCAGCTACTTTTCAGTCATGTATGAACAATATGTTTAGCAAATATCTAAGGAAGTTTGTGCTAGTTTTCTTTGATGACATTCTTGTGTATACCAAAACCTTGGAGGAGCATTTGAGACACTTGGATTTGGTCTTGAGCCCACTAGAGCAGCACTCTGTTTTTAAAAAAAAATCCAAGTGAGTTTGGATTAATAAAGATTTTGTATTTAGGACATGTCATCAATGCACAAGGTGTGCAAGTGGACCAACAGAAAATTGCAGCTATCATGGATTGGCCTATTCCCTCTACACACACAATTAAAAAGATTTTGTGGTTTTTGTAGTTATTACAGGAGATTTGTGAAAGGTTTCTCACAACTCGTTGGCCCTTTGACTAAATTGACTAAAAAAGAGGCTTTCCAATGGTCCAAAACAGCACAACTAGCATTTGAAAATCTCAAGAAGGTAATATGTTCTTGTCCAATTCTTGCTATTCTAAATTTCTCTACTCCTTTTATGGTTGAGTGTGATGCTTTAGGTGAAAGGATAGGGGTTGTCTTAATGCAAAATAGACATCCTATTGCTTTTGAGAGTAGGAAACTCAAGGATTTAGATAAAGCTTATTCAATTATGACAAAGAGATGTTGGCGGTTATGCATGCTTTGAGTAAATTCAAACAATATTTGGTTTGTGGCATATTCATTGTAAAATCGAATCACAATAGCTTGAGATTTTTCTTCAATCAAAAAGAGCTAAATGATAGGCAACAAAAATGGGTAAGCAAGGTACAAGCTTATGATTTTGATATTGAGTATGTGAAAGGTAAAAATAATGTGATTGCAGATGCTCTATTTAGGAAGCCTTGTTTTGGTTTGCTTGAGGGCAAGCAATTTTGGGAAGGGAGAACTATGATGTCCCCATTTTCACATCATGATTAAGTGGATATTTAAGACCTTTAGTCTATTTCTTCATAGACTAAAGGAATCCTTTTTGGAAAATTATATTTTATTAGTTAATTATTAATTGTCGAAATAGTGATGTCTCAGGCTCCCTTCTCATCTTTTGATGGCTCCTCGAGCTCTTTTCTCAGCAGGTCACTGAGTTTTTCCTCAGGGCTTTGTTGGGTGAATATTTTGTCACCAACGGGACGGCGTGATGGATGAAGGCGAGCAGGAGAGCGCAACAGGGTAGGGCGTGACAAGGCGCAGCTACAGGGAAGCGCTTGGACTGCAACAGGGGTCCCAGAGAGCACGCAGCAGTGAGAAGGCTCCACTTTTGCAAGGTTTAGGTTCTTTTATTGCTCTTGAGCAACCAAGTATGCGCATCCCCAAAGTCAACGGCTGTTTGGAAAGATGCAAGGAGAGGCCCAAGCTGGTTATACCAATGGAAATGATTGTTGAAGACATTGAATACTATTCCAATCACTCCCTATACTGCAAGTTTTTGGGGCTTAGGACGTCACTATTATTCCTGGAAGCATGGGCTCAGAGGACGTGGGCACCGGAAGGAGAAATGGATATTACATTGCTGGCCAATAGCTATTTCATGGTCACTTTTACCCGTATAACAGATTGTCAGAAATTTTACTGGAGGTCCTTACTTTCATAATCAAGTGGAACTGTTTATCAAGCCATGGCATGCCGGTTTCATACCTTCAGAGGAACTACCAAACCATGTCACGGTGTGGGTGCGTCTGCCCCGCTTTCCAGTGGAATGCTGTCGAGAAAACACTCTCCAATTGCTTGCATCCTTGTTGGGAAGGCTAGTCGGTTCCTCAATGTCACTCCTGGGGAAGAAAGTAATGACTTATGCCCGCATTTGTGTTGAAATTGATCTTAGTAAGCCATTACCAGATGCTATTGAAATGAGTGCAGGCCCTTTTTCATGGGTACAACAGCTGGATTATGAAACCCTCTCTTTTCGCTATCGTCTATGTCATGCTTATGGGCATTTGCAGCGATGGTGCCCCACCTCGAAATCCACTGCACCTCAGCCAACTCAATCTACTCGCACTCCTTTTGGTACTAACAAGAAAAGGGGTTCGATTCCAGGTGAGGTGCCTGAAACTGATGGTTTTATGTCGGTTAAACGCTGATATAGAAATAGAGGCCAAAAACGGTCCTTGAAGGAAAGACAATTAGATGACTCGCTCAATAGATTTGAAATATTGGACGACCTTAATCAGCAGGAGGTGAATCCCGAGTTAATGATATTGGACCAGGGGATTGAGGGACCAGCTCAAGAGACCAATGCTTCAGGGGCTTTAATTGAAACACAAGATGCTGGAGACTGTCATATGGATATGGACCAGCAGCTGATAATTTCGGAAGGAATGACTTCCTCAGTTGCTCCCCTTAAAGAAGACGCAAATATGCCCCTTACCGAGAAAATTGGGGACTCAGGGGCAGCAAGAAGCAATAAATCTTATCATCATCTCAGACTTCTGCAAAAAGACCTTAAGAAAAGAAGGGGAGAGAAATCTGGCAAGCCTGGCAGAAAAAAGGACCTGGAAAAGATCAAGCTAATGGGAGAGGCTTTGGTGGAGTCGGGGTCAGTAAAGACTATGGATGCACACTTTTTAAACCCTCTGAAATGATTATAATATCTTGAAATGTAAGAGGTTTCAACAACAGCCCCAGACAAAATGATGTTCACAACCTGATTAAAAGTCATAGGCCAGATGTCCTTTTCTTGCAGGAGACTAAGCTTTCAGTTGAAAACATGTCCAGACTAGCGCCCAAATTGTGGAGGCAAGGAGAATGTCACTGCATGGGCGCTACCGGATACTCAGGAGGACTAGCTTGTCTGTGGAACCCACGAAAGATTGGCCTCATAGGCTGGCTGACTTCTACGTACTCCATGACTATGATTGCTTCTAGCTTTGAGACAGGGGAAGTCATTCTCTTCTCCAATATCTATGCTCCCAATGATTGGCGGGGTAAAAACTCCTTATGGGGCCACATAAGTTTTGTCCGTAGCCTGACGCCCTTCCACCCTTAGATTTTGGCAGGTGATTTTAATGCTATTCTTGATTTGACTGAAAAGAGTGGTGGCACGTCAAGGCTGGACCCATCTGCTTTGCTAATGCGCAACTACATTGAAATTTTGAATTTAGTTGACGTCAGGGCCAATAATAGACAGTTTACCTTGAACAATCGCAGGGGTGGGCAACATTGCATCGCTGAGAGACTTGATCATTTTTTGGTCTCAGTTTTTTGGGTTGGAGGTATGTGGTCTACGAGGTCTGAAATTTTGGACTGGAGAGGATCGGACCATTGGCCCATCAAGCTTAATAGTGTCTCACAGTATCACCCGCGCTCTCCTTCCTTCAGATTTCAACTCATGTGGCTGCGAGATCAATCTCTACATAAGTGTGTTGCCAATTGGTGGCGTTGGAGTAGGCCTGCCCATGGTACGGCGATGTACATTTTTGCCAAAACACTGCAATATGTGAAGTACAAGCTCAAGCGGTGGAATCACCAAAGTTTTGGGAACATTTTCCATGCTAAGGCTGCTGCACAAACCAAGCTTGATGGTATCACAAGAATAAGGGAAGAAGGACTAACTGAAGACTTACTGCAAGAAGAAACACAGGGTGTGAAAGACCTGGAAGAGTGCGAGCTACGGGAGGAAATTTTTTGGAAGCAAAAAGCTCGGGTCGAATGGCTCCAGGAGGGGGACAGAAATACATCCTTTTTCTTCAATTTGTCCAAACCCAGGAGACATGGCAATTCTATTTCGGCCCTGGTCAGTGAAAGAGGTGAGCGGCTTAACTCCTTTCCAGCAATTTCAGAGGAGGTAGTGCAGTACTTCTCTACTCTCTTCAGAGAAGATGCTAACGGGGAATCACTGGAAGAAGCTCAAGTTCTCTTCTGCATTCCGTCGTTGGTGACGCGTGAAATGAATGAAAATTTAATGAAACCAATCACACTTGGAGAGCTTGAGGAAACCATTGTTCAAATGAAAAAAGGGAAAGCGGCTGGACCTGACGGCTTCCTAGCTGAATTCTACCAAGAATTCTAGGATATCATCAAACTTGACATTTTCGCTGTTGACCAAGAATCTCAGCGGAATAAGCAAATGCTTAAGGCTACAAATGTGACCTATCTTGCTCTCATACCCAAATGCGAAGGTGTTGATAGGCTAAGTCAATTCCACCCTATATCCCTTTGCAATGTTGTTTACAAAATTATATCTAAAATCATTGCAGATAGGTTAAAAAGAGGGCTGAGTGCTGTGATCTCAGAAGAGCAAAGTGATTTTGTGGAAGGCAGACAAATCCTGGACGGTATTGTTATTGTTATTGAGTCCATTCACTCCATGGCCAGCTCAAAAGATAAGGCGATGTTCATTAAATTAGACATGGCCAATGCCTTTGATAGGGTCAGATGGTCATTCCTGCGGAAGGTTCTTAGTGCTTTTGACTTTGCGGACGAATGGACTCAATGGGTCATGAGCTGCATTTCCTCGGCTTCCTTCTCAGTGCTTATCAATGGAAAACACATGGAGCTTTTTGGTGCTACAAGAGCGCTGCGACAAGGTGATCCTCTGTTTCCGTACTTTTTTTTTCTCCTTGTTGAAGGTTTGGGGAGGTTGATCAGCAAGAACAGAGAGGAAGGACATATCCAAGGATGGCGATGGAAAGGGAAATTGCCGGCGCAATCACACCTGCGATTTGCTAATGACACTGCCCTTATGGGCATGGCCACAATGACTGAAGGTGCTAATTTACGCAGGGTGTTAGATGTTTATCTAATGGCTTCGGGACAAAAGGTCAATGAAGATAAGTCGTCCATCTTCTTCAACACTCCGGGCCCTATTCAGCAGTGGATAGCAAGGACTGCATTTTCAGATTGGGATTCCCCCCTTGATTTACTTGGGTATCCCTATCTCGGCTGGCCATACCTCCAAAGAATCTTGGTAGACTATTTTGGAGAAATTTCCGGTGAAAGTGAATCATTGGACACACAGGTGGTTATCCTTTGCAGGCCGGGTTCAACTTATCCAATCTGTGGTGCAGGGTTTACCTATTTACAGGTGTATGCTCCAGGTTGCCCCGATGGAAATCGCTAAAGAGTTTGATTCAGTTACCAGACAATTCTTATGGGCTGGTAGTCTGAACTCCACTAAATGGAGCATTATTAGATGAGAGATTGTCTGCAGACCCAAACAATATGGCGAGCTCGATCTGAGGCAGCGGACTTAAATGGTATTGCTTTGGCGGCCAAACTTAATTGGCGATGGTGCACCGAACAAGATAAGGCTTGGGCCAGAATTCTCTCACAGAAGTACTACTCCGGAACCATTCAGAGGGACATTCCTCGCTATCCGCTTATTAAAAAAGGTTCGGCAATATGGGGTACTCTCAAAAAAGGGGCTGCTCTCATCAAGGACGGCTTATTCTGGATTTGTAAACAGGGATCCAAGGCTCTCTTTTGGTCTGACTCTTGGGATGGTTATCCTCCCATCATTTCTCAGTTTTCAAATTTGTTGAACCTTTGTCAAAGATTCATTGATGTTGGCTGGTCTCGGGTGAGTGACTTCAAAGTTTACATTACACAAGGACAGGTGGAGGTAGCTCGCTGGAAAGCTCCCGAAACTTGGCCTGTTAATGGGACGCAAGAAGAGAATGAGGTGTTGTTGAGCATCCTTTCCAGGCGTCGTTGTAGTCTTCTTCAGGAGGATGAGCTAGCTTGGTCTCCCAATCCCAAGGGAGCTTACACAATTTTATTTGGATATCAGGGTTTACTTCTTCAGAGATTGGGCAGGGGGGAAGTGCATTGGTGGAGACAGGTCTGAAATAAATTCACATGGCCTAAATGCAACTGTTTTGCTTGGATGTTGGCTTGGAACAGGTGCTTGACCTGGGACAATCTCCAGAATAGAGGTTTCCAAGGCCCTTCAGTATGTGTTATGTGCGGAGCAGCCGAAGAGGATTTAGCACACATTTTTTTGCGATGCCCCTTTGCCTTGCAACTCTGACATTATTGGTGGGATGTTTGGCAGCGCCCATGTTTTCATGCTCAATCTGTGGTCAATTTCTGGAATGGAATGGGAGAACCCCCCTCAAGGACGCCCTTCCTGCAGGACATATCGCTAGGCAGCCCCATTTTTCTGTTCTGGCAGATCTGGCTTGAGAGAAATAGGCGAATTTTTCGGAGGGTGAGGGTCATGGTGCAGCAAATATGGCAGAAAGTGGTGGGGATGATCCAGGAAACCGTCCAAGCAAAGAGCGCGATCTGCCTTCCTTTGACCAAACAGGACGCTCAAGTGGTGGTGCGACTTGAATTCCAGCAATTAACTGGTAAGTCAGCGTGTCAGGAGGAGCAAGCAGGTCAAGGAGCAGATTCTCAGGACTGGTCAATGGCAACGCCCCCTAGTGGGATTCTCAAGATCAATACGGATGGTTCCTCCAGAGGTAATCCGGGACCCACAGGTACTGGAGGGATAGGAAGGGATTCTGAAGGTACGGTGATTTTTCTTTTTGCGGTTCCTGAGGGGCTGCAAACCATTAACATGATGGAAGGCCAGGCCATTCTTTATGCCCTTGAGAAGGCCCAGGGATTAGGTTGGCGTAGGATTATTTACGAATCGGACTCTCAAATCTTGATTAACTTGCTCATTAAGAGGAAAGTGGTGGACGTCAATTGGCAACTATCTCTGATTGTGCAACAGATTTTGCGGATTTGCTCACTTATGCATAGCATTACTTTTGCTCACATTTTGCGTGAATGGAACAGGGCAGCAGATTTTTTGGCTAAATGGGCGTCAGACCATTTGGATGGTGGAAACATTGAGGATTGGGGGTCTCTCTCCCCGACGTTGTGTTCTGATTTGGAAAGAATTCTGAACGCTGATAGGGAGGTTCATAATATTGTCTAGTTGGGCGTGTGCCTAGTTTTTCTGTTTTTGCTGCTTTTTTCTAGGGGTTTTTGCCCCCCGTTCTTCTTGTAATGCTTTTCTTTACTTATTAATATTATTTTTACCCCTTTAAAAAAAAAATTGTCGAAATAGTGATTTTTATCATAAGACAATTATTACTTAATTAACAAAATATTTGTTAAAAATTGGTTTTTACCACTAAGGTGCTTAAATGAATTAATTAGTAATTTATTTGTCTTAAAGTAATTTTAATTACTATTTTTTTAAGACAACTAATTAATATTATATTCGAAAAAAGAGAATGTCGGTATGCAAGCTAAAACAAGGAAAGGAAAATATTTTCTCAAAAAGGCAAGCAAAAGCTTATAATGTATTTTATCTTCCCAAGGTGGTTCGCCCCCATTTGGAAGATACAAATACAAGGTGAAGACTACAATGGAGAACATGTTGAATTTTAATAATTGTTCTTCATACTTGAAGAAACTATTGGGATGCATGCCCAATAGAAATTCGTTGTTTTGGTGTTGATCAATCTAAAAAATGTGTCTTTTGACACCAAATTTGCTAAGAAGATCTTGTTCTTGCCCTAGAAGTAGGACGATTTACTTTGAGGCATAGTCACAAGATTCGTCGATTTTTTCGCATGAAAATCGAAATTCGACAATTTTTTCCATGGCAGTGAAAATCACCAAAAAATCAAGCAATTCGAGGTTTGATTCGACAGGGAAAATTAAGCGATAAAATCACGTGGTAAAAATGGAGCAGTAAAACCCTAGGTTCGTCTTTATACTATGCGCTGAAAAACTATGAATTTGTGCAGAAGAATTTCTTGGCCCATGACGGACCCGTTGTGTGGCGAGGAGGAAGAGGCCCTGCACGACGTCGTAAAGGCCCTACGAGAGGACAACGGACGAAGGCGCTATAGGACACAAATGGCAGGTGACAGCATAGTCAATGGTGGACGACAGGGGACGATAGAATCAATGGTGGATGGTAGCAGAAGAGTCAACGATGGACGGCAACAGTAGAGTTGACAGTGGACAACAACAGAGTCGACGGTGGATGACAGCAAGGTTTTAATTGTTAAATCTAGACACAATAGAAAACGACCCACAATATCCCTATTCTCATTAAAAAAAATCTTTTTAGCAAAGGCCCCCATGTCTATCGGTATCCATTTCTTATTACATTACTTTGGTTTTTAACAATTTTAGTTTTAAGATGCCATATTACATTATTTTGGTTTTTATTTTTAATTTTGTTATTTTAAATTTAGTTTTATTTTATTTTATGTTTTGTTAATATTTTATAATTTTGTTTTAATTATTTTTATTTTTATTTTTATTTTTTATATTTTATATTTCAATATATTTTGTTATTTGTTTATAATTTTAATGTTTTCATCTTTTTTATGTTTCAAATTTAATGGTGATTTTTTTTCGATTTCTATTCCAACTCAAACCGAATTTTATCCTCGTCGAACTCGAACTCGAACCTTGTGACTATGCTTTGAGGAATTCTTGTGAAGTTTTCGTAAGGATTTGAGGCTTATTTCTTGCATATTGACTTTGCTTAATATTTATCCTATTTATGCAAGTGGAGCAAATTTCTTTGGAGGCTTGGATCGAGGGTTTGGAGTTCTCTTTTGGTCTATTTTATGCAAATTAAATATTTTGATTTTATTTGTTAATTTTCTACGTGTTGGCGTGAGGTTTTGGAAGAATTTCGTGAAGGGTTTGAAGCCCTAAATGAATAGAAATTATGTAAATTAAATATTCTGATTTTATTTGTTAATTTTCTACATGTTCGCTGAGGTTTTGGAAGAATTTCGTGAAGGGTTTGAAGCCCTAAATGAATAGAAAATTAAATGAAGGTTTTTTACTTTTTCACTTGCTGAAGGTAAGATCTCGCTCTCTTATTTTTCTGCGAATTCTCCTACACTTGGTGAGTTAGGGGATCGGTTTGGAGGGCAATATTTGGCCATTTATATGCCCTAGAAGGTTCGTTGGAATTTTTTGGGAATTTTTGGGCACTTGTGATTTTTGGCAAGGATTTGAAGCAAACAAATATTCAAAACGGCAGTTGTATTTTTGGAAGTAAATCAGATTTTTCAGCCATCATAAAGTGGAATTTGAGCTTCAAAAATTTGGCAAAAAATGTACTTGTTTCGTGCATTTAATTTTCTAATTATTTTTTCAAGTATTCAGTTAATTTTGAGACAAGTTATTGGCTAGAATACTTCTACAAAACACTATTGTGGCTTCTAGATTTTCTAGGGCTTGACAAGGGTTTTTTGAGATTCTTTTGCAAACTAGGGTTTGCTGATTTTATTATCAGAATTGTGGAATTTAAAGGAAAACCCCTTTTGTATGAAATCATCCCATTTGGGGCCCTCACACTGTGCTAGGAAAATCTTCCGTTGGGTTGCAAGTTGGTGACCAATGCTTCATAAATAACCAGGCTTTCTTAATAAAATAGGGCCCACCTTAAAAGACTTTCTCTCTTCTTGATTTGATGGATAAAATAGTCATGAAATATCCATTTGGCATCATCAAGACTTCAACTAATCCGTTGGGTTTCCATGTTTATTGGATCCAGATCTGCAGAGTCTTGTGTCCTGGGTATGCCCCCATAAATCTACAGATGACTGCTCTTTTTTTTAGATACCACAATCAATCCCCCATGTCCTCCATGCTGAATGATACCTTATCGGGGTTTGTCATTTTCATGCAGCATCCATTCTCTTTTTGTGCCAGGAAGAAGGGTTTCTGGACTGAATTCTTTGCATAATATTGTATGAATCTTTGCAGGTCTTTTTTGCCTTGGCCAGATTGTTCTTGGGCTGTCACAGATTTGAAATATTAAATTCGATCTGTCATTTTTGTGTCAGTTGGAGTTGAGCAGGCTATAGCCTCCTCAGGGAAAGTGGGTGGCCTTGGCCCACTCAGAATTTTGTTTAAACAGATCTGCTATTTCTGGTTTTAGTGATGGAGTGCTGAAAAAGTAAATAGGTAGAGGGCATGGAAGCATGGGTAGTGGGCTTCTATATGGGAGGCTTTTTCTATCTAGAGTGCTAAAGCCAGATATATACGCAAATTAAATAACTAAAGTTAACCAAACTAAACTTGTATTTTCCAGGGTTCAAAGGTTACAATATACATAGCACTGAATTCAGGTGCATCTTCTAGTTCAGTGTTTTAATCTTCTGTCATTTGTGCTTCATTGTCGAGATGGCTTGGCATTTTAGGGCTAGTCTTTGTTTAACTTACTAGACTGAACTGTCATTTTTGTTTCATTGTCGAGTTAGGTTGGCATTTTAGGGCTAGTCTTTGTTTAACTTACTAGACTGAACTGTCATTTTTGTTTCATTGTCGAGTTAGGTTGGCATTTTAGGGCTAGTCTTTGTTTACACTCGCATATTAATTTTATTGTTTTCTAATAGTTCTATCCGTTTTTGGACAGCCAGGTGCATTTTAGCTTGGAATCCATCCCAACAAAACCAAAGGTGTCCACATCCGTCAAAATCCATGCTAATTGATGAATGAAAAACTTGGTTAAGTACCCTCAAGCTATGTTACCAGGTTCACCAAAGTTTAGGGTGAAAGTCAAAATCTTCCACTTTTCAGATAAGCATATACTTGAACCAAGTTTGGAAATTATTTGTTGTAGGCGGTAAATAGATTTTGACATTAACTAAATGTTAAACCATTTTTTTTAAAGTCTCCAAAATTAAAGCACCTACGTCTAATTGTTCAATATTCAGCATGTAATTTTTTTGGTCTCTCCTCAAACAGAAGCAACCATGGGCTGATCCCTGCAATTTCCTCAACTAAATCTTGATGATTTCAAAATATTAGCAAAAATTGAATATATTTGACTAGCAGATTTCAGTGTAGAGAATATCAACAGAGGAATTGAAGATTCCAGCTTTCGATATTTTACCATCAGTCAGTTTTCTCTTACATTCGTTTACTTCATCTGTCCACATGCATACCAGGCGCTAAGCATGTGGCCTTCTAGAGGGTAGAATGATTTTGTAGCGGTAATTTTTAAAAGAAAACTGGTGCTCTGTTTTCGTATGTTTTCTGTGTTAT
Source organism: Torreya grandis (assembly GCA_037957365.1). Taxonomy (NCBI): domain Eukaryota; kingdom Viridiplantae; phylum Streptophyta; class Pinopsida; order Cupressales; family Taxaceae; genus Torreya; species Torreya grandis. The sequence continues at coordinate 4,544,889 of JARHVA010000200.1, read as the reverse complement.
GCATAAGTATATATTGTTCTGGTGATGTTTTCTCATTTCTCTTGTGATCTATGATCTTCCACATCATTTAATTTAGCTGCATTTTCAACAGTAGGGTTTTAGTTCCATTTACGCAGTTGCAAAAATCTTGGCAGCAGTAAGATTTTCCCTTTGTTGGTTTCATTATATCCTTCATAATGCAATGTTGTGTTTGTATATCCCTAGAAAACAATTCCATAACACCCCCCTATATTTTGGAGATGGGGACACCTCAGAAATGTCCATGGCTGTCCCCTAAATGCAGGAAACACAAGGACAACCCCAGGACGCCATTCCCTGCTCAGGGACATTTGGGAGGCTGTCCAAGGGATGTTCCACCTGTACCCCATGGTGGAAGGCTCCCAAACATCCCTCAACCCATCGAGGGATGTCTGAACATTGCTGCCATCCCAACTCAAAAAAAATGCTTGCATAGAATATGATTGTATTTTGACATGCATAAGTTCTAGTCTGTATGCTAACATTGATTTTCTCTAATCTTGTAAAAGGGCTTACGGTATTTAGACGATAGTTTCACTCCTTTCCCCAGTAATGTTAAGTTATTTAGGTTCAACTCCTAGGTGTACCTTGTCTTGTATTTCGAATGATAGGGTACAATTAATTTGTTGATGCATCCAATAAAGGGCAATCTACTATCTACAAGAAAAGAATGCAAGATGTTGCATTGTAAAATTGAGATATTGCGTCAATCATGTCATTGTTTTCGTTCGAAATATCCAATACACTAGATCTAGATACAGAATATGTGGGTAATTGATAATCTTGGAATCTTTCGATCCAAACTAATTAATTAGTTGTGGATTCTATTTAGATTTGGATCGTACAGTATCAAGTTTGGATAGTTTGATATACGTTACAAATGTACTCCCAAGTTAGAGAAAAAAATTCATGTTTGTTAGATAAAAGTATTATCAATAGAGGTTATAGGAGACAAGGATAGAACGGCCCAGAGCACCTTCATCTGTGTTTGTATAAGCAATTTGTTTTCTTAATCAATAAAGTACCTCTTGTCAGCCAGGGTCTGACCGAAGGTTGCCCAGTGTCAAGTGATTGCTTGCTGCAAATGCTTCATGTGGTATCAAAGCCAGGTTGGGAGAGTTTTGCTATAAGAGAGGCAGAAAGAGCTGTCAAGCTGTTTGTATTAACTTTGGCATTATTAATGTATTTATTAATTATGCTTTAAGATCGATATTGGCATTGGATGGCATCTGGAGTGTGACGGCACAACCAGAGAGGAAATTTTAGGAAAAGTTGCTGGAAAATATTTGTTGTTTTTAGTTTGTAGCACAGGTGTGATGCGCAGGAGTGTGTGGGTCTATTAAAAATAAAAATAACAAAATAGAAGAGCAAAATGGAGCAGCAGCATTTGCCTGCTTCCAGCAACAACGTGAAAGCAGGTGTTTAGTGCAGCAGGCATTTCAAGCAGGAGGAAGGCATTTGGACAGTAGCAAGGTGTTTGGGCATGCGGATTTCTGCATAAGATCGTCAATATATAAGTGATATATTTTATATATTTTATAATATTTATAAAATTAAACACTTTATAAAAAATTTATAATGTTTATAAAGTTAAACACTTTCTAAAATTTAAGGGCTGCACAACGCATTTAAATTTTTTTTAAATATAAGTTTATAATTATAGACTTTTAAAATTATTAAATATTTCTGCATGGAAGGAGGCAGGTCAAAATAATTCAGTATCTTTTGATCCGGATGCTGTCTTAAGCCAAAATTTTGCCTGCATGTTCAAAGCGGTATTCTAAAATATTTTGTATTCGGAGTTTTATTTCAACTCTTCCAGTTTGCAAGATAGATTAAAATGTATCAAATTCAATCTTTGTTGGTCAATTCTAATCGACTAAATGTGTCGAACTACAAAGACTAGCGACGTTTCATGGAGGACACTTGTACTCAACGAGTGGTGATCCATAGTAAAAGACAAAACCCCAGCCGTGCCAACAGATGCAAAGTAGAAATTCATTTATGACAGTAAGAATGAGAAGGCATCCGTGTTGATAAGAAGCTCTCGCTTGTCAGATAGTTTCATTCACATTGAGTCAACTAAAATCCGAAGCAGAAGCCTAGCATACTCTGGCAGACTTGTATGACAAACAACCAAAAGAAAATCCAACATTATAAGTAGCTATTTAATAAAAAAAACTGGTAGAAGGTGGAGATGTATATGAATACAACTTATGACTTAAAAACATCCGATTGCAAATAGAGGATTGCTAATTAAAGTTGCAATTAATGGTCTTCCGAATTCTTCTAATAACTTCTTAGGCATGTTACGATTTCTAACATATTGCAAAATGCAAAGTTTGAAACTCTTGCAGAGCTTCTTATTTGGCACTACATCACATCAATCTCCCTCAGATGAAGGAAAAAGGCAACAAAAAATGCTTTTGTTGCAAGTTCAAGTTACACATCCAAAGGATGTGGTCAAGGATATTTCAGTGCAGCCAGAGGAGGTTATCACAATGTTGGTCGCGGTCAAGCTGAAATAAGTGATTCAAGATGGTGGCAAGGTCGATCTTATGGGTGCAGTATAGGGTCACAAAATCTCCACTCACAATTATATGGACATGGCAAAGGAAAAAAGGTCAAATGTTATAAATGTGGTAAAATGGAGCATTTTGCCAATGAATGTAGATCTTCTTTTAACAAACATAAAAGATTTGATTCTGCACAATATGTTCAGGAAGAAAATAAACAGATTTTAACAGCTTGTGATTGTGAAGATGCAGCATTTTCAGTAGATCATTAAAATGAATTATATGATTTATTGACAAGTGGCTGTTAGATTCAAGAGCTACAAGGCACATGACCTACAGAAAGGAATTATGTTGGAGATACAAGCCCACAAGACTGAACCCAATTCATCTCACAGATAAGTGAAGCCATAATCTAATTGACATTGGTAAAGCAAAGATTCCTTTGCCTGATAAGACTGTAGGGTACATTCATGATGTTTGGTATGTACCAACATTGAAAAAGAATTTGCTTTTTTAGTGACTATTTGGAAAAAAGGTTGTCAGATTGTGATTGAGGATGGTTTACTTAAAATCAATTCTATAAAAGACAATTACAAGACTATGAACACGAAATGAAGATGGTAATTTAATCTATCTTCATTGCAGATTTATTTTGAGGACTGAGGATCAAGTGGCTATTGCAAAGACGTGTGTGATGCCAAATCATCATTTGTGGCATCTCCGGTATGGGCATTTAGAAAGGAAGGTTTTATGTGAAGCTTGTGTTCTTGGCAAGCAAAACTGTAAAAGTTTTCCACGGGCATCTGAATGGAGAGCTCATAGATGTCTACGTTTGATTCATACCAATGAATGTGATATGGGTGTGCCTTCAATAAAAGGCTAACAGTAATTTCTTTTGTTCATTGATGTTTCAGTCGAACGACACGGGTGCATTTTCTAACACAAAAATCTTAAGCTTTCACTAAGTTTCAAGGGTTTAAAAACTTAGTTGAAAATGAAAAATAATTGAAGTTGGCCACTTTACGAAGTGATAATGGAGGTGAATACACTTCAAATGAGTTTCTAACATTTTGAATGGAACAAGGCATTGGAGGACAATTTTCTAATGCATACCATCTGCACCAAAATCGAATAGCAAAGAGGATAAATTGAACATTGGAAGGAATGGCAAGAGCTATGATGCAAATTAAAATTTTGGCATCTAAGATTTTGGCCAAAGCAGTGAATACACCCTTATATCTGCACAATAGAGCACCAACAATATCTCTAGTCAGTGAAACACCTTATGAAGTTTGGTATGGCTTCAAACCAAAAGTCAAACATTTGCATGCTTTTGGTTTCACCTTTTATGCCTTGATTCCAGATGAAAATACAAATAATTTAAAGAATAGAAGCAAGAAATGCATATATGTTGGTTATTCAAATGAAAAGATAGGTTATCACTTGCTTGAATATGAATCAATAATTTCATTTTAAGCAAAGATGTTGTCTTCAATGAAACAAAATCTTTGGATGCAGCACGACTTGAAAATAATGTTGTCAAGATTGCGAAGAAAAACCAAAGAAATTATCCAAAGCAATCGATGATTTTTGCACATTTCATCTTCTCTGGGAGAAGATAAGGAAAATGAGATTCAATCTCCAACAGAAGCTGTATCTTTTAAGCAATCAACTGATTCTCCCGCTCGAGTTTTTGAGATGCCTACCGAGCAACCTAGAAGCAATAGTGATATATCTAACTTAACTGCCAAATGGGCAAGGTTAACACTTGAAGATAGAAGGCCTAATGAGATGGATGTAAATGGACCTAGGAAGACACCAAAAATTGTGAATTCTCTTACAGTTGATGTACATAACGAGCCTACTTGTTTTGTTGATGTTGCAGACACAAAATAATGGAAAGATGTTATGTAAGCAAAGTAAGATTATAAAAAATTGCACAGGGACTTTAGTTGATTGTCCACCTAGTGTAAATCACATTGCTTATAAATGGGTTTACAAGATCAAGTATAACACAGATGGTTCGTTGGATAAATATAAAGCACGATTGGTCACCAAAGGATACACTTGACAAGAAGGTCTAGATTATGAAGAAACATTTTCTCCCACTACTAAATGGAATATTGTTAGCATGTTGATTGCTCTCACTGCACAAAAAGGGTGGACACTCCATCAAATGGATGTGAAAAAGTGCCTTTTTGAATGGTGGCTTGACAAAATAAGTCTGCATGCAAAAGCCTTTAGGGTTTGTAGTCGACGGTGAATAACACAAGGAAATTCATTTAGTAAAGGCTTTGTATGGTTTAAAGCAAGCACCCCAAGCATGGTATGCCAAAATCAATGAGTTTCTTTGCCAAATTGGTTTTGTACATAGTGATTCAAATGATACTCTATATTCTAGGGTGCAAGGAAACAAAACTATTATTATTGTTTTGTATGTTGATGATCTTCTTTTAACTAGAAATGATAAAAAACACAACAAAGAACTTAAACAAGAGTTAAAAGAAGGTTTTGAAATGACCCATCTTGGTCCTTTTAGGCATTGAGGTGAAACCATGAAACAAGAAGCAACTACGATTTTCATCTCACAAAATAAGTATATCACTAAATTGTTGAAGAAAGTCCAAATGAGTGAATGTAAGCCTTCATCAACACCTGTGAAAAGCTAATTTGAAGATTTCAAAGGATGTAAAGAACCACTGGTAGATGCCACTAGATATAGATAGTTGATTGGAAGTTTGATTTACTTCATGATAACTAGACTAGACATTTCTTTTGCAAAATGTGTACTTTCAAGGTTTATGCAAGAACCTCGTGAAAGTCCTTGGTCAACTACAAAGAGAATTTTGAGGTATTTGCAAGGCACTAAAAGTTTTGGTCTAGAATTGTAGTCATATAAAATATTACTTGAGTGCAATGAGTATCACTTGAGACCACCCTATTCCTAGCTTAGCCCTAGACCTATCTTAGGGCCTCTTTCGATCCTTATCTAGCTTTCGTGTGGGTCTAACCCATCCCTAGTTGTACCAAAAGCAGGCCTAGACCATCTCCTAGGCATCCAGGGCCCTAGTGCACCAAATTCTGCCGTTTGGACACTAGCGTACTGCACTAGTGACCTAGGGACCGTGTTATTGTCCCTTCTTTTCTCCTCCAATGGACATTTGAACATGTCCTCTGTGGCTCTAAACATTCATTCCTCGGACATTAAATTCCAAAATCTCAAATCTGATTTATTATTTTATTTTTGCAATCTTTCATAGATTAAATTTCTTAAAAGGTTCAAAGTATACAACATTTTGTTTTCCTACTTTCAAACCTACAATGGTAGAATTCGATAACTAATTTGATGAGACCGATAAGAGACAATTGCGAAATTTCATATCCAAGCATTCAAATATGCAAGATGACCTTATCCGTATTGCCCACAAAGAGCTTCAAAAGTCCACTGCTAGTCAATATTCTAACTCCATAGATGCTCATATAGTTACACCTACTATGGGGCCAACTCATATTCTACAACCTGCTATAACTAGGCAACCTTCACCACTGGCAACACCTCCTACAGCTAGTATGCATTCCTCCTCTCCAGATGTACAATTCCTTATCCATGAGATCCATTCTCTGCAAGCCAAGGTGTTACTTGAGCAAAGTGCCACTAGGCCATCTCATGCCTTGGATTCTCATGTTCTTCTACATACATCTTTGCCACAACATATAGTGGCAACTCCTTTGCCATCCGGATTTGTGGCACCCAAGCTTACTTTGTATAATGGTAAGGGTGACCCAGAGTATCATATATGCATTTTTCACGTAGCATGTTTAGACTACGTGTCCAATGATTGGCTCCTCACTAAGTTGTTCCCTCATAGTTTAAAAGACTATGCATTACAATGGTTCTATGATCTTCCTAATCAATCCATCACAACATTCAATCCACTGGCAGATATGTTTTTGGCACACTTTTTGATCAACATCAGTGATCAGGTTCCCTATGCTCAAGTTGCTCAACTAAAGCAAAAATCTAATAAGCCAATAGCTGAATATGTCTTGCAATATAAAACTATATTAGCAAAGATGACTAGCCCCATGGCAGATAGAGAACTCCAAGACATATTCAAGCAAAGTTTATTACTAACATTATATGAAACTATCATATTCAAGAAGTTTCCATCATTCATAGATCTATGCCATACAATGAAAGAGCAAGAAGTGAAGCTTCTCTCTATGGGCAAGTTAAAGTACACAACTGGATCAGATTCAACTAATAAGAGTTCCAAATGAGCCCCCATACAAGGTGAGGCCCACTGAAAACAAGAATGATCAAAAGACAATAGCTAATGCAACCTCAGAGCAAGATCCTCACATGGTTTTATCAGCGCCTCCAAGGAGACCTTTTACGAATCTTCTTGAATCGCCAACACGTGTTCTCCAACAACTCTTGGAATGCAATGTCATATCTCTCCCTCCCATTAAAAAGGTTGATACGACTAGGCCTCTTCCAAAGAACTATGATTCCAATGCATTTTGCGACTATCACAAGACCCCAAGCCATACTACAAATAGATGCATCAGCATACAACATAGGATTCAAGATTTGATGGATGCTAATATCATTGATATAAGCACACCTATAGAGACAACCAAAGTACAACCAATAGAAACAAAAGCAATGTTAATATTCTTAGATCCATTTCCCAAACATACAACTAATGAGACAACAGGTACTTCGAGTGTCCATTATACTTATAGCACATCTACCAACATCTTACCATACTCATACAATGGACACACACCCTCTAAATAATAACATTGGTGTGTATCATACTACAGTGCCACCTAGACCTCTCATCACTTCTCAGAGCGGGAGATAGTTGACAATGACACAGAGTTATATACACTCATTGTAAGAGTTATAGTGATCATCCTCTTTAGAGTGTCATGGTTGACAATGGGTCAAGTATCAATGTGTACTATCAAACTTTTACATCACTTGGGTTATTCAGAGAAGGATATTTCTCCAATAGGTACAGTGATTTGTGGCTTCAGTGGCCATGTCCAGAGCTCCATTGGGGAGATTGTACTTCCATTACAGGTTGGCCCTACACATATGGCCACCAGATTCATAGTTGTACCTAGTGCCAAAACATTTGATATGTTATTGGGTAGGCTTTGAATACAACAGTGTCGAACCATTCCATCCACCATACACAAATGTCTCAAATATATACATGTTAATCAGGGGGTTACAGTTGAGGACCTTCTATATGAGTATCTTTTACCTATTTCATACCCAGTTATACAATAGTCACCAGTTACAACTCCAAACACAGAGTCATTAGCACACCTCAGATATCAGTTGAGCCACCAATGCAGGTGAGGTCTACTCCTATAACATTACCACATATGGATGCTCCACCATGGAGACCTTTATTAGAGACCCCTACATCAGAGACATGTTGTGGATTCTAGAGAGCCTCTCTCTACCCCATTACCACACAGATCAGTGTTACAACATAGAGCATCCACTCTAGTTACAACTTCTTCTACCAAATGGGTTCCCAAGCACTCCACAGTTCATAGGGCTATTCAGTCAGCGCCATAAATTCATAGCCCCACTCCACAGGCAGTTTCAGCTACAGATAACTCAGTATCTCTGATTCTTCGATCTCAAATACCTCATCGCACAACATTCATGATCACTCTTCCTCTCTTTGATACAAGACACATTGATTGCGAGTCTCTTGCGAGACTCATCGGTTAGTAGTATCTCTCTTGTACATAGTTTATACTCAGAAAAGACAAAAATAATATAATATGTTCAAAATACAAAAACATTCAAATATTGCTCAGAAAATACAAAAACTTTGATTCTATGCATTGCCATGTTTACATTCCTTCTATTTGCCAAGTACTACATATGCTATTTATGTTAGTGTAGTCAATTTTATCATACATACATGCTTCACTTGTTGTCTTTGACTATTCGCAGTTTTACAGGACTCAGGTCGATCACACAGATCCAAATTTGCTACTATCTACCCACTGGGGGCACATACACAGATACATAGATTCAACATTGATACATTCACCCATTAGGGGCATCCTATACACAACATCCACTTTATCAGGTTATATCACTCTATACCACACTGATTTTTTGCCAACTACTACTACTATAGACTCAGTTTATGTACATCTTTGCTCTTATACGAATTTGTAACATATGATCATGCATACTTTCATTTCTAGCTCTACTAGTTTAGATTTGATTGTGTCTCTTTGCTTCTACATCTACTCAATGGCATTTGAATATGCCATTGTTTCAGGGCTCTAAGCCACTTCTTTTCATTGTATGTAGGCTTTGGACATGTGTCCATTTCCTTGTGTGTGCTTTCTCGATTGTGTATACTGACATTTGAACATGTCCTCTGTGGCTCTAAGCCACACTTGCTCTTTGCGTATGTGGACATTTGAACATGTCCTTGTATGTATTGTTTTCTCAGACTTAGTGACATGTGCCCATGTCCCTTGTATTATGGCCCCGTGGCCTACTTTGCGTGCCTCATGTTTGTATGTATGCTTTCATGTATACGTCATGGCCATGACACTTGTCTCTTGCTTGTTGCTCTAACACTCAGTTTTCGATGCTATAAGGGATCTCATGCATCTCCCCTTCCTTCTTGGGTGCCTTGATGGACATCATGCCCCATCCTCCCAAGTAGTTTACACAAATTATATTCATATTTGTTCATACACATGCTTACATTGTTAATCTATCTTGACAACCTTGTGAATGTTAGATCTAATACACATCGTCATTTGCCAACGTATGCTCAATCAATTTTACATTTCGATGTCACATATACACATTATATTAGTTTATCATGCAGATATCATATATTTTCAGTCTAAAACACAAGATGCAGAACTTTTCTTTTGAGGACAGTTATTGCACAGATTAAACAACTCCCCTCAAAAGAGAGGGAATTCACAGGGGTTTGTCACAGAGATCAAGACATCCAAGTGCATTCAGAACACAGTTTTCAACACGCAGACACAAATTATAGAGCTCAAAATCAGGAAAACACAGTGGAAAACAGTAAACCAGATCAATTTCAATTTGGCACAGAAAAAGCACAGGACACTAGCGCGGCACAGAGGACACTAGCACAGTGCGCTACTATCCAAGGGACCGCACTACTGTCCAGTAGCCCCAAAAATAGAAAATTACGAAATTCCCAGATAGGTGCATTAGTTACAATTCAAGTTTGCACAATATCAACCACAGATTATCAGTTATGCTAGAATCATACCAGTTTGCTCAGATTGGGGGCATCATGCACATGATCAATCTCATTTCAGTTTCATATATAGTCAGATACATATTGCTATAACTCAATCCAAAATCCATATACACAAATATCATAACTAAGGGCATGTGCACGGCACATTGTTTCCACATGATTAGTTTTGCCCCAGTTTGATCAGATGGAATGGTAGCTCCATGTCATTCTCCACGTATACTTCAAACACCATATGCACCAAGTTCACACCAAATTGATGCCTCAATCCGTCTACAGTGGTTGGCATTTTCGAGTAGCCCTTGAGCTACATTCCCGAGAACCCGAGTGGCCCCTAAGCTATTTTACATTTCAGAGTTCCCGAGTGACCCAAAGCCATCTTACACAATTTCATAACATCATACAATTTCAGTCACAGATGCATCTACTACACATGGGTAGGCAAAGATGGAGTCATAATCTACTTGAGTTCTTGAACCACCTACATAAGAGGATTGGACAAGCCATTAGTCCAATCCAAATTATTCACAGATTACGATCGATCGAACAAAGGTAGGCAATGATGGAGTCAAAACCGCATTGAGTTCTTAAGCCACCCACACATGGGAATTGAGCAAGCCATTAGCTCAATCCAAGTTATTCACCGATTTAATCACTGGCTACACACACAAGATGTCCCTAGGTTTTTGCATTGGTTCGCGTACCTAACGAGGTGTATTTGTTCATTTTCTCTCTCTCATCTCTTTACTCAATCTTATCTTTGCTTTTAACATTTCTTAAGCAAGGACTAATTCATCCATGTTTCATTTGCAAGATAAGTAATAGAGCACACTTCATAAACTCAGGGTCAAATTCACAGGGTTCGCCTCACAGGTAAGTCCAGGTACACTTATTTTTCTTTTATCCTAGTCATTTCGCTTTAATGCATTCTAGAATAAAGGGGGCGGGGGGGCAAGGAGCGGGGGGGATGTAGTCATATAAAATGTCACTTGAATGCAATGAGTGTCACTTGAGACCACCCTATCCCTAGTTTAGCCCTACAGCTATCTTAGGGCTTCTTTCGATCCTTATCAGCGTTTGTGCGGGTCTAACCCATCCCCAGTTGTACCAAATGCAATCTCAAACCATCTCCTAAGCATCAAGGCCCCTAGTGCACCAAATTCTACCACTTAGACACTAACACGGCCCTTTGGACACTAGTGCACCAGATTCTACCACCTAGACACTAGCGCGGCCCTTTGGACACTAGTGCATTGTGCTAGTGACCTAGGGATTGCGCTAGTGTCCCTTACCTCTTTTCTCCTCCAATGGACACATTTTCATTTCTCAAGACACCTTAAGGTCGGCCTAGACCTATTCCACATCCCAACAAGCACCAGATTAGTATATATACCCCACTTTTATCCATTTACCCACTAGATGGAAATTGGATGTAAATACACACAGACAAGCTCAAAAACAAGTGATGTAAATCAAGGTTATTGATCCCTATTCTGCCCTACTTCTGCATACAGCCATCTACATCAATCATAAGCTCAAATTACTTAGATTTTCAGTGTCAAGTCACACTCAAAGCACTCAAGCCAACACTCATATTAGCATTCACTTGCACTTACACCAGCACTTAGATTGGGAGAACTACATCGGGCTTGATCCCCTCTCAAGGTATTGGTTTGTAGGCAACTCTCAACACAACGGGGTGTTGAGGTCACGCCCAACCTATCCAACTAGCATCACACTATTTCTACTTGTGCTCCTCAAATACCCTAACAACATGGAGGTCTAGGGTTTCGCTTTCAAATCAGTCAAAAACAATGCACAGACAGCGAATCAAGGTTCATTCACACAGGCACAGGTATATCAGACTTCGGCGAAGGCATATCCAGAAGTTCATATTTTTTCTGCAAGAGGACACTAGCACAATGCGCTACTGTTCAAAGGACTGCGCTTCTGTCTAGGAGAGATTTTGAGCCTTGATTCTAATTGACGACACTCTAAGCAACTTTTGTACCAGTTTCCAATCTTTCATTCATTCGTCTCAGTCAGTTTCCAGCTAAGTACATCTTTATGTCGTTCATTGTTATTTTTAGAATAATCAATTAAGTCAATTATTGCACAAATAAATGGTTGTATTTATTGCATATTTATTCCCTGATTTATTGTTCCAGTGCTTTAACAACCTAGGGTTTTACACAACATAATCCCCTAAAAAGTTAAATCAAGAATATTAAAGAAATAAAAAACTTCAAACTTGTTAGATATTCATATGTAAATTATGGGAACAATGTTGATAACATGATATCTCCCACAGGGTATATGATGCATCTTGGATCAGTAGTTGTGCCCTGGGGTTACAAAAAGTAGGATATAGTGGCCAATTCTTTATCAGAATCGGAAAGCAATGCAGCACGGGGCGCTTCAAAAGATATTGTCTACCTCTCAATGCATTATAGAGTAACTTAAGGTTTTTCAAATTTCCCTAACAGAACTTTGTATGGATAGTCAAATTGCTATCAAGATTGCAAGGAATCCATTTTTCATGTGAGGACCACGTATATCGACATCAAATGACACTATCTCAAGATGTTAAGTGTCAAATAGGTAATCAAACCCAAGTATTGTCCCAAAGCAGAGCAAATTGTTGATATTTTCACCAAGCCTCTAGATCGAATCGAGTTTTAAAATTTTATAAAATTGCTTGGTGTATGCCGCATATAAAACCTTGGAATCCGAGGAGGTGTGAATGTTGGAATCTTTTGATCCAAGTAATTAATGAGTTAGGGATTATATTTAAATTTAGATTGTATGCTATAAAGTTTGGTTAGTTTGTTTTATGATACAGCTGTATTCCGAAGTTAGAGAATTTGTCATGCAGATTTGTTAGAAATAAGTATTATAAATAGAGGTCATAGGAGACATGGAGGGAATGGCCTAGTGCACTTTCATCTTTGTTCGTTGTAAGCCATTTTTATTCTTTATCGGTAAAATACTTCTTGTCAACCAAGCTCTGACAGAAGGTTTCCTAGCATGGAGTGTTGGCTTGCTGCAAATTCTTCATCTGATATGCAAGTGGCTCACATCAATGTGTTTGATATTTACACCATGAGGTCAAATATGGTTACAATATTGGTTGGGGACTCTAGGTGTAGTAGATCCTTGATGTATAAGTTATTATGTATATTCAGGGGGAGTTCATCAAAATTTTGCTAAGTTGCCGATACGGATACGGGTACGGATACGGGTACGAGTATCGGATACGGGGATACGTCGATTTTTTTTTGTGTGGTTTGGATACGGCTGGATACGGCCGTACAAAAATATATATAAAAAATTAAAAATATAAAAATATAGCCATATAAGCAAAATTAACCACGTAATATGCATAGAAGAAACATAATAAGTTAAATAACCACAAAACATAGTAATAATTCCATGCCAATATCATAATATTCAATTGTCGAACTTAGATTAGTCTTATTTAATATTTATTATTACAAGTAAATAATGCAAATGTTACAACTTACCCGTATGGACAAAAATAAAGACAGACACAAAAGAAAATCCGCTCTCTGCAGTTTGGTGAAGATTACAATGAGATGACCTAGTGTTCAATCAACTTAAGACTATGCCCTGTTCTTTTCTTTGAGCTTATTCACAAGGGGAGCGCGGCAGCCGGCGGGGAGCGCGGCAGCCGGCGGGGAGCGCGCAGTCGCGCAGGCGCGTAGGTCGTGCGGAGGCAGTCGCGCAAGCGCGCAGTCGCGCAGGCGCAGGTCGCGCGGAGGCAGTCGCGCAAGCGCGCAGTCGCGCAGGCGCAGGTCGCGCGGAGGCAGTCGTGGAGGCGCGGAGGGAGGCGCGGAGGCGGGCACGAAACATTTAGGGTTTTCGTTTTTTTTAATAAAGTGAAAAAAATTAAAAAAAAATTATTTTACGCTGCCGATCCGCGGGGGATACGGCCAGGGTACGGCGTGCCCCCTGCGGATACGGCCGGATGCGTCCATGGACGCATCCGGCCGTATCCGCAGGGGGCACGCCGTACCCTGGCCGTATCCCCCGCGGATCGGCAGCGTACCGTACCGGACCGCCGTATCCCCGCGCTCCCAGGGCCTGCTAGGGGCAAATCCGGTAACGTAGAAATTTTGTTGAACTATGTACGAGAAGGGCAATCTACACTAGCACAAAAACAAATGGTGCAAGGTGGTGAGTGGGTAAATTTTGCTCTTATCTTGTTTTGTAGGTATTTGAATGCACATTTGAAGACGCCAAAGGGAATCTTGAATGGGAAGCTGCCACAAAGGTGGAATTTAAGGCCTTGATGCAAAACATGACTTGGGAAGGAAAGAAATAAAGGCAGTAAGAATGCCGCGATTGGAAGGACACAAGTTCCTTGTGAGTGTGTCCAGTGGAATTAATAAACTTGAACCATTACAAAATGGAAAATATCTTTGAAGTTTTATACCCACATCAAGTTGTCCATGAGTCCACATAATAGACAGTTGGGATTGATGGACATATTTTCCTGACAAATAATGGCATGCCCCTGCAAGCATGTTATAGCATGCTTGGGAAATGAATTGACCTCAAGTAGCAAGAAAAGGAAAATGCCTCATCCATTGAGATGGATAGAACTGGGTCATGGCCAAGGAGCCAAGGAGAATACTATGAGACTAAGGTGCATCAGACGAAGTGTTCAAGTGACCAAGGCAAACAAGAAACTTCAATGATTCTAGGACTGATGTGGACTTTAAAGCAGCTTGAAAGGAAGGCACTCTGTTATGAGTAAAGGCTAGTGACATCCAATGTTGGACGTGGACGTAAGGTGTGTTTGAGAAACGACACATTGAAGAAGCACTTGAGAAAAGTGATACTTGTTAGGTCATTAGTGTCGGGACTTCAAAAATTGCAAAAATTTTGGAGGGATTGATCATCTTGCATAAGGGAGTGGTAGAACCATTGGGGATGATAAGTCCCATCTGAGGCAAAGCAGTTGTTAAAGGTGTACCTCCAGGCAATCTAATAAGCCACCATAGTTATGGTGTGCATGAGGGGCATTCATTGATTATATGTCTCAACGGAGATCAAGTTTGGAGAGAGTTAGGTATTGGGCATTTAGGGGGTCAACACAAGCATACCTCTGAAGGGTATAACATGGCACTATATTGTTGTTAGCCTTGGATATAACATAATTGTTGACGCTGTGGATTGCACCCTTGAGAGAAGACCGAGCTTCACTCTTCCACGCGGCACAATGGAAACTCCTCTCTTGCCTGTGGGTCTAGCAAAACTGAGGGAAAAATCTCTAGATAAGGGCTAGCTCCCTTTGATGTATCTCTATGGTCCTGGATTTTCTACTGCTAACAATGGGGAGGGGTGAAAAGAGAGAGATTGCTGAAACAGAACCTAAACTAAACGGTGATACACCAAAAAAGTTTGATCTTCTTAGCTTGAACCTACACTTTCCACCAAGAACTAGCTGGCATACACTTCATTTGATATGAGAAACTCTTCTACATCAGTGAACTAGGGGTCCTCTGGAGATACAGGGAGGAAGAACTACCAGAGGTGTTCTAAGACACACTATGGCAGCCTGTTCACATGCGTCTATACTCTGTTGTAGACACTTCTGGCAAACCTGCAAAAGTGTAAGCTCAAATGGAGGTAAAAATCCTATGTCTTGATTCAAGGTAAAATCCAACAGAGCTCCGCCTTACAAGCCAAGAGATCCTTTCTCAAATGAGAATTTTTTTTATATATAGCGTGAGAGAAGAAGAAATGGCGCCCTTTTACAAGTGGCCCATGTGCGTTGAGAGCATTGGGAAGAGGAAAACGTTGAAAAAGAATGTTGTGTAGGCTCCAGTTTTGTCTTTTGTGTTTAAAATATATTAAACGTCATGTGCGAAAACATGGGCCGCGCCATTTGTCTGCAAACAAGACCGCTCCTTCAAGACATTCACGCAGTTTGTCTGCTCATCAATGCAAAGTGAAGAAAAACAGGTCGCGTCGTTCACTATTTGTGCTCCTTGATGACCACTTGGCAGAGACTGTGTCGACCGCAGGAATAACTCCTAGTGCCAACACCTTTTGCCATTTGGACTGTTTTGTCCGTTTCTGCACTTGGCGGATCACTGAGTTCACTCTTGACTTTTGTCCTTTCCCAACTTTGTCTTTTCCTATTTTTGTCTTTTCTTCTCTTGACTCTTTCCGGCAATCTGAGCCCTCAGGGCTATCTCTTATCAATATTTGGCTCTTTGGGCTCCCTTCTTGGCGGTCTCTCCCTTTTGGCCTTAAGCCCTTTGAATTCCTTCGGGTTTGCGCTCAAACATTTAAAAATCAACGACTATTTCATTGCAGTAAAGTTGACGTTCACGCGCCCGTCGCCATTTGAAAACCAACAGTTATTTTGTTGTCCTAAATTTGACGTCTTTGGGGACGTCATCTGACGGTCGGGTTCCAACAGCTAGTTCATGATGCCCAATTTGACGTCTGCGGGCCCGTCACCCCTTTTAATTCCTTCGGCTTTTCTGCTTCCTTTCCTTCGGGCTTTTGTCTTTGGAACCTCCCGAAGGGAAGGTGTCCTTTCGGGCCTTGAGAAAGGTCCTCCTTTTTGCAGCCGAGAGTCCCCCGCAAGGGCCCCTGCCCTTCGGGGTCCTTCGGCGGCCTTGGTCTTCAAATCCTTCGGACATTTTGTCCGAAGGATATCTTCCTTTGAATGCTCGGCCCTTTCTTTCGGGCTTTTTGTCCAAAAGAATTCTTGTCTCTTGCCGCGGGATTTTCTTCCAAAAAGATTTCTTCGGACAAAATGTCCGAAGGAATTCCTTCAGACATTTTGTCCGAAGAAATTCTGCCTTTGCTTTTCCTTCTATCTTTGCCTTGCGGAAATTTCCTTCAGACAGAAAGTCCGAAGGAATTCTTTGCCTTGGTCTTTCTTCCCTTTAAGTGCTTTCCTACCCTCCGCAAGGGTACTTTTGGGTCCGAAATTGCCATCCGTAACCTGCTGGAATGGTCCATTTTGTGCCTGATTGCCCTCCGCAAGGGCACTTGTCCTTCAGGCTTTGGAAGACCCTTGAACCTTTCGATTGAACCTGAACCTGAACCCTTTTTCGGAGTTCAACGGTTCAATGGTTCAATACTGTGTTCTGCCAGGAGTCGCGCTCATTCAATTGGCCATTTGAACCAAACCACTTGAACCAACCGCTTTGAACCAAACCAACTGAACCACCCGATTGAACCAATCACTTGAACTGACTGATTGAACCAATCACTTGAACTGACTGATTGAACCAACCGATTGAACGGTTCACTGGTTCAATGTTCAAATTTCAAAGCTCTTGGAAAGATGATGTCATTGAACCCAACATTGAACCACTTTTTCCAACCTTAAGGAAAAGTGTCTTGAATCATTTTCACTCTCTTTCCTTGTGAATTTCTTCGGACAAAATGTCCGAAGAAGCTTTGTAAAAGCCCTTGTATTCTTTGAACTGGTTCATCTTCTGCCAAAAGACTTGTGCAAACCAAATTTGAACTAGCTCAGAACAGCAGGGGAAGAAGGGGACCGATTTTGGCCTGCAGAACCAAAAATGGTCAACAAATTGGCGATTCCCAGGGGAAGCATGCCTGTTATGCTTAGAAGCCAGTAGCCTTAAAGTCCATTGGGCACAGAGTCAGAATGCAACTTGAAAAAGTTAGCAACAGCCCCGATAGATCCAAGAATCAATCATGAAGCTTTTACCCCAAAGACAAAGGAAAACACACAAGGCTAAAAACACTACTTGTGCTAACAGCACTTAGGGAAAACAAGGAAAGAAAACTGAAAGCAAACTACTATGTACAGCTAACCAGGTATATTTGCCTCCCTCTTGGATCAAAGGGAAAACTTCTTAAGTCTCCTTCATGGCAAGGAAACTTATGGTGCCAGACAAGTGGCTAAATGGAATGGAGATCTGGTGACTTGCTCTTCTTCCCTGCCACCTTGATTGGCTTGCATCCGAGTGGATCAGAGTCAAACATGCTTCCAACATATATGTACTCTTCTTGTTCTTGGAAGCTTGTCAAATGCTGGTTCTTCATGCTAGCGTGTTTTACCAAGAAATCGATCGTCGTTGGCTCATCACCATAAGCCCTTTGATGTGCATAGCTCCTTTGACATGCATCGTGGTTTGACTCGTTCCCTTCTGCTTCATTGAAGACCCTGTCGAACTCATCTTCTGCTCCCTCATGGCCTTCTTGAAGAAGGGTGACTGTTGTGATGTCTGAAATGGAATCACAAACTGACTGCTCATCCCACAGAACATCACCTTCTTGTTCAAGGCTCTCTTCTTCAAAGCTTTCCTCAAGATAGACAGGCCTCTCCTTTTTCTTGCTCAAAGATCAGAGTCTCTAGTTGTTCAAAGACATCCACCTGATCCTCCTCCAACTCAGGCTCCACGGCATAGTCATCCTCCTCATCAAAGCAACAAGAAAGTTCATCAAACAAGGGAGGAGAGAGCTCACCATGCTTACTTTCCTCTTCATATTGTTGGAACATCCGCATGTATGCATGACTTGTGTCTTCTCCATTGTTGATGATGTCTTTAAAAGGAGCATCCATGATGATTTCATCTTCATTGTCGCTCGTGATAGCCTCCTGGGCAGCTACAAATTGGATCCTCTCTTCCTCACTTGCTTCTTTCAAAACAGGTTCATCTCTGAGAAGGGATGAAGTGGAAGGCTAAAGGTTAAACTTAGGTGGAAGCGGAGGCAATCCTTGAGCTAGAATCGAATGATTCTCCTCCTTCCATTTGGCCAACACTTCATCTATATCAGATGTGGCTTGATAGCTTCTTTGGAGGGGTGTAGATGGGGTGTGTTCAAATGTAGGATCCTCTGCTTGATCTGAACCGTCCATCACACTTTCGCTGAGGAACCTCATTCTAGATTCCAATTCTGCAATTTTCCTAGCTATATTTTCTTGGAAGAGCTTTTCTTGGAGTTCACAAGCATCGTCATGATGAGTAGGAGCAGCTTCATCTTCTTCAAGGTCCCGAGTTGGTTCATGCTAGGCACTCCTCCAACTTGGAATCTTGACATCATGTTGAGAGACCTAAGGATTGGTAGAAGGAGTGTCTTTTGGCATAGGCTCCTCTCTAAGGTCTGAAACCTCCATCTCTCCTTCACTAAGCAATCTCACCTTTGCCTCTAATTCCTCAATTTGCCTAGCTAGATTTTCTTGAAAGTGTTTTTCTTGGAGCTCATAGGAATCATCATGGAAATGGGGAGTGCATGAAGGCTGCCATGGAGTACATGAAGCTTCTTGAGGAAGGGTGGGAGGGACTTGAAAAGGACTAGCCTCATTTTGCACCTCACACTCTTGGACAATGTCTTTCTCCTCCTTGTTGTTCCATGACTCGACTACTTTACTCCAGCTCATAATATTAGGACTGGGCATCTCCTTTTGGGGTGATGGGGTTGCAATGTGAGAGGGTAGTGAGGGTTTGGATTCCACTTCCCTCGCTGCCAACATAGATTGCTGCATTTGAAGATTTGCCAATTCAATCTGCTTATCAAGATTGGCCTTAAAAACAAGATTTACTGTTTCGGGACTCTCCTCAACATGATTGGGGAAAGGACTTTGACAAGCTTGACTTGGCTCATTAGCAGGGGCTGCATATAGCTGATATGAAACTTGGGGCAGTGGGTATGCAGGTTGATAGACTTGGTAAGGCTGCCTCTCAAGAATACTCAGCCTCCCTTCCAAAGATGCAATCAAACCACTCACATCCAGCATCTCATTTGTAAGCCTTTGCCAATTGGCTCTTTCAATGGGAGTCCATTCACTTTTAACCAGATCTAGTGCATTTCTCACTTGATAGACGACATGATCAGGGATTTCTTGGCCACATCCCCTTCTAGTGTTAAGCTCCACTACATACTTTTCATATCCCAGCAGTGCTTGTTTGAAGGTGGAAATGGGTTGATTGGCAAAGAGATTAGGTTGAGTAGGAGAAGTGACACATTGAGAAGACTGGGCATAAGACTGATATAGCTCATGACAGGGCTAAGACTGATCATATTGGACCTGATAAGGATCAACACAAGGCTGGTAAGGATCATAGCCAGGCTAGCCAAGGACTTGCTCAAACTGAGAAAGAGGCAAAGCCTGAAATGTTTCACCAACCTGTAAAGAGCAAAACTCATAACCGTACGCATCCTTGTTGCTTGAGGTGATTTCATGAACAATTTGAGCTTGATCAAAACTATATGAAGGAATACCAGACCCATGATTCTGAGCAATGGAATCATACATACCAAAATACGATTTCTTGATGGCACCAAGACTGCTTAACCAGCTGATTCAACTCGGAGTTGCCATTGGTGTTGATGAAAAAGCCTCCAAAGGCTGGTTGGTTGAAGAACATACCACAATTCTTCAACTTTTTGGACAAAACTTGTCCCACAATCCCCTGATTAAAGGTCAGATGCTGGATTAATTGTTCATTCTACTGTAACAGGACCAGCACCAATCCTGTAACTTTTCTGAGTGTTAAAACATGATCCCACCGGGCGTACCAAAAACTGTTGACGCTGTGGATTGCACCCTTGAGAGAATACTGAGCTTCTCTCTTCCACGTGGCACAATGGAGACTCCTCTCTTACCTGTGGGTCCGGCAAAACTGAGAGGAGAATCTCTAAATAAGGGCTAGCTCCCTTTGATTTATCTCTGTGGTCCTAGATTTTCTACTGCTAACAATGGGGGGGGTGAAAAGAGAGAGAGATTGCTGAAACAGAACCTAAACTAAACGGTGATACACCAAAAAAGTTTGATCTTCTTAGCTTGAACCTACACTTTCCACCAAGAACAAGCTGGCATACACTTTATTTGATATGAGAAACTCTTCTACATCAGTGAGCTAGGGGTCCTCTGGAAACACAAGGGAGGAAGAACTACCAAAGGTGTTCTAAGACACACTATGGCAACCTGTTCACATGCGCCTATACTCTGTTGTAGACACTTCTGGCAGACCTGCAAAGGAAGAAACTTCACAATACACTAGACATGTTGGAATCGTTCTGTGAAAGCATAAAAGAAAAATGACTTAACACAAAACAAAGCCATAGACATATGCAAAAGTGTAAGCTCAAATGGAGCTAAAAATGCTGTCTTGATTCAAGGTAAAACCCAGCGAAGCTCTGCCTTACAAGCCAAGAGATCCTTTCTCAGATGAGAATTTTTTTTATATATAGCGAGAGAAAAGAAATGGTGCCCTTTTACAAGTGGCCCATGTGCATTGAGAGCATTGGGAAGAGGAATACGTTGAAAAAGAATGCTGTGTCGGCTCCAGTTTTGTCTTTTGTGTTTAAAATATATTAAACGTCATGTGTGAAAACATGGGCCGCGCCATTTGTCTGCAAACAAGACCGCTCCTTCAAGACATTCACGCAGTTTGTCTGCTCATCAATGCAAAGTGAAGAAAAACAGATCGCGTCGTTCACTGTTTGTGCTCCTTGATGACCACTTGGCAGAGACTGTGTCGACCGCGGGAATAACTCCTAGTGCCGACACCTTTTGCCATTTGGACTGTTTTGTCCGTTTCTGCACTTGGCGGATCACTGAGTTCACTCTTGACTTTTGTCCTTTCCCAACTTTGTCTTTTCCTGTTTTTGTCTTTTCTTCTCTTGACTCTTTCCGGCAATCTGAGCCCTCAGGGCTATCTCTTATCAATATTTGGCTCTTTGGGCTCCCTTCTCGGCGGTCTCTCCCTTTTGGCCTTAAGCCCTTTGAATTCCTTCAGGTTTGCGCTCAAACATTTAAAGATCAACGGCTATTTCATTGCAGTAAAGTTGACGTTCGCGCACCCGTCGCCATTTGAAAACCAACGGCTATTCTGTTGTCCTGAATTTGACGTCTTTGGGGACGTCATCTGACGTCTGGGTTCCAACGGCTAGTTCATGATGCCCAATTTGACGTCTGCAGGTCCGTCACCCCTTTTAATTCCTTCAACTTTTCTGCTTCCTTTCCTTTGGGCTTTTGTCTTCGGAACCTCCCGAAGGGAAGGTGTCCCTTCGGGCCTTGAGAAAGGTCCTTTTGGCAGCCGAGAATCCCCCGCAAGGGCACCTGCCCTTCGGGGTCCTTCGGCAGCCTTGGTCTTCGAATCCTTCGAACAAAATGTCCGAAGGATATCTTCCTTTGAATGCTCGGCCTCCTTCGGGCTTTTTGTCCGAAAAAATTCGTCTTGTCTTTTGCCGCGAGATTTTCTTCCGAAAAGATTTCTTCGGACAAAATGTCCTAAGGAATTCCTTCAGACATTTTGTCCGAAGAAATTTTGTGTTTGCTTTTCCTTCTATCTTTGCCTTGCAGAAAGTCCGAAGGAATTCTTTGCCTTGGTCTTTCTTCCCTTTAAGTGCTTTCATGCCCTATGCAAGGGTACCTTTGGGTCTGGAATTGCCCTCCGTAGCCTGCTAGAATGATCTATTTTGTGCCGGACTACCCTCTGCAAGGGCACTTGTCCTTCAGGCTTTGGAAGACCCTTGAACCTTCCGACTGAACCTGAACCGGAACCCTTTTTCGGAGTTCAACGGTTCAATGGTTCAACACTGTGTTCTGCGAAGAGTCGCGCTCATTCAATTGACCATTTGAACCAAACCGCTTGAACCAACAGCGTTGAACCAAACCGACTGAACCACCCGATTGAACCAATCACTTGAACTGACTGATTGAACCAACCGATTGAACCAATCACTTGAACTGACTGATTGAACCAATCACTTGAACTGACTGATTGAACCAACTGATTGAACTGACCGATTCAACGGTTCAATGGTTCAATGTTCAAATTTCAAAGCTCTTGGAAAGATCATGTCATTGAACCTGACGTTGAACCACTTTTTCCAACCTTAAGAAAAAGTGTCTTGAATCATTTTCGCTCTCTTTCCTTGTGAATTTCTTCGGACATTTGTAAAAGCCCTTGTATTCTTTGAACTGGTTCATCTTCTACCAAAAGACTTGTGCAAACCAAATTTGAACTGGCTCTAAACAGCAAGGGAAGAAGGGGACCGACTTTGGCCTGCAGGACCAAAAATGGTCAACAATAATGATATAGTGTGTTAGAGAATTGATCATTCTAACAACAAAGAGGTGAAGAATGAAACATTCAAGACATGTCAAAGCATATTGCACATGGAGTCACAACTAAGTGAACCCAACATTCAACAAATACTAGTTTACTCAACAATTGCAATGGTTGGTTACCCGTATACCACAATGAATTGGAATGGCGACCATAGGGACACTTTATGATGTTTGTTGCATTGGTACCAAGGTTAAATATTGATTAAGTTCATATCTAGACTTAGTCAAGGTCTTTGAGCCTTATAATCTACACAAGACCATATTTTCAACCTACTGACTAAATCACTTAGATTGTATCCAGTTTAGTCATTAAGGGGTGGTATTAGATATATTGTTAGCATGTTGTTAAGTGGTCGCACTATTATTACAACCACTAGAATATTTTAGGAGTTGGAAGGATTTTGTGTTATTAGAAGGATATCATGGTAATCTATTTTCCTGATTATAAATACAAGCTCTATTGTAATGTATTATTCACTGTCCGTGAATTAATTCTTATAGATAGGACTCCCATACTTATTGATGGGACTCCTAATGCATGGGTCAACTAAGTCAAAGGCAGACATGACACTAATCATTGTTGACAAGCAAGTCAAATTTTTCAAGGTGGATAAGTGTGGACTTAATTTATAAAAGAATGTCAATTTGACTTAGCTAGTGATGACTAAGCTTAAATAAGTTAAACAGGGAGGCGCTTGGGAAGGGCTGCACTGCAGAAGCTAAGGAAATTTTAAATAACTGCATCTACAAGAATAAAACTCATGGCAGTCACTACCACTTCCATGGAAAGGCAATACTGCCATTTGACGGTCTTGGTCTTGCTGTTGCAATGGTTGTTTTCTCTTTCCTTTCTAGTAAATTATGGATCTTGGTTACAAGAATGGAAATTATGGTAATTTTAAAGGGTATATGTTTGGTTTTACTCCCTCTGGTTTCAAGTTCCTGGAGCAAGTTTTGTGACCTTCTGGCATAGGCAAGAGTTTGCTCCCCTGAAAAGGGACTGGATGCCAATCCGGAGCTGTTTTGCGGGTCTTAATTTCTGTCCTGTTAATAGTTTAAAGAACAATAATTTTACTATTGTGAATACAAATGGTTATGAAGATCACTCTTCTACTTGTGAATTTCGAATTATATCTTTAGTAGGGACAATATGAGGTCTGGGACTGTGGAGTATTTTGCTCTTTGGGGGTATATTTATTTGATGTATATAGCCACTATACTGTGTGAAGTGTGGTAGGCCAGAGGATTTGAACCCTGATCTCTCAAGACCTTTTCAACTGTAATTTCTCAGATTTTATAATAATGTTTTAATACCTTTTAGCAAAAAAATATTTCATAAATAATTTAAAAAATTTGACACCTTCAAAACAAATGCAAGACAAAAGAAGAAAACAGCCAGGAAAAATATTCAGGAGCATCCAGGTGGTAGTAACAGCAATAGATTTGCTAGCCTCCAGCAGGAAAATGAAGATAGAGATAATGAGGATCTTATGGAGTCCCAGATTCCAGAAACACAGATGAACATAGAGGACACAGTAGTGGCTCAGCATGTGGTGGAAGAACATAATCAGCTCACAGTTTACCAATGCCCACATAAGCAGGAGGAATCCCATCCCATTACAAAAAGCTATCACCGTAAAACCAAGTTTCAAGAACAATTTGATACCCAGAATCAGCAGCCAGATGAATCTGAGAGGAGGGACCAGCCACTGTTGTTGATGACTAATACTATGGAGCAACAACAACCAGATTTACCCCTAGGTATAGTTCAGGAAAAAAGCTAAAAACTAAAAATGGTTACCAATATTAAGGTTGGGTGCAAATCAAATCAGATCAAGCTCCAGAAAGGAGGTCAGAAATTGAGTAATGAAGGAACAGTTAGGGATTTGTCCCAACTATTCAATCAATCCCCTCAATGAAGGTGATCACATGGAATATAAGGGGGCTGAAAGGCAGCCCTTCTAAAATATTGGAAATTAAAAGAAAGATTCAAACTCATCATCCATTGATGGTGTTCATTCAAGAAACTAAAGCATCCATAGAGCTTATGTCAGTTTTAGTGGAGAGGATATGGTCAAAGGCCCAGGCGATGTCTCTTGGATCTCAAGGAGCATCTGGAGAAGTTACGTGTATATGGAATCCGAAAATGATTATAGCGTTAAGTCCTCGTGGTACTAGAAGCATTTTGCTAATGCATGTTTATTCTCAAGTGGATGCCCAGCAATTTCTGCTCATAAATGTCTATGCTCCTGCTATGGAAGATAAATTGTTGCAATGGCAGAATATAGAGGCTCTGATCCCATCTTATCCAGATGCTCCTGTCATCCTTGGAAGGGATTTCAATACAATCCTTAATTTAAAGGAGAAACGGGGAGGCACATCACACTTGGATTCTAGCTCATCTAATATGGCTAGATATATACAGTCTCTTCACTTGGTGGATGTCCTGACTAGTAATATGGGTCGATGGCCTGGTCCAACAAAAGACAAGATTCAGAATGTATCCTGGAAAGGCTGGATCAGTCCCTGGTGTCGGAAGAATGGTGGTTAAAGGAGTTTATCCCTAAGGCTCAGATTCTGAATAACATTGGTTCTGATCATCGGCTGGTGTGTTTGGAGATGGGTAAAATAGTTCCTTGTCATGCTCCTTTCCGGTTCCAGTTGATGCGGCTCAGGCACGAAAAATATACGCAATCTCATTCAATAATGGTGGCTGGAAGGAAAACCCAGGTACAGTACACATGTTCTCCTTTGCCAAACATCTGAATTGCCTAAAGGTCAAATTGAATACTTGGAATTGGACTGAGTTTGGAGACATAAAGGAGAAAAAAACAGATCCTAGAGCAGCTGGAAGAGATCAATTGTAAATTTCGAGTATCTGGAAGTCATGCTGATGTTCTTAAAAAGGAACTCCTCTTGAAAGCTTCTCTCAAGGAATGGGAAACCCGAGAAGAGATTATGTGGTGGCAACAATCTAGAATTAAGTGGTTAAAAGGAAGGTGATAAAAATTCTGCCTTCTTTCAGAAATCTATGTTGGCTAGATGTGTTCATAACCATATAAACTCTCTTATCAAGGAGGATCGGAAGAAAGAGTATTTTACGGAAGGTATGCAGCAAATTGCAAAGCAATATCTCCATCAATTATTTACAGCTCAATCTCTTGATGAGCTAGCCCAAAAGACAGTGTTAGATACTCTTCCTAGACTAATCTCAGATTGGGATAAAGAGAAACTTACCAGTCCAGTCACGAAAAGCGAACTGCAAAAAGTTGTGTTTAGGATGAAGAAAGGAAAAACTCTAGGACCGGATGGTTTCCCAACTGAATTTAACCAAACTTTATAGGACATTATCAAAAGGGAGCTCCTTCAAGTGGTAGAAGAGGTGTGGACAGCTAAAACAATGCTAAAGGAAATCGATAAAACCTTCATGGCTCTTATTCCTAAAGCTACTGAAGTGGATGAGATTTCAGGATTCAGACCTATAGCTTTGTGTAATGTTATGTATAAAATAGTCACCAAAGTGATGGAAGAAAGACTGAAACCTCTTCTTCACAAAATCATATCTCCAAAACAAGAGGGATTCGTCCCAGGGCGTCGAATACCTGATGAGATTGTGTTAGCCCAGGAGGCCTTACATTCCATGGACATTCAAAAATCTCACATGTTTATTAGACTGGGTATTTCCAAAGCCTATGATTGAGTGGATTGGGACTTTCTATGTAAAGTTTTGACTCAGTTTGGCTTTTTGGGGGAGTGGCTTGAATGGGTGAAAGCATGTTTGTCTTCAGGTTCCTTTTTTGTCCTTGTTAATGGTACTCCTCAGATTTTATCGACTTCTAGGGGGATACGTTAGGGGAATCCTCTATCTCCCTTTATATTTATTATTTTGGCGGAGTGCCTACGCAAATTGGGGACTACGGCTTGTTAGGAAAACATATCAGGGGTATTAAATTGGCCAAAGAAGCTCGTCCTCTCACTCATCTACAGTTTGTGGACGACTCTATGCTTCTTGGCAAAGCTACTTGCTTCAAGGCTCAACAATTGCAGAAGCTTCTTCAGGTTTTTGTTAAAGCTACTAGTCAATTGGTGAACCACGCCAAATCTAGCATCATTTTCTTTCATTGCTCTAGTAGACAGGAGGAACAAATTCTTAACATCTTTCACTTCAAAAGAGGTTCTCTTTCGCTCCAATATTTGGGAATCCCTCTTGCAGCTAAACAAATCTGAGAGTGGCACTGGCTTACAAACAAAGTAGATATGAAACTTCAGAAATGGACTAATAAATGGCTATCCTCAGGGGGAAGAATGGTATTAACTAAGGCAGTCTTTCAAGCCTTGCCAATATATGTATCCTCTATCTTGAACATTCCATTTAGAATAGTGAAACAATTGGACTCTCTCTGCCAGAAATTCATGTGGAGTGGCTTACTAGGAAAAGAAAGTGGTCTCTAGTTAAGTGGGAGACTCTGTGCCAACCTAAGCAGGAGGGTGGCTTAAAATTTAAATCTTCTTCCAAGCACAATAAGGCATTAGATGTTAAACTTTACTAGAGATTATTAATGGTTCCAACTGATTTGTGGGCTGCTAAAACTAGAGCTAAATATGCAGAAAATAACCCCCCCTAAGAGAATCATTCGATTGTTTTTTCCCCCCAAAGGATCGCCCATCCTTGCAATTCTAAAAGTGGGGGAAGAACTTATAAAGAAGCATTTGTTTTGGATTGTCAATAATGGTAAGTGCTAACTTTTGGACTGATTCATGGGATGGGTATCCGCCAATCATCAATCAGTACCCAAAGTTAAAGGCAACCATGGAAGACTTGCATGGAAAGGGTTGGATTAAGGTTTCTAACTACTATAAGTCCACTATCATCCTTGGGAGATTGGCGAGTGCTGGATTCTTACTCTGAAATGGCCAATTCAAATTGGGAAAGAGAAGCAAGCACGAATTAATAATATTCTTTTGGTCCGTCCTCTTTCAACTTCCCCATTGCCTAGTTCCTTAGCTTGGGGGAAAAGTTTTATAGCGGCCTATACGGTTTCTTCAAGGTATGCTGCTTTAAGTACGGAAATCATCCTCTTAAGGATATCTTTAGCCATATATGGCAGCCTGTGGTATGGCCCAAAGTGAGCTTCTTTATGTGGTTGGTTTTAAGAAGAGTCTTACCTGGAGATAGCCTTATGAGACGTGGCTTTTATGGCCCCTTTCGATGTGTTTTATGCCTTGACAATGAGGAAACCTTAAATCATTTGTTTTTCCAATGCCCATTCGTGGTCTACTTATGGCAGCTTCTATCCAAATTGTTTAACCTTCCCTGGGTTAGCATCCAATTATTTGAGCCGCTGATTAAAGAATGGCATAGCCATTTTCCCAAGGGTCAAAACCTTCTTCCGGCTTTGTTGTCTGGTATAACCCTTTTGCTTTGGAACATTTGGAAGAAATGAAACAACAGAATTTTCCAGCAGGACAGCAAGGACATTACTTATGTTTGGGAGAAGATTAAAATTAATGTTGAAGAATCTATCAAGCATAAGATTTGTTTACCTCAAATTCTTACACCAGAATAGGAAAATTTGTGCAAACAACTTTCTTTACAACCCAGCACATCAACAATGAGTGCTTGGCGACCTAAAAAGAAAGATCAGATGGATAAACATTGGACAGCCCCTCCAACTAGCTACAGTAAGCTGAAAACTGATGTTGCTTCACGGGGCAACCCAAGTCAGGCTAGTATGGGAGGCATTGGTAGATCCTCTGATTGGTCTATGGCCTTCTTCGCTGAAAAGTTGGGATATATTTCTAATAGCTTAGAGGAAATTAAAGCAATCTACAAAGGGATGCAAGAGGCTTTGAAAATTGGGTGGCAAAAACTCCAAATTGAATATGATTCTAAGGTAATTGTGAGTTTCTTATGTGATCCTGAAGGGGGTCATGGTAAAAATTGGCGGATAGCAAGTGAGTTGGCAAAAATTCAAACGTTGAAAGACAAGTTCCAGAAGATCCAATTCAGCCATGTTCCCAGAGAAAGCAATAAAGTTGTGGATGGGCTGGCCAATTGGGCTCTTGACAACCACAACCTTACTTTTTATGGTCCGCCTCCTCTTTGGTGGTCGACCAAGATGCAAGGGGATTTGAGAAAGATTATAGATTCTGAGTTGTACTAATGAATGCTAATATGTATCATTTTCTCTATATGGCCTAGGTTTGGACTAATAGCTTTCAAGCCTAACATACTAGAATATGTACATTTTGATTTCTCTATAATATAATTGGGATTTTTTTTGTTTGTTTTTATTTTTTTAACATATATATTCAATACTTTGCAATCTAAATATATTCAAAGACAATAACAGTTTCATAAAATGGTCAAATAAAGTTTCATTGAATGCATAACTGATGGGGTCTTGAATTCCACAAAGAAAGTTTCACTGAATGCATAACTGATGGGTTGTCTTGAATTCCACTATCACCTTAACTATGAGCATGTTTTCCTTTCAATATTTCGCCATTCATCTCGTTCAAGTTCTAGGCATGGCATGATCTTCTCTTTCCACTAGTAATGAAAAATATGTTCTAACAATGAATTAAAATACGAGTGATAAACTCAAATATAACGTATTTTTATGGTGATAACAAGGAATTTTATGTAACTTTGCCAGAAGACTTTGTGGGAAAATAGATATAATTAAACCAATCAAAGTGAAAAGAAACAACTACAAGGATTCTATGAGGTTTTATAGAAAGAAATAAATAAATAAAGCATAATAATGTCCACAAATGACCAAAAGTAGGTCAATGGGACTCGAGAATACATCCAATTACACAAGAAAGTGCTAGTGTAAAAGGACCCTAGGATCAAAGACCAACTAAATTTTAGAAAAGACCCAAACCGTTGAAAAGGCAGTAAAGCCTCAACCCATGTGGTTAGGGTACCAATACAAATAACCATGTGGGGAGAGCAAGAACCCCCAGAGAGCATGGTGGATGAAAGTCAGAAAGACTAGATAATAGTCCCATCAAACATCTATGACCATGCCCGAGACAAAGGAAAGACCAGATAAACAGGTTTTGTAGAGACAACCACATTAACCAGTCATGAGGTTTGTGTGGGGTTAAAGTCAAGAAATTGAATGGAGACATCGGAGGAACCAGAAGGGATAGATGATAAAGACGTAAAGTGGAAGTCCTGAGGAGACACAATGATGCGGTTCACCTTGAACACCATAATGAATGTAAGTACAATACCTTACATTCAGCAAACTTTCTCACAGAGCAATGAATGTAATTACAATACCTTACATTCAACATTTTCTCCAAATGAACAGGCGACATACAACAAAATGCTCTCATACAAATATGGTAAATTTGTGTTATCCAGACAAAGTACCAACATTGAGGAAATCAATAGCAAATTCTAGAATAATCATTAAAAATACAAACTTCTACTGACGAAGAAAATGACCATGATACCTTTCTCAATCAGAGTGACATGATGCCTATTCAAAGACAGAGAAATGGATAGTTACCTCCTGAAGATCTGAATCAGATGTCAAAAACTGCCGCACATGATCAACATCCTCAGCATGAATCACCTTACGGCAGACAGGACAGTTTATTAAACGACACTCTTCAAATTTGTTAAGCTCTGAACTGCAAAAAAAAATTATTAAAGAAAAATATAACTCTTCAGTTACAAATTGAAACGTGAATAAAACTTTCCCAGTTAAACACTTTAAAATGAACAGGGAGCATGTTTTTCTATTCTTTCAGTGAATTTCTCTACTCATTCCTGAGAAGATGTTAATATACAAATTACTAAAAATATCGAATGGAAAGAAATTACTTGATGTTTATAACATTACCAAGAATGCACCATAACAAAGAAAGAACTATGAAAAAATCGACTATAGAAAAAGTTAAAAAGCAATAAAGGGGGAGAAAGATGTGCAATCAATACAAACATGGTATACATGTCAACTAGGAATGGTAGAAAATGAGTTCTCTCAAGATGTTTGTATTGATTGCAATGGCTGATGTTGCAGCCTTCTCATACATCGATCAGTGACACTAGCACCACACAGTTTACCACCCAAGCAAAGATTCAAAAGTTAAAGAAAATAGTTGTTGATAGTGGCTCAGGTGTGAAACTTTTACCAAAGCATATGTGTGCATTGTGGCAACCTCGACTCCAGTTGAGAATAAAAACTAGAGTCAACTACAGCTTAGGGGATCTTGATGGCCCAAGGCATTGTGCTTGGAAATCACAATATTTTAGTTGATCTTGTGGCAATTGTAGCCCAATACCATGTGCAAGTTTAACAACGCTGCTTGCCCAACCATGGTTGTGGTGTGCCTTTTATTCATATAGGAGCTTTAAAATGTAAGTAATAACAAATAATATAACCAAGATACTAATATTTTAAAGGAAAAACAACATAGAGTTGGCCACACCTGCACCCTCAAAATGAAGTCATGCGCCTACAATTCCTAAATACAAAGGAGATATCTGCTACAAAAAGAGAATACACATTGGTATGATAACATAAAATTGATTGATCAGGAGGTTTGGATACAAATCTTTCCCATTATAGCTGTAATTCTCTTACACAAAAGTTAAATATGGTTGTCGTAGCATTTTCTGAATTGCGTCACCATTCCAGCACCACTCTGCACCTTATTTTTGCAAGTACACTCAATTCAACAAATCCAATGGAATTTTACATCATGAATTATTCAGGCCAAGTGGCAGGTCAGACTTCAAATTTTCTGAAATCTAATTGCTTTTCAGATCGCAAGGCATGTTTCCGTATTTACTGAGATATTGTATAACACGTTTTGGGTGTAAATTAAGGCATGTACAAGCATTTGAATTTCAAACTGTTATGAACATATTCTACGTGTACCCATGGTTGGGTCCTCCAGCTTTGAGGACAAATATTCCCAAAAGGGGAGGGCATGCTCGTAACTCGACAGATCCTAAATTGTTATGCAATAAGATATTTTCTTACAAAAAACTTGTAAATGATTTAATGTTAAGTTGAAGTCCTAGGTAGGTTGGGTAAGAAGTTAAAGTTGTAATAGTAACACCCAATTGCCATATCTGAGGAGACATTCTCCTTTAGAATCATATTGTGGGACACTATACCATGGTGGTTTTGGGTTAGATGACATATATATACTCTTGTTAAAATTGGGTTGTGATGCGTAATTAGTTATTTTATGAATAACTCACCAAACAAATATTTTCAAAATACATTATAAAATATTAATATGACTTTAGTATTCTTAATTTTCCTGGGTAAGAAAACAAGTAAAGAAAATCTTGAACAAAATACCAGATCAGAAACATGCATCCACACACGACTCAAATATTTAACGCGGAGAAACCCTCTTGGGACAGAAAAGTCCGAGGATAAAAATCTGAAACTGCCTTTACTCTCATAATTTTTGTTGATAGAGCTACAAATATATTTTGTTAACTTTGGATCAATTACACTGTGATTCCTCAATTACAAGAATTGCTTTAGTGGTCCGCTCTATTTCCTAAGGTTGAATTCCCTTCAAATGACCGTGGAGGGTGACTTTATATGACAGGTGCTTGGTTCTTTTCAGCTAAAAAGCCGGGTTTGGCACCTGCAGAGACTGGTCACAATATGGCACAT
The DNA here is from genome assembly GCA_037957365.1 of Torreya grandis. Classification (NCBI taxonomy): domain Eukaryota; kingdom Viridiplantae; phylum Streptophyta; class Pinopsida; order Cupressales; family Taxaceae; genus Torreya; species Torreya grandis. Next base: position 4,512,290 of record JARHVA010000200.1, on the reverse strand, counting down.
AACGGTTCTTGGTCCTTGTCAGGTACATCTCTGGGTACACTCCAGTCTGCCCTGGTGTACCCACAGCAAAAAATGCCCATTTCACTTCCTTTTCAAACTTTTGGCTGATTTTTCAGTTATTTAACAAATTTAAAAAGACAAAAAGGACAAAAAAGTGTAAACAAAACCGAGCATTACCCAGGGTGTACCCGCAGCAAACAAAACCCAATATTTTTTTTTTTTCCACTTCTAACTGATCTTTCAGTTATTTAACACATTGAAAAAAAACTGTAAAATAACCTAAAACACACTCAAAGTTAACTTGTCTTTCACTTTACCAAAAGCAAAAAACAAAAAAACACACATCTCATTGCACAATTATTTTGTATGAATGCTGAAAGTTGAAACTCCATCAAAATAAGTTCCAGCTACATTGTTTTGGTATACCCTTGCTACCACAAGTGCCCATTTGTTGCCAAGGAGATTTGATAGCTTGCAACAAGGAAGAGTCTTGGATTGAAGGTAATTTTGTGATTTTTGTTTTGTTTTGCTTTTGATCTTCATATAAGATTTTTCTTTTTCTTTTTTAACATTTATTCAACAAGTAACGAAGCCTAGGGTGTTTTTTTTCTTTTTTTTTCCCCTAATAGTAATATTGTGTTTGTTGTTAACCTTGTAGCTACAAGTATTTGCTACAAAGGTGGCAAGCACTATCTCTGTAGGCCAAGGGGCAACAATCACCTTCAAAACTGATCATTTTCCTCCCCTTTGGAAGTATGTCACAATGATAGAATGGGTTCCAAGTGGAGCGGGTTATATTTGGTGCTACACATAATGCAATGTCAAATACAAGAGCTCATACAGTCGGTTGAAAGATCATTTGTGTGCATTTCCTAGATAGGGAATCAAATTTTGCAATGGGCTGAGCAGAAAAGAGTTGCCAACAACAAATATTCTTGAATATTTTAGGGGATTCTTGGATGGTTAGGGACAGCTGCAAGGGTTTATGGCATACAACATGTTTGGCAGCAATCAGCTTTCTTTGGAGGACAAGATGCCAAGTCTAGTTGATTGTACAAGCTAAGTTTGAGTGCTTGTGAACTCTTTGCCCATTGGGGCACTGGCTCAGGTGCTTTCTTTCCTTGCATATGTAGGGAGAGACGCTGTTATCTTCAGTTGTAAATCTTTGTTTTTCTTTTTTTTTGCTATTTGTCCCTTGGAGTAATATATGATGCATTTTTCAATATATATATATATATATATATATCAAAGATCAAGAAGAAGTGAATGCAACGGTTATCCTAAACACAAAGCATCCTTTGGCAAAGAAAGGATCTTGATCGAGCAAGCCATTTGTTCTTCCATCTCGTACCCTTATGATGGCCAACTCACATCCTTTTTTGGTGGCACCCTCTACAAATGCAGAGGATCCTCTTCTTTCTTGCAAAAGAACAAAATATGTGGGCCTGTTGCCAAAGGGCATTTCAAAATCAGTCTAAGGATGTCACCAATGAGCTCATTGGGAGATGTATTTATGCCAACGGGATGCCATTTAACATTGTTAGCTCACCATACTGGTAGGATATGGTGAGAGGAATCAACGAAGCCCCTAAAAGGTACATGGGACCATAGTCACCGCATTCAAATTCAAGTTTGAATTCGCCAAGGAAAAAAATGGAACTAAAAATTTTGAGATTAAATTTGTGATTGAATTCGGCTAATAGAAATATGCTTTTTTTTTTAATATTTTATTTTTCTTGAACATTTGAAGGAATCTGTATGCTTCTTTTCCTCTGTGTTAAGGCATTTGTGTGTGTTTAGGGCCATTTTTGATGTTAAAGTTCTAAATTTTTCCCCTCCCTCTTATTTTCTAGACCACCTTTGCAATCTCCATCTAAAACTTTCAATAATCATAGATACTTGTAACTTTCTAAGGACTTTTGAAAATGTTTGGGAATCATTTCCTTCTTTTGCATGGAAATATCTAAATTCCACACATTAAATGTGTTTTTCTAAAAATGAGCAAGGCGTAGACATAGTCATAAGCTAGCTAGCGTCTGCAGTTGACCTTACAATTATAAAATATGATAAATTGGAAACTATGTATCTGCGTTTACATCTACAGGTTTATCAAAACATGAATTTAAACGAATTTAAAAGTGCCAAAACAATGGCAATCACATCAGTATTTCCAAAAGCCATTTGTTTCTGCAAGCTGCAGCCTTTTTCTTGTAGTAGGAAATTTTACACGAATTGAAAACCTAAAACGCAAATTTAAATGAGTTTCAACGAATTGAAATGAATTTAGACGATTGGATTTTTCTTGTTTAAATTCGTCTAGATATTTAGGCCATGGCAATCATAATAATATTTCCAGAAGCCATTTGTTTCTGCAAGTTGCGCCCTTTTTCCTATAGTAGGAAATTTTATGCGAATTTACACCGTAAAACACGAATTTGAAATGAATTTTGACGAATTTGAAATGCATTTGAAGTGAATTCCAAACTTATTCCTTCAAGTTCGGCGAATGCAGTGACACTACATGGGCCCAAGTTATGAAATTGTACGCACCACATTATTTGGTAAAGAAAAAAATATGTAGATGATTCATTGCATCCCATTCAGGATTCACAACTCAAAAAAGGGGTGTACATTTCCAATGGATGGAAATATTTCAGTAATAGGCCATTGATTATTGTGATTGCAGTGTGCTCTAGAGAGGCGATGTTTTAAACGTCATTGATTGTGAGGACCAGTTGAAGGATATACAATTCATCATTGACATCCTCATAGAACCTATCAAGGCAGTGGGGCCTCAAAATGTTTTCCAAGTCATAATGTCCAACACTAAAGATTTCCAAGCCACGGGGATGTTGGTTCATGCAAGGTACAACCATGTATTTTGGGCACCTTTTTCATTCATTCACTCAATCCAATTCCATATACAATAGGCACCAAAATCGAACGGATCAAACAAGTGTATGCCAAGGCCAATGAGATCCAATGAGATCCAAATGTTTGTCACCAACCACATGCTATAGGCCATCTTCAATCCATTCTCGAAGTCGGAGTTGTTAAATTTAAGTGAAACGTTTTTTTTTTTACTATAGTAATTTTAATGTATAATTTCTATTTTATATTATATCTTGTTTGTTTTCTAAATTTTAAATTTTAAAAACAAATTAGATGATTAAGTAATTTTAGACTTCCACTAGTAATTCAATTAGATTATTAATTTTTTAAGGATTTTATCTAATTTATAAGTCATCTCAAGATGACTGCAATGAGTAGTCATTACCCTAGTGACAATTTTCCTCGTGTATTTTGGGTAATACTCACAAGATAAGCGGATGAACCTAGCACACAAGCGCCTTAAAGCATTTGTTAGTAGGGGCAAGAACAATGAATGTAATCCCCTACTTTGGGATTCTCACCCTCTAGCCTCTTTCCCCATTGGCAAATCTTTTGGAACATATAATGCCTTATAATTCACCCTTGTCTCACAATTCTTATTAATATGGAGTTGACCCAATTACAACCCAATCATGTATTTATGTTAAATACTTGAAGGCTTCCACGGTAATTCAATTAGATTATTAATTTTGTAGAATTATACGCATGTGTGTTTAAGTCCATCTTAAGATGACCACCATGACTAGTCGTTAACCTAATGAAATTTTTCCTCTTGTATTTTTGGTAATAATCACAAGGTATGGGGACCCACTTATCACATATGCACCTTAAAGCATTTGCTAGTAGACGAGCGGAATCGTGAATGTAATCCCCGCTTTGGTCTTCTCACCCTCTAACCTCTTTCCCCATTGGAAAATATTTTGGAGCATGTAATGCCTTATATGTCACCTTTGTCCCACAATTCTTACTAATGTTGTCATGGCGGTCATCTTGAAATGACTTCAACACATACAGGTAAAATCCCACAAACATTAATAATATAAAATAGATGATGTTGCAACTTGTATATTTTCAAATGTTTTAAAAAAATCATTTGTTTTTATTTCCTATGAGGTTGTTGAGACTCAATTTGCCTCACAACATGGTTATTAGCAACCTTTGGGCTGCATGGAGGCATTCGAACATAGAAAGTGCCCACAAAAAGTGAAACAATTGATCCTAGATGACAAGAGGGGGGATCGTGTGGATTACTTAGTTTTACCAAGCTCATCATGAGAATGATCATACTTGTTAACACGGATCAACCATGTTTGGGCAATCTATGATGGCATCAGCTCAATGAGTGAGACGATGAAGTCCATTATAAATGCAAAAGAGAAAGATGTTGGGAAAAGTCTCAATTTTGCATGAATCTGCACAATTGTAATTGTTCACACATTTGGTCTTGCACAAGTACTTGGTTGCAAAAAATGTTGCGCAGGTTGGTTGCACAAAACTAGGATCGTTGCGCAATCGTGCATGAAGATTGCTTTTGCCAGTTGCACAAGGTTGTCAACATGCGAAGATGATGGAAAAGCTACATAGGGCACTCTGCATAGTTTCATGGCACTCTGGAAGATTGCAAAGTGGTGCTCAATAGTTGAGTTGCAATAAGTTGTTGCAAGGAATTGTGCAACATGCAAAGCAATGAAAGATAATCTAAAGGCATTTTAAACACTTGTCTAACTGTATCTGTCAGAATAAAGAGGTGTTAGCAATGCCCTGGTGGTGCACTAACACAAAACTGTTATGGAGCATTAAACATTGTTCACTTGGCACAATAGTTGGTGCATGTAAATTCTTCTGTTGTGCAGACGTTGCAAGCGAAGTGTCTATTATAAGACACTGTTGAAGGAACAAGAAACATGAGAGATTAGAGTTTTATTGTATGTGTAACAAAATTTGTTGAATGTTGAATACACACGATCAAGTGTGTGCATTCTAATATACAATTAATCGCTATATGAAGGTTACAGAACCTTGTGACTTGATCAAAGCATTGTTAAACATCCATTTTATGTTATAATTCAAGTAAGTTGTTGTGTTGCATTTTTTGCTCAAAAAGGTTTTCCTATGTGAAATTTTATTTTGTGTTTGTTTGCGCACTTGTCAACATCTCTTTGCATGTGTTAAATTCGCCTTAGCAAAACTCTCTTTTGTGTTTGTTTATTGTGATCATAAACCAATCCCCAACATTTGGTATCAGAGCTCAATTATAAGCTTTGTAAAAGTTGGAAAAGCTTACAATAGACAGTTTCCTTGTAGTGGAAGTTTTGCGGGAGAATCTTGTGTGAAATCTATCGGGTATCAAATCGATTCATCTTGTTCATGCATGTCCCATCAAATGAGGTTAGACTATTTGAAGCTCGACATCAAACCACAAGACCCATCAGACTACCTGTCATGCCATCTCAAGCAAGTTCATATGGCAAGTGACAACAACCCACAAGATGCAATCCAAGAGATAATCAATGATGGAATTCTAAAAGAACTTTGAGAGCAAAAGACATTTCTATTCACCCAGCTCGTTGAAGTCCTCAAGGGGGTGGTTACATCGACTCACAAATTAGGTAAATCTTTTGGTGGTCGAGTCCCCCTAGGTTTCACGTAAATCTAGACATTCATGTGTTTGCAGATAAAATAAATGCAAATGTAATAGATAGCTTATTAGATTACTTTGAGTTGTATTTCTATATGAATGATTTTTCTCATAAAGAGAAAATCAAGATTGCACTTCTGAAAGTTTCTTCACCCATCAAGAAGTGGCGGTAAGCCCATTCCTTGTGGGAAAAAGACCAAGCAAAAGATGAATCTAAATTGACCTAGGATAAATTCCTGGAAACCTTCAAGGATGAATATTATCTTGAAGATGTCTATAATGATCGCTACATTCAATGAGTAGCAACAATTGCAGCAAGGACATGACAAGTCATTTGAAGCCCACATTGAGACCTTCCATGACCTCTACATAAGACTAGCCTCATTTGAATCAAATAAGTATAGAGTTCTCAATTACCAAAGTGACCTACGACCATTCAATCAATCCAAACTAAAGTTGGTTAAGGTCAAGATGATGGGAGAAGCCTATCGCTATGTGGCATCCATTGAGGAAAAGTCTAAGATGAAGAGAAAGCAAGACACATTGTTTGCACCAAAGAAACTGCATTCTTCAAACAAAAAGCCGTTGCAGTTGAAGACAAGTAAATGGCATGACAAGCACAAAAGCAACAGCCTTTCGAACGTGGAGTGTCATGCTCTAAAAATTTTGCTTATGCTAGTAGAAACAAAGGATTATTAAGGCAAACCCTATGATGGAAACATTGACATAGATCCAAATGTCATAGTAGCCACTACGCAAGCAACACCAATCGTGCAAGATGTTGACGCATAATGCCTAATCCATTTGTAGATGTGAGTGCAAGGGCAGCCACCGGATTTTCCAATCGATGGCGGTAGCATGAAGAACCTCATCTTTGAAGCAACCGTCAAGCGACTGAATTTTCCAACCATGCTACATCTACAGCCTTACAAATTGGAATAGTTCAATTCCTAAAACAACAAAGATATATGTGTCATTCTCCAATGTTGCTTCTCATATTCTATCTATCCTTTCAAAGAAGAGTCAATTTGTAATGTAGCACAAATTGATGTTTTGGATATATGCCTTGGGCATTCGTACATGCATAGTCACTAGTGTGTGTACAACGCCAATCCTCATAGCGTAATTGTATCTATGAGAATAAGAGATATCGGATTCCTAAAGTGATTCCACACTATATTCATGTCGCATCAACTCCCAAGAAGATTGTGCCATACAACTATGCATATTCAACATTCAGAGCTTCACCTCCTGACACATGACCTCGACCGACAAGGACAAATCAGATTTCGGAAACCATGTTTACACAATATTGTTCTATGGCAGTGTACAGAGTCATCAGAGTAGGTCAGCATCCACAACAAGCCAAATGGTTCACGAGGTATCAACTAGAAGCCAAGGTTCCACACCTACTTCCTATACTTAACGCAATTGGGACTACTGATTTACAAGGAGGGGCCAATAATCCAGGTGGGGCCAATAAGCCAAGAGGATCTCCTAACAACGGTTACAATGATACCACCAAGCCTATTCTCACAACTTGTTGTAATTATGGTTCCTACACAGTGGTACCTTCGATATCATTAACCCATATCCAATAAATGCCGCACCCACTTCTACAGTTGCACAATGCAATATGTTCAAATCAGACTTGGCGCCACACATGCATGCACCAAACCTTTTGTGGTACCTACTATCGGCTTCAACAAGGCTCGACACACGTTCACCCCAAACCGCAACGACCAAATTCCGCCATGCAATATCAAGTTGTTCATAGCATTATATTCCTTACCTCAACCAGCACAATCCCTATGCCACCCTAGGTGGCACTCCTAGTGCTCGCGTTATGTCATAGCATCTATCAGCATACTACGCACTCGTTAGCCACGTAACCATTGGAAGATGAAGCCTTCTTGACTTTGTAATATATGTAAACACGTGTGGCTTTAGTTAGAAATTAGAGTAGAAGATAGATAGCCATACATCTTTCTCAAGAGTGTGTCATGTACAGAATGCACAACTAGAGTAGAAGATAGACAGCCATACATATTTCTCAAGATTGTGCCATGTACATAACACACAGCTTAATAAAACTTTATGCTCCAGTTCTATTATCTCTATCTTGATTCTTTGCATATAATCTCATTTAGCTTCCACACATATATAACATATCTAGATCCTCATTGAGAGAGTTTTCCACTACGTTCCTCCTGGGCCATAGATCATGGTGTCTTTTTTGTTTATAAAGAGAGGGAACGCCCTAAACTTTGTATCTCACCATCATTTTGAAATCAAATTAATGCAAAGAGACATTGTGGCCCTCTTTTGTGTTTTCAATCAGATTTGCAAGCGTGAATCCACCTTGGGTGAGCAGGTGCCCCCCATTTCACATTTCACTTTTCACTTTTGCACTGTAATCTTTTTATTTTCTACAAATCAATTTTCCTTGTTCTTGGAAACTAGCAAAAACTTCTTGTTAACTTTATAGGCATTGATGAGATAAGGATTCCAATCCATAATCAACCTATACTTTTGCTCCCTTTGAAGAAATATGACATATTTGTGCCATTCATAGGGGCGGCCAAAAACAACTTCACAAATGTTAAATGGTACTACATCACACTCCACTTGAAATTGGATTCTCTAGAGACTTGCAGCTCAGTGTATTTGTACAACCAACCCAAAGGGTGTGGATTTGGATTCTTGGGACTTGAGCCCAAGTTTCTACACCATTGCTTCAGAAATCAATTTCTTCTAAGAGCCTGAAACAAACAAGGTGTTTTTGTTGGTTATCTCAACTTTAATTTTAATATACACGAGATTCTTTTGTTCCTCTTGGGCTCTTCCGCGTCGAGGTGCGTATCGGTTTCACATCTAGATCTGAATCGCACTCCACTTCCTTGCCTTCTACCTTAGAAATCATACTCTTCTTCTCTTAGAAGATATTTAGTAGAATGAATTGCTTCCCGAATTCAAAGGTGTAATCTTGAACAACTTGATAAGATCCACACATCCAATAACAATATGCCAAATAATAAGTACAAAAATGTGCAAAAATATAATAGAGATCACACAACATGAGATATTTGTGGGCCAAGATGCCCTAATATCCACTATACTCAGAAATTGAATAATTCCCCTTAAAATAGCGAAACGCCATACAATAATCTTTAAGGAAGAAGCCACTACACATAGTACCTCCAACTTGAGATCGCAACCGAATACTCTCCATATGCTTGACTTCCCTCACAATGATATTCACCTCCCATATATGCATCTCAATCAACCCATATACATCATAATATCATATCCCTAGGTACATAACACCTTGACCTTGCCTCTAACAAAAATACAAACACTTTGAGAAGTTGCTCTTCTTCATGCTTGATAGGATAGAAATGGATTTTCACTAATACAAAGATCATAAATTTATCTATCTGAAAAACAGTAAGATCTATCAAATCTCAAGAATCCTATCTTGCATTTGTCACATAGTTTCGCCCATTGAATGGTTCCAAATTAATTAATTAATCCATCACCTTTTCCACAAATTTATTGTTGAATGGTAATAGATAGCCTTGATATGGATGCACCACTACATCAAACTTGGAAAAAGTTTTCCGGGAAAAAAAAAGATCTCCAAACTCGACAATATGCCCAAGATATAGAAATTTTTTGATCACCTTCTCCAAGCAAGAAGTAAAACTATCATACATGACAGTCAAATGGACATCAAATTTAAGGTCATCTGTTTTTATTGAAATCTCACAATATAACACTCCACCACCAGCTCCAGCTGCCATTGTAGGTTACACCTGTCGGCGTAATTAGCCTTGTATCCCATGTCTTGATGTGTGGCTTCTATGTTTGTTGAAGAAATTCCTCCATTTTTATTTTGGATGTGCAACTTGTATACAACAAATCCCCATCAAGTTGTCTAACAGCTGCATGTTACAATAAAAATTAGGAACTGGTTTTTTCACTTTCACAAGCAACAGCCCACGTTTTTTTTTTCAAGGACAAATCTAGTGACAGTGTGCTAGATAAAAATTACAATTCCTACATTTTCAAGTTTGAGCATGATAATATAGAATCAATTTCAAACTACGTTGAAAGTGAGTTTTTAAATCTCTACTAAGCCTAGTAACAAGGTTCAACCAAGCCTCAAGGATTTTCACCGAACCTTGATTATTTTCAAACAGCCAAACCTATTGGATGAAATCTTCCAATGTCAAGTAAACACATTGAACAAAACCCATTATTTTTGTTACGTAAATTATATTTTCCAGCCAGTGTGCTTTGAAAACTATGAAGGATATTGTGAATATTGTAGTTGTAGTGCAGATGCATTCAATCGGTATATTGGCACTAACTGTGTTAGTGATCATAAATTAGATCACATAGCAAGATTTTCTTTTAAAGATGCTTTAAAATGTCATTTTATAGCATAGTGACCCTAGAGCCTCCCGCCACTCTCTAAGTATTGTCTGTATCAAATTTTTAGCCAGAGGCTATACGGTGGGGCGAAGCCTCAAGATTCGTCTCATATGAGACAAAAAAAATATACCCTGTTTTGTCCATTTAAACACTGACAAATACGAACTGCGGTTTGGGGATGCTTGGCAGTTTATCGTAGCACAGAAATAGAATTCTCGTTACTGCTCTGGCTTCTGCATTGATAGTTGTTGCCCTTAGCTTCCTTGTTGCCGGAATTAGTAATCATGATAGAGGGAGAGACGAAGATTTGGGAGCGGATCGTGTGAAATTGTGGGAATCTACGTCAAATAATGTGAAAGAGGCTTGTAGTAGCACGCTTTATCTAGAATCCTGCGTCTCCACCATTTCAAGGTTTGGATGGTTAAGCAGTAAAGCCAATGCTATGGAGATTGTGAATGTCTCTATGCATGTCGGAATGGACGTCGTTCGTAAGGCCAAGGCACATGCCAACAGCCTTGCCCGCCCCAGCCTCAACTCCGGGGAACGCTGCACCCTACAAGACTGTATGGATATGTTCGACGACACATTGGACGAGCTCAACATGTTGTCCAATTTACAAAACACTAGTTTCTTATCAATGCCAAAGCATTCAAACAACCTACGAACTCTGCTGAACAGAGCCATTACTAACCAGTACACGTGTCTCGAGGGCTTCCACCTCTGCAATGGCAATCTCAAACAAGACTTGAAAAGCGGGTTGAATAACGTGTCACAATTGGTGAGCAATTCGCTTGCCATGGTATGCAACATTTCTGGCAAAGCAAAGCAAGCCCTTGGCGAATTGGATTCACTTGACAATAGTCGACGCCATCTGTTGTCGAAGGATTTCATTCCATCTGACAAGGACAGTTTCCCGCCATGGATGTCGACAGAGGATCGACAAACTCAATTCTCACGACAATGCTTTTTTGAATTATTTTGCTCACAAAATTGCTTTCGATGTGGTTACACATCACCGTAGAATGGATACAAAGGAATCTGTAGCAAGCCTCATTTATCCGCTTTGACAAGAACTCCATTGAAGTTGGAGTTCTTGTTGAATTGATAAAACACCCAATACGCACAACTTCAGTTCACATTGTGATTCTCTCTCCAAACTATGCACAGTCGGAGTGGTGTTTGGAAGAGCTCCATTTGATCCTCAAATCCAATGCTCGAATCATTATGGTGTTCTGGGAAATTAAACCCTCTGTGGTTCAGATGGAGTGTATGGAGAAACTTTCCAGATGCATAAAGAAAATGGGAAGTTAGGAGCTTTGGTGGCAGATTTCTATCTGGGACTGTATTGAACTATTCTTCTGTCATCCCTCATCTATCTTCTCGTCAGTTTTTTTGGTTACCCAAGTCCTCTTTTTAATGCATTCTATATAAGTATGAGATGTTCAAAATTAAATAGTTTGATATTTTTTAAGGCTTAACCTAATCTATGTTGTTAAAATTTCGGAGGATCTTGATTTTGTTTTTAAGGCTTAACCTAATTTGTGTTGTTAAAATTTCGGAGGATCTTGATTTTGTTTTTTAACGATTCCATACATAACCTTTAGTCTTGCAAAAGGATAATGCAACCTTGAAAAACATCAAAGAAACATCATAATGTGCAGGAGGAGATTGTCCTTCAAACACAAGATTTGGAATCGTCAAGTACACAGACATACTATAATATATTGGACGAGCAATTTACACTTCTAATTACAGACACTAACAAATACGGATCTCCAAATGTTCAAAACATTGTGATCATCGATTTCATTGTTTACTAATAATAAAAATGACTTATCTACTAATAATAAAAATGTTCAAAACTTATTAGATCATTGATTTTGATTACTTTACTTCTATTTCTTTTAAGGGGAGGGGATTTTATATGTTTATGCTATGATAGTAAGGTTTAAACATTGACATAGAACATTGAATACTCACATATCAGTTGGCCTAAGAACTCATTTAAAGGCCCTCTTCCACTTTTCTTTATTTTCAGAATTTAGGTCACCTATTATTATTTTGTGCATCTATTTTGTGAAAATATTATATATAAAATTATCCCTAAATCACTACAAGTTGTATCACAATACATTAATAACTTAATAAAAGGTAATAAACGGTATGGGAAGGTAGAAAATAAGACAATTTGATTGTTAACTTTTTTTTTTTATTATCAAAAAAATTATATAACTCATTATCATAAACTTGAAAATCATATTTATTTGTGTCAATCCACTGACCCGACAAAAGTTGAAGTATGATTACAATCATAAACATTAAAATCAATTATAACATATATAACTAGGCCATACCCTCTATTGGAAAATTTCTCTATCTCAAAATTATTATACTTTATGGAATGAATTATTTTGGATATAGATTTCCCACTGTCTCTAATGTTTAAATCATGAACTATTCATTTTTCTCACTAACTCTTTTAAGAGAAAAATTAATTTTTTTAGTGGCTTTAATCTTGGCTAATTTTTTTCATCTTGAAAATATCGATTACATTTCTACTCTTTTTTATTAAATAATATTCTTAAAAGGGAAATCATTTATTTTATCTTGGCCAATATTTATCATCTTTCAGACATGAATCGTAGGGCAACCCTATGCAAGGAACAACGGAGTTAAATCAAACATAGCTCATATGTGATTTATTGCAATAGCATATTACCCAAAACAAAATTGTTTTCTCATTAGGATTGTGTATCGAAAGAGTATCTATTTTTTGGAAAGTTGTTTGTAGGGTTTTTTTAGTTCCAAAATAAACTCTACAACATTGTTTGATTGCCCTGATTCATGATTTTATGAGTGCAAATAATTCAATTACATCTTGATTTTTTTGGTGGTTCCTTTGAATAAAAAGCATTACTAAGTTGGGGAATTCTGTGTGAAGATAAGGAGATATGCTTACTATGATGTTATCATGGTGGATGACATAAAGAAAGCGATGGTTTGCTCAGATGTTCAGGTATAGGTTGGATTGAATTATAAAGAGTGCCCTAAATACATTGGTCAATTGGTCATTACTCATGATTTGGGTTTTTAAATTAGAGACATTGGGAATTTTACGTTTAATATAAATCCATAATTTTACTTAATGACGTGTACAAAATAAACATCATATATATTTTTTATTTTTTATTATTATGGTTAATGAAGGGGGAATATTTGTTTCGTGGTTTCCTGGATGCTTAGCAGTTTACAACCCCGATTTGTGTGGATGCTTAGCAGTTTACAACCCTGGTCTCTGTGGCCATAGGGAGACTGCTGCTAGGGGTAATGATGTGGCAAGGGTCTATTGCAACAAGTATTTACACCATGGTATTACGCCTTGATCCCAATGTTGTCTACATGCTGTCGTATTTGCTCTCCTCTTCATTCCAGTCCAGTATTGCTCTGAACATGATTGACTCTTATTTGACTCATGGTCTGTAAAATTTGTAATAACCAATATGGAGCGAAGTCTGGAAAGGAGTGCAGGTAAGGATAAACAAATTCATTCAAATATTTTGTGTTTTTTTAATTCAAAATATTTATTTTATGTATAAAATGCTCAGGCAAATCACTTTTGGTGTAATGTTGTTAGTTTATTCAGTATAAATTTCTTTGAAGCGATCGGTGTTGTAATTTATTATATTATATGTATTATGAAATATTATATTAAATCCCTGACCAAGTAAAAGCTATTGAACTCACTAAAAATAAAATTATTGGTTAAATAATTTTTAAAAATATTGCTCGTATGGAAGGAAAGGAGAGAATACCTAACCTCCCTACTCAAAATAACACTTTCATTTATGTATGATACAAGAGGCCATAGATTCAACCACTATATACAAATTAATATTACAATACATCAATATTTAATAATCAAACACATCTAACGTTATAAAACAATTGCGTTCTACATACAAGACCGTCAAGAATTTCCAGTAGTTGGTATTATTCCTATCAGGGTAAAGTGTCTAAAACAAAGAATTTACAGAACTAGTCACAAATAAAAACAAAGCAGAAGTTATTACTTGTATACTTGTATGCAATATAGATGCATAGATTTTATCGATAATTTAGAATACAGTACTTTGTGACTCTGAACTCAGTTTAGTAGAGTAGATATTCAAATGAGAACTGTTAGATGATTGTCTTAAAACATGTTCCCCTCCCTGCAGTCTCTTTATAGGCAATGGAATAGTTTATATGGATTTTCCATGTTGGCACACTAGGTAGTTTTCGTTTTTTCTTCAGCAAACTCAAAACACATATATCTGTCAGATCAAAACACATATATCTGTCAGATTTTTTTTGGGTGTACTTATATCTGGTGCATAGACTTTCTGCAATTGTTTTATGTTCAGTTTTGTTATATAAGGAATGGAATATGTTGGCTTCTTTCTTGGCTTGGACTGACCAAGCCTCTACAGCCTAATAGCTCTTATTAGCAAGTTTTTTTTTAAACTGTCCTCGACTTCAGGGCAGTGCTGGCATCTTTTATTGACTAATTTTTTTTTTATTAAGAAAAGACTCAACGTTGATGTGGGAGCAATACACTGAGGTTATGAAGGCTATGGAGTTTATCTTGTTGTTTTCATTGCAGTTAAAATGAGTACCAAATCTTTTATAAAGTGCATGCCATATGGATAGATAAGAGGGCATCGCTCGTGATACAATGTGAATGTCGTGGTCGAGGAGCCATCGATAAAGAGAAACAGTAGTCGACTGACAATTGTCCCCAAAAGGTAAGGAGAGTTGATAGGTTTAACTCTCATGCAATAGGAGGTGCCCACATCATACACTTAAAAGAGGAATATACTCTACAAATAAAAGAAAAACAGTTACTAAATAAAACTGCGGAAATTAAAAATACATTTCATCCAGCTTAACTTGCACCTTCAAGGCAACTGCTAGTATAATAAACATTGCACATTGAAATATTTCTTTTATATCACTCTCATATTCTATTTCTGTGATTATGCATAATTTTGTATGTTATATAGCTTCAAACCTTTTTGAAATACTGAACTTTGGCAAGCCTTTCACCTTCTTGACCCTACAGAACTTTTTGAACATTACTAAGTCCTTAATTAAGTTTACAACGCAATCTATGTTGAAAATAAAATAATTATCATTGATTATTCAAGCAGTGGTTTACGGCTATGGCCCATTAGTGTTGGATCGCATCAATTATACATGGCTGATTGCATATCTCATGCCAATGCTTAGAAAGATTTTTCCTATAGATACTCATGTTCTGACCAGTACTCTCGTCCAAAAGAGTTGCAAGAAATAAGCTCAAGCTCTTAATGGTTATGGCATTGTCTTGCACAGCTGATTTGGCTGCAGAAAAGCAACCCGTGGGTAGAGAAGATATAGAACCCAGGTCAGGTCCTGCATAATAAACGGCCTATGAAGTGGCATGACCAACACGTAGAGCCAACTGCACACTAAATATAATTTTGGAATCAAACAATCACAATTCATAAAAGATCGGCATACTCAAGGATGCAAGTAGGAGCAAAGACAATCCAACCAAAAAAATGATGAGAGAGAACAAATTTCATAGAGCTCATATCATCATGGAAAATAAACTATTACATGTAAATACTATATAATAATATATTATTGCAAATATTTCTCATTTTAGCAAGTATACAAGTACCATGCATGCTTACAAAGTACCTATAAGGTAAACCAGAATAAATTTCATTAGCAATCTCTCCTGGTCCTGATAAAGTTGCATCTGCTGAGTTACACTGTTCATGTCGCTTCTGCTCCTGAAGCCATCTCCACCACCTCCTAAAGCAATCACTAGAAACAAAGAGTAATCAGCAGTAAGAAGTTCAAAACAGTCTCAACCAATCAATAAATTTAAGCACCAAGTTCGCAATAGACTATAGCATGGTACTCTGGAGATAGAAACCTGTGAAAACAATGAAAGCAGGACATCAGCTTCATGAAAGGCCTCGAAGCACTATGAGCATCCTCCATAACCAATGGAAACAGGCAGAATGAACAATTCCCTTCTGGATGATTCATATTGGAGATCCTATCTATTGCTGCCTGAGTAACAAGTTCAGTCAGTTAATGCAGCAGTCTAGCATAATTTCTCTTATACAAGAAAGACATACTGCTTAATAGGTTGAATACCAGCATGCACAACTATGGTAATATCTAAACTCTGTTCTAGCTTCCGATGGCCCAAGGCATAGTTAGTAACGTTTTAAATGTGCTGTCCGTACTCTTTGGTACCAAAGAAAAGGCCTGTATAATGCTATGCTTCTTCTCCTATATTTTAAGGTAGATAAACATTAAAATAAAATGTTCCTCCTTTATGCGATACTCCATTAATTAAAAGAACCAACAGGTGAAGTTAACTTTTGTGCTATGCTTTCAATAACAGTCCCAAAAAATTTGGTAACATAACCTCTAATTGCTGCAGCACCCGTCAGACGTGTCAAGTTAACAGATATTTCATTAACAAATTATTTTTTTGATAAGTGTCTTTAACAAATTCTTGAGTGCAGTCCAAGTAGGGAGCAAAAATTTTAACTGAGTCAACTTCCAAAAGTTTGTAACACATTCAAAGGAGATGCAATATGCATAAAGAAGCTATCAAACAGAATAAGGGTGCAAAAAGAATTTAGATTATAACAACAATTTTCTAACAAGGACTAACAATTTTTCAGCACTCTACATGTTCTTTAATAAAATCAATAGCAGCACAAGGGCAGGTATGAGTAGACAGCCAGTTAATATTTACATGCCCGGTAATACTCTAGAATCTTACCCGTTGTTAAATGTACAAAGAAGAAACTTCCAGTGGATGTGCAAACACAGAAAACAGCATATTCCAGATTCTAAGCTCTCTTGGGCATGGGGACAAGGCTTTTCCCACAGGGCACAACTTTATTGCATCAACAACAGCTTATTCACTGCACATTTTCAAGTTAAACTGAAACCAAGACATTTTCCAGGTGACATCACGATATGATATTGAGAATAATCTCACTCTACAAAACAGGTGAAGCTGGTCCTATAATCACCTTGAGTTCAGATAATATTAATCTACAAAATATAGGAAGCAGCACAAATGATCACATGACATGCAGATTAATTAGAGATATGAACAATAAGTAACCAATAGCTATAGGTCTATGGAATACTGAACTTTCAGTAGTGGAACCCCATTATTTAACTTCTATTAAGAAGCAGATTCCCGTGGAGTAAAACTGGATGGAAATGATGCAGTTTCATTGTCCAATAGACACAACCTTCAGGTTTGTGAACAATTCTATCTGTCCAAGTCTCAACAGCTTGGCCTGCATTAAGTCTTTATCAGACAGTCATATAAGTTACCGAACATTAGCAGAAACTATATGTGTGCTTATAAAACATTAGCAGTTTCTCAAAGGTAAATGTAAACAGAATAGTCTATTAAGATTAGTAATCCAAGAAATTCTACCAACTCCAACTAATCTTACTTTGCATAAACTTGTCATATAAACAATACCACTTGTAAGACTATGCGTAACTTCAGATTGCATAATTATGGGTTGATTATCTCAAGAATAAAGGATATAATTTAATATGCCACTGGGGGATCAGGTTACACACAGATGTAAAGATGACTGATATCTCATCTATGCATTTACCATTATGCAAACCAGAATGACCAAGTAGAATCTAGACCATTCCAAAAAAGGTCCATATTCATAGACAGAGAATGATGCTGCCCCTTATCTCATGCCAAAGGCCACAATGCCTCTTTTATTATGTTTGAGTCATATAAGTTCCACACTTAACTTATACTAGAATACAACGCTGTCATACCTTGAGATTCATAGAATCAGTAAAACTACAGATGCCATAGGAATTATTCCTGTCCACAATTCATATGGACCAGTGTGTTATTTCCTCAGGAAAATGGAAGTCACATTGAGGTTAAGGCATATATTGTTGTGGTGAAAAATAATATAGTTAGCATGAAATATTTTATCATTCAAACATGCCCAGGTTTACAGAGTTATACTTTTTGTTTATTTGATGCTTTTCACAGGAAATGCATTCATGAAAACTAGAATCACAGAATCACATACCAGGTGCATTCAGCCAACATTTTAGATTATAACCTAGATATGCTTTTAGTCGAGGCATGAACAGTAAATATTGAAATTGTTGACAAATTATTCAATTGTTTGAATTCACCACGAGTCATTTAAACAGCCTTCACTCAAAGCTTTCATTCAAAAATATGATCTAATTTGGCATTCTTTTGAAATACAACAGCACCATAAATAATGGCACCATACTTAAAAGAACTAGAGAATTCCAACTAGAAATGTGTCACATACCAAATTTAAGTTAAACTATAGAGTTGTGAAACATCAAATGGATATAATTTGAGTTTTTGTAACATCTTTGACATCAAAAATAGAACTTGTCAACAAACATATCTAAAGGAAAGAACATGATCAATGTAGATAGAAAAGTAGGAAAAAAGACCATTTAAAAGTTAAATGAACATTAAAGCAACTTTTTCTTCTCTACCTCCCTCTCCTTTCCATTTAGGATAACCATGTTCCTAATAACTTGAGTGGATCATGGTCGCCATTTTGACTCCAAAACCAAATATTATGAAATCAAATTAACTACAATGTTATTATTAAATAAGCTGGGTCATGGTTCACTAATAAGTTTGGTGCAGCCCAAAAAGGTTCCACTCCAGCTGCAGTCTGGCCAACCCAAATGGCATGTGAATAAAAGGTACAAGGCCAGGTTGAAGTCCAGGCCCCAGGGCGGCTTTGGCAGAAAAGATCCCTCAAAACTAGCATCTAATCCCGTAGGAAGCTTCCAAACAAAAAGATAATTATTATAAACATTTAACCACAATCTGAAAATAAAATTACATCTGAAGCCAAGGTTACCTGTCACAGCCTCAGTAGCATCTTCCAGCACTATGAATATGGAGTCAATCTTGGTGAAACCAAAACAACATCAAATAGCTGCCACTGGAAAATCCAGAAGCTACACAAGATCATAAGGTAATTCTCCCAATCACCAGGGATATATAACATTTCTTCAAACTATATTGGTAAGCAATAATATATCCTGTCAAGCTATGCAGTCTTTTGCCGTGGCCTTTTATCAAGTTTTTGTAGTACACACATGCACAGTGGAAGAACTTTTCTCTGTGTGGCTTAAAGCTCTAAGTTATCTATGTTAGATCATAGTTCAATGTCAATGGTTCCTGTTGTCAACCTAGAGCTGCGCTCTAAATCGAAGATGTGCATGAAATGCCCAGTCCTCTATCCAGTTGAAACAATGGAATCTTCTCACAAGGGTGGGTGCCTCAATAGTGAGAAGAACCTCCAGAGAACGCTGGTTCCTATAAAATGTATCAATGAGGATCTCTACTCTATGCTGCGGACTACCATGGAAAAGGGAGAAGGAAACTTTAAGGGGAAATCCAACCTAATAAATGTGATACACCAAAAGATTGATCCATTCAACTTGAAACCTTGAACACTGAACAAACAAGGGAAAAGGAGGACCTTTGATTTCAATCGACCACTATGCACAAGTATTTCGTGAGAAGGTTCGATCCAATGACCAAAACATGAGGAAAAAACGATGGAGAGAACTCTGATACAAGACACTTTGCAGCCACCTAACATCCACTTACAACTTCAACAAAAGACATAAAGAACACTTAACATGACCTGCATAATGATAAGCTAGCAACTAGGTACGAATTAGAATTTGGGAAGGGAGAAAAATCTACCACATATGCAAATTGTTGAATGAATATACACTATGCCAACACTTGAAATCTGAAAGTGCAGTCCTTCTATTGATCGAAGAGGTTACACAACTCACCAATGGCATAGTCTGGTCTTGCCAAGAGAGGGATAATTTTAATCAAGGCTGAAAGCCAATTTATAGAGAATTACAAAAGTCGCAGATTGGCGTTGAAAAATTGAAGAGAAGGATTAACTTGGATTAACTCAACGCTGACTTCGCCTTTCAATAAAAATATGTTTTCCCTTTGTCTTTGCATGAAGCTTCTTGCGCTTGAGGCAGTGAACTTGTCTTTGTTTTGAACCGCCCATCCCTCTTTGCATGGAAATCCATGCCAATGTCAATTTTAGAAATCTACATGAGCTGTTGGAACGTTTGAGATGATCATCTAAAACGCTGAGTTGACCATTTGATACGCTGAGTTGGACGAAGAGATCATTCTCCTTTGCATGGAAAACTCCTGGTAGATGTGGCGTTTAACAATTAGTCAACTCTAAATCTAGGGCAGTCAACTCGACGTTCAAATTTAGAACTCCGATTGAAGCTAAGTTGGACCTTCGGATGAGTTGATCCGGACTTCAACAACTAGTCAACTGAAGCTTTGACCAGTCAATCGAAAATAGCCCTTGCTTGCATGTATTTTATCCTATTCTGGTCTGTCGGTTCATGTCTATTTCTGGCGGGATTCTATATTTGGATGTATTTTGTCTATATTTCCTCCGCTTGGCCTTTTTCAACTTCCCGTCGCTTAATCTGAGGTCAACTTCCCGTGGTTTAATTCTTTCGGAATTCTGGGTTTACCTTTGTTTCAAGGGTTACTTCCTACAGTCAAAATTTGACGTCACGTGGGACGTCACCCTTTGGCATTTTCTCGAGCTTATTTTCTGTCAGTGCCCTTAGTCTTCTTATTTCCCTCGGCTTTATCCTCCTAAGTATTCCTTCGGACAAAAAGTGCAAAGGAATTCCTTTGGACTTTTTTCCGAATGATATCTTCCTTTCTTGGGCATTCCTTTGTCGGGTTTATTTTGTCGAGCTTTTTGCGCAGCCTACCCCTTTGAATTTTCGCAGGCTTTGTGATCGCCAACTTTTCCGCATTAATTCTTCGAACAAAAAGTCCGAAGGAATTCCTTCGGACTTTTGTCCGAATGTTTCCTTTTGCTCTTTTGCCTTGTCGGCTTTATTCCACGAGTTTCTTCTTTAGTCTATTTCTCCGAATTTCTTCGGACTTTTTGTCCGCAAAAATCCCGAAGGAATTAATCCTTTGTATTTTGTCTTTGCCTTTACCTTGTTGGCTTTATTCCACGGATTTGTCTTTTCTTCCTTGTAATTTCTTGTGGTTTTTTCACTTCTCTCTCGGATTTCTTCGGACTTTTTGTCCGAAGGAATTCCTTCAGACAAAAAGTCCGAAGGAATTATTCCTTGGTCTTTTCTTGCTTTTGGCTGACCTTTAGGGAGGCTGCAAGTCTTTCCTTTGTAATTCTCCAAAGTATTCCTTCGGACAAAAAGTCCAAAGGAATTATTTCCTTTGCTATAGGCTCTTTCCTTTGTTTTTTTTATTGCTTTGTGCCATTTCTAACCCTATCCTTTTGATTTTCTGGCTCCTCCTTGGTCCTTTATCCTTGTTTAATTTCCCGCGGACTTGAGTCCTTTGCAAATGAGTTATTTCAATTGGTCTACCTCTTACCCAATGTATTATTTCTTCTTTGGCTAGAGATGTGAATTTTCCAAATGGCAAGAGACAACCCTAACCTGTGAAAGAATTGTCAACATTTCTGGCAACTCAGTTGGCCCAACATGCCTGCTATGCTTGAGAACTCAGACCATATAGATACTATTCGAACTCCCAAAACAATGATAAACCTGATTTTCGAGTGAAAACCTCCTTTTATCATGGCTGAAGTAACCTCCTTTTTTCAAAATAAGAGGGGAAACACACGAAAGCAGAAAACTAACTAAGAAGTAAATGTGCAAACAAGCACTTATTGGAACAAAACTAAAAGAACAGCTATGCTTGAACAGCACATGGAGCAAAGCAAAGCAAATAAGAAACCTAGCTAACCATGATAAAGCATGATCCGCCTAGATCAAATGGGAAATTCTTGAACTCACTCCTTCCAAGAGATGGTAAGTGTTGCAAAGCAAGATGTTTATTAGTCATAACCTTTGATGAGGCATTTTCCTTGTCCACCAACTGTATTAGCATCTTCTCAAATGAGTCATCAACAACAACAAAGACAAACTCATCAAGTACCTCTTGATCTTTTTCAAATTGCTTGTCATCTACCACCTTGTCAAGTGATACCTCATCTATGCATGGTTTTTTGGTAACCACATCCTTCTTATTGACTGCTGCAAGTTCATCCAGCTCTTCAAAGAGCTTTGAGTAGGCAACCCAATCTGTACTGTGACCTTGAATAGGTGATTCTTGATCAAATTTCTCATAAACATGCTCTTCAATAGCCAACATATCCATACAAAGCTCTTCAATATCTTGTAGAGATTCAAGGTACAATTGCCAATCATTTTTTTGTTCCTCATTTTGATCTATTTGAACTGGGTCAGCTGTAAGGCTATCTGGATCCTTCTCAATAGGAGATACCTGTAACTCATTTATAACTTCAATATG
This sequence comes from Torreya grandis, assembly GCA_037957365.1. NCBI lineage: Eukaryota > Viridiplantae > Streptophyta > Pinopsida > Cupressales > Taxaceae > Torreya > Torreya grandis. The sequence goes on along the minus strand of JARHVA010000200.1, from coordinate 4,489,854 downwards.
TATCAGCTCCTCTTGAAATTCCTCTACATCAAGATCAGTCTTCCCACTCTCAGCTATAATTGGATGCTCAATTACAACCTCAAGTGAAGTATCAATAGGAAATTCTTCCTCAAACACTCTTGAAGCATCCTCTACACACTTTGCAAGAACTTCTAGTGTAGCTGCAACCTCTTTCTCAATACTCCAAAGAACAGGATCCCCCTGAGGAAGGGGGATGGCGGGAGGGTGATAAAATTCATTTGTTTGAGAGGAAAAATAAAGCATGGGAGGTCGATCATGATCAAATTTTGGAATCTTGAGAGAGAAAGAATTATCTAGGGAGTTTTGGAGAGGAGGAAAAAAGAAGCTCTTAAAGACGTCTGTATTTTGTTCCTTCCACTTGGCCATTACCTCTTCAAAGTCTGGAGCCTGCTTGTCTTCCTAGACAACCTGAGCTTGAGGGATGATTGATGAGGAAAGGGGACTATAGGAAGGTTTAGTCTCATGAATAGTCACTTGAATAGGCTCTTGAATAGGCTCTTGACTCCAACTAGGAAGCTCCCTTGGCACACACTGGGCATGGTTAAGAACTTCATGAGAATAAAAAGCACAATAGCCCTTTGTAGACAATTGGTTTAACTCGATTTTCTGCCTTTCCCAAGCCTCCATCTTTTTCAATACAAGAATACATAGTCCATTTATCTCTTCTGGATCATTGGACACATTTTGAAATAGACCATTCACTTCCTCATACTGAGAGTTAGAACAAACCTTTCTTGCATATGCTAGTATTCTGAGCTCTATTTCATTCATTCTTTCTTGAAGGCAAGACTGCTCATATGCAACATCATAGCCATATGGAAAAAATGAAATCCTGTCCTGAGACTAATATGGCTTACCAGGGAGGTAAGAATCATGCTCTTGATAACGCTGATTATGAGAAACTTGATAAGGCTCAGCATAGCTTTGATAATACTCTTGATAACGCTGCTTAGGCTCATAAAGAGGCTCGTAGGTATCATGACCAGGGTAGTATGATCCATCATTGGGCTGATAAGGAAACATAGCATAGGAATTCTCTTCATACACAGCCATCAAAATTCATTCACGATAATGCAATAAAAATACTCACATGAAAACTGTCCTGAATGATTAGAAGCAATTGCTTGAGCCTGGATTCACCAAATACTTCTTGAAGAACACTGTTGCAACTGCAATTTCATTTAGACCAGCTCCAAACGGTCCCACCAGGCGTGCCAAAAACTATTGTCAACCTGGAGCTGCGCCTTGAATCGAAGACGTGCATGAACTTCTCACCATTGAGGCACCCACCCTCGTGAGAAGATCCCATTGTTTCAATCAGATAGAAGACTAGGTCCTGTAAGATGTATCAATGAGGATCTCTACTCTATGCTGCGGACTACCATGGAAAAGGGAGAAGGAAACTTTAAGGAGAAATTCTACCTAATAAAGGTGATACACCAAAAGATTGATCCACTCAACTTGGAACCTTGAACACTGAACAAACAAGGGAAAAGAAAGACTTTTGATTTCAATCGACCACTATGCACAAGTATTTCGTGAGAATGTTCGATCCAATGACCAAAACAAGAGGAAAAAACGATGGAGAGAGGTTTGATACAAGACACTTTGCAGCCACCTAACATCCACTTACAGCGTCAGCAAAAAACATAAAGAACACTTAACTTGACCTGCATAATGATAAGCTAGCAACTAGGTACAAATCAGAATTTGGGAAGGGAGAGAAATCTACCACATATGCAAATTGTCGAATAAATATACACTATGCCAACACTTGAAATCTAAAAGTACAGTCTTTCTATTGATCGAAGAGGTTACACAACTCACCAATGGCAGAGTCTGGTCTTGCCAAGAGAGGGATGATTTTAATCAAGGTTGAAAGCCAATTTATAGAGAATTACAAAAGCCAAATATTGGTGTTGAAAAATTGAAGAGAAGGATTAACTTGGATTAACTCAACGCTGACTTCGCCTTTCAATAAAAAAATGTTTTCCCTTTGTCTTTGCATGAAGCTTCTTGCGCTTGAGGAAGTGAACTTGTCTTTGTATAGAACCGCCCACCTCTCTTTGCATGGAAATCCACGCCAATGTCAATTTTAGAACTCTACGTGAGCTACTGGAACGTTTGAGATGATCGTCTGAAACGCTAAGTTGATCGTTTGATAAGTTGAGTTGGACAAAGAGATCATTCTCCTTTGCATGGGAAACTCCTAGTAGATGTGGCGTTTAACAATTAGTCAACTCTAAATTTAGGACAGTCAACTCGACATTCGAATTTAGAACTCCGGTTGAAGCTGAGTTGGACCTTTGGATGAGTTGATCCGGAGATGAGCAGGACTTCAACAACCAGTCAACTGAAGCTTTGACCGATCGATCGAAAATAGCCCTTGCTTGCATGTATTCTATTCTATTCTGGTCGACCTGTTCATGTCTATTTTTGGCGGGATTCTATATTTGGATGTATTTTGTCTAGATTTTCTCTACTTAGCCTTTTTCAACTTCCCGTCGCTTAATCTGAGGTCAACTTCCCGTGGTTTAATTTTTTCGAAATTTTGGCTTTACCTTTGTTTCAACGGTTACTTCACGCGGTCAAAATTTGACGTCTCGCGGGGCGTCACCCTTTGGCATTTTCTCGGGCTTATTTTCTGTCAAGCCCTTTAGTCTTCTTATTTCCCTCGGCTTTATCCTCCGAAGTATTCCTTCGAACAAAAAGTCCGAAGGAATTCATTCGGACTTTTTTCCAAAGGATATCTTCCTTTTCTTGGACTTTCCTTTGTCGGGCTTTTTGCGCGGCCTACCCCTTTGAATTTTCGTGGGCTTTGTGATCGCCAACTTTTCCGCATTAATCGTTCGGACAAAAAGTCTGAAGGAATTCCTTCAGCGTTTTGTCCAAAGGTTTCCTTTTGCTCTTTTGCCTTGTCGGCTTTATTCCACGGGCTTCTTCTTTAGTCTATTTCTCTGAATTTCTCGGACTTTTTGTCCGAAGGAATTCCTTCGGACAAAAAGCCTAAAGGAATTAATCCTTTGTCTTTTGTCTTTGCCTTTACCTTGTTGGCTTTATTCCACGGATTTGTCTTTTCTTCCTTGTAATTTCTTGTGGTTTTCTGACTTCTCTCTCGGATTTCTTCGGACAAAAAGCCCAAAGGAATTAATGCTTTGTCTTTTGTCTTTGCCTTTACCTTGTTGGCTTTATTCCATGGATTTGTCTTTTCTTGTAATTTCTTGTGGTTTTCTGACTTCTCTCTCGGATTTCTTCGGACTTTTTGTCCGGAGGAGTTCCTTCAGAAAAAAATCCGAAGGAATTATTCCTTGGTCTTTGCTTGCTTTTAGCAGACCTTTAGGGAGGCTGTGGGTCTTTCCTTTGTAATTCTCCAAAGTATTCCTTCGGACAAAAAGTCTGAAGGAATTACTTCATTTGTTGTAGGCTCTTTCCTTTGTTTTTTCATTGCTTTGTGCCATTTCTAACCCTGCCCTTTTGATTTTCTGGCTCCTCCTTGGTCCTTTATCCTTGTTTAATTTCCCGCGGACTTGAGTCCTTTGCAAATGAGTTATTTCAATTGGTCTACCTCTTACCCAATGTATTATTTCTTCTTTGGCTAGAGACGTGAATTTTCCAAATGGCAAGAGACAATCCTGACCTGTGGAAGAATTGTCAACAGTTCCTGCAGAATAACCCTCAGTGTAAGAAAGTGCAGTTATGTTTTTCTCTCTATATGCATTGTTTACAAAACTCTCTTAGCCCAGGCACTTGAGGACCTCATCAGTCTCAGCATTGACTCTTTCAAAGCGGTTGGAAAGGATGCCAGCCCTTCTTCCACTTCTGACTCCAATGCAGACTAGAGCCTTGTTCTCCATTGGCTCCCTTTGCTTGGCTCTGTCAGAAGTACTTAGCAGCCTTCCTTTCGTAGGATTGTTTCTTATGGTATGGCCTTTGAATATAATAACTTGAATAGGATTTACTCATTTGGGTTCACCCCCCAACCTTCTTTCTTTCAGTTATATCGCATCCTAGTTTTTAATTTAGATACTTTTGGCACTGGTGATTAGATATTTGTACCTTTCTGCCTGCTATCCATGGCATCAATATAATTCCTTCCTTTCTGTCTTTCTTTCCTTCCTATCGAATTGTGGTGTGAAGATGCTTTCAATTTGCTTTTGCAGTCAATTCATTCTTTATCCATCATGAACATTAATGGCATCACCATGAAACATGCTTCTAATTTTGCTATAGAGAGTAGCCAGTGTTTTTCAGCAAGTTAGCATTGAATATTACATACTGTAGGAATGTAATTGTCTATTTGATGTTCTGTGAATTGTTAGGTTTACAGTTTTTATTTTCTACAAATTAGCTAATCTGTTTTTATTGCGTAATTTTCTCATTTATTCCAAGCATGGCCCCAATAGCAGGAAGGAGATTTATCAGAAGTAACCTGCGTACCCATTATGTTAATTGCCTCAAATGGGAAGCAAATTCCCAATGCATGGATGGGGAGAAAGGAACAGCAAGAGTCTCATATACAGCTAACTGCTTAAACTTGTTTGAGTGGGACGGTGCAGTGACTAATCTTGAATGAAGCCACCCACTGTGAATAATATATCAGTATGTTATTCATTGCATTGCAGTCGGACTTGACATAATGAATCCAGTTAAAATACCTCTTAACAGTAAGTCACCCACAAGTTCCAAAGCTTAAGGCAGGTGGTGCCTCAAACATTTACTTTGGAGTTCAACAACAAGAGCAGAAGTTTTTAAAGAATCATGAGCCTGAAAACGAAATTGTACTTACATGCAACTCAATCACTTAAATCGAAAGAACCATTTCGAAACTACATCATCATTATTTGAAGTTAATCATTTCAACATCATACCTCACACAATGCTACAAGCATGGGAGATGATGCAAGTATTTTGGCCTCATGTCGTATTTCCGACAGAAGATCTGAATGCCGTTTATCATCAAGCCCTTTCAGGTCTATCAACTCTAGTTCAGGAGGCACCATTGGATACTGTCACAAGAAAACCACCATGTTAAATTGTTAGAGCCATCCCGCAGTTGCTAAACCCAGAACTTTTTTTCTCAGAAAACATGCTTCTTGTCAAATCCAATCCTTCAATCTACCACAGTTTTAAATAGGAAAAAAATTAAGAGCATGTTCATCACCTTGTACGCATTACACTTTTTTTAAATAAAAATTGTCATGACCCTAAGAGCTGTTTACAAATTAGAAATTCAATGTTGACATAAATGATCAAGCACTTAAATAGGTTAGCTTTAGTCTGAATACAGGTATGCTGTGTGCAATTACAGAAAATAACCATTACCCAGTATATGGATACTGCAAGAATTTTGATCATTATATATTAATTTTCAATGATATCAAATCAAGTTGTTAACAGGAAAGAAATAAAAATATATATTGATGTCCACGAATGACCAAATCAGGTTAGTACGACTCAAAAGTACAATCAGTAACAATAGCATATAGGAGAGAAAAAGGAACTCCAACCTTAAATGAGACAAAAGGCTACAAGCTAAGAGCACAAAAAAGCAATCAACCAATTACTATCAAAAATCCAGTTATTACCCTCAGTAATAGGATAAAGAAAAAGAGCACTTCCATAACAATCCCTCATAAGGACCACCAGACTTTATATATTATTGTCGTACCATGATCAAAAATGTGAGATGTTTTAGTTTACAGAATTATATCTTCTGTGAGATTGATGTGTTCTTTTCATGTCTACATGCATACTGTAGACATCCAAATCTGGACATCTTACTTGCAACAACCCACTTTTGACACCTTGCTGTCAACATCCCTAATTCATCACCATTCATTCCTAATCCGCTCTAATATTACCGAACCTCAATTCTCTCATCATTTTATCCTATCCCATCATCCCTAATCCCGTCATCATATCATCATTACATCTCTAGCTAATCCGCTCTAACACTATTCATCCCCCAATCAATTAATCTCGTCGTGATAATAACCCATCAATCCCATATAATTCCCATTTTATCAAAACTGACCAATTAATCATATTAGTTAGTTGCTTAGTCTAATAGTAGAATTCATGCACCAAATATCCAAAATAAATAAATAAAATAAAATATCATCACGTCACCCATCTATTATCACATCATCCAATATTATAATCATATTATCAAATCACTCCAAATCCCCAAGTCAATCCCCAAATCCAAGGCAAGGGGTTTTTAATTATGACGATCTAATCATGCCCATCCCTTTTCAAATCAAGCCTTACACACTCAACTCGCCACATTTAATCCTCAACCTCCATTCAATGAGGAAGTTGACTCCTTCTCAACCCTTGATCTTGGATCAAGATCGACGGTCCACATTCATCATAAAAATCTATATATCTAACCATCCTCCTCCACTTCTAACAAGCCATGGTAGCCTAATGAGACCATGCCAAATTAGAAAGAGAGCCTTGAGAGTCTTGAGAAGGTCATGCTAGTTTGTTCATCCATCATCAACTTCATCCAAGCCAATCATCCAATCGACAAGGGGCCATGCTGCCCAAGTGTTTGTGCAAGATACCTTGAGCAACCACATCCCAAGCATTATCTAGAGCACAATCCAACATCAAGAGGATCAGCTTCGCTATTGGTAAGTGAAGGTATCGCATATTTGCTACCTCTTTGCTCATCTGAGGTGCATTCCAATTTTTAGATTAGAAGTTTAATTGCTTTGTTTTGAATTTCTAACTTGTGTGTTTGCTCATTTGTGTATACATACACATATAAACTTCACCCACCTTTTAAAATCAGGAGGAAGTGGAGTCATGTCCCTATGTTTTAAATGAGTAGGTCAAATCAAATTCTTCTCAACACAAGCGGAGGATTCAAATTTAGAATTCCATTTACAATTGGAATAACCTAAATTGATCCAAGAAAATTGCAATATATCAGTCCCCAATCATTTAACAACCTTAAATCCTTCAAGGCCAAGGTGAAATCAATGTAATTGATAAAATCGGGATTACTTAGCTTAGAAATATCAAGATTCCACAGCAAGAACCTAAAACCAACTCTACACATTGTGTGGAATATTCAGTGATCGAATTATTGTCCAATTCACAGTCAAGTTACAAACAGGGGTGAGGAGCGAGCAGAGTAGGTGGTCACAGGGTGCATGTAACATAGGGCCGAGGGCATAATGTAGACAGGCAGCAGATTTTGGCGACGGATTATTCAAACCATAGTGCACACAATACTTGATGTGCATGCAGACTTTGCCCGCTTGGCTAGCACAAAGGAACGCACGGCGTCTGGTCTGGTAGGTTAGAGGGTTGAATCCCACACTGGACTCCTTGGTTCGATTTTGTTACAAATTGTGTGTGGCGGTTAGCTTGCACTAGAAAGCAGTTTGTTTGGTTTGGCGGTTGCACAAGTGGTTTGTGCAAAACGCTAGTGGTATGAGTGGCAGTATTGTGAGGTGCAGCATGGCAGCCTTTGATTAGTTACACACAGTTGACTTGGAAATTTGAAAATTTCCTAACATTCCAAAAATTAATTAGAGTTTGCTTACACGTGTCTGAGTGTCATTGGGTCAATTGTTTTGCAAATTTATGCAATTTATCCAGCCAACAACTCCAATGAATCAGTGAGTTCCAAGTGGCAGAGCCACATCAATATTATAGTACAGTCAATGTGCAGTGGGCAAAGAGGATTTTGCTGAATCAATGGATCTCGGAATAAAAAATGGCATAATCAAGTGATTTCCACCAATTTTCAAACTAATTAATTTTTTGAATTTGTGAAGTTTCAAATTTCAAATCTTTTGGTGTTAAGGGGGGAAGTGGTTTTGGTACCTAAACTTGAAATGGCCATAACTTTGTCATATGGACTCCTTTTGAGCCTGTTTTCAAACTGTTAGAAAGCATTTTCAAGCCTCTTTGCAATGATATTGGTTTTATCGTAGATATTAGCTTCTTCAAAGATTGAGAGGATTCCAATCATCCCTATCTTGATGGGACACAATTATTTGGCTTGGGAATCATCCATGGAGATTGCATTGCAGACTAAGGGTCTGTGGTGTATTGCTAATGGGATTGAAAAAGCTCCTTCTGCTAGGGATAAAAAGGATACTTATTATAATCGGGAAGATCAAGAACAAGGATTTTTCTGACCCATATTGCCCCTGAACTTCATTATCATCTCAAGAAGACGAGAACTTTAAAAGAGAAGCTCACAAAGTTGGGAATAATTGGTTCGAGGCAACAGGCTCATGTGGCAAAGGGAAAGGTGAAACAGAATTTCAAGGTAAACCAAGACAAGAACATGCATCCAAGGAAAGACCAAAGAGAAAATGATAATGAAAACAAGATGAGTTCTCATGATGGTGATCGCAAGGGTGGCCACAAAGGTAAGGAGAAGAAGCATGAAGGATGCACCTATTGTGGCAAGCGAGGACATGTGGAGAATACTTGCTTCAAGAATATGAAGGATCTAGAGAAAGAAGTCAAGGATATCAAGCAGCGCCAAGGAAAATCAAAAGGTAATGGTAAGAAAAATGTTCTCGTTTCACATACTAATCCGGATTTTCATGCTTGTACTTCCAAGTGTGAATCCATTATGGATTCTTGATATACTCATCATATGGCCAAGGATGATAGTTTGCTCCAAAAGCTTGGCAAAGTTGATGAGAAGGTTTATTTAGTGGACGATTCAACTCTTACTATTGTTGATATTGTTGATGATGTGCTAGAAGATGGAATAATAAGGGATGTTTACCATGTACCCAGTTGAGTGTAAATCTACCATACGTTTTCCAGCTAACTCAACAAGGAATGAAAGTTGATCTTTAGCCTAACAAATTCATTGTGAAAGATATTAAGAATAAATTTCTGGTGATTGTTAGTGGTATGCTTGATAAGAAAGCAACGGTCTACAAGTTAACCCAATTTAGTCATGTTCCAAATAATCAGGGTCCATATGCACTGGTGGCTAAGGCAAATTATGCAAGCTGGTTGTGGCATCAGAGATTGGGACACTTGAATTTGAAAAGCATGGAAATGGCAAGCGGTAAAGATATGGTTAATTGGTTACCTCCTATTTCCCCATCCACAGGCACACGCAAAGGATATGTTCTCGGAAACTAGGTCACAAGGTACGGCGATTTTTTACCCAAAAATTCAAAAATTGCCATTTTTAAAAAACCCTAAAAAGTTAGGGTGAAATCTTTAAAATTCAGCTAAAATATGCCACCAAAAATTGTAGACAAAAAACACTATAAAATGTGCCATAAAATGGGCAGTAAAATGCACACACGACATTTTGTCCATGTGCCCTAGTTGTGTGTTTTGTAACTGTGCTCTAGCCATTTGTTTTCCTATGCCCTAGATGTTCATTTTTTTCTTGTGCCCTAGCATTGAGCATGAAGTTGTCATACTTGCAGGGAGTGGGAGCATACACTCACAAGGAGAAGTAATCTTGTTGGTGAGGTGAATAATTCGTTGAGTGAGAAGTAGGGATCTGCTATGGACAATTGACATGACAGAAGAATGCATGTAATAAAGTGCACGGGAGGAACCAACGTGTCTGTGCTGGGAGGAGCTGACGGCCTGCTAGTTCAAGGAGCTGTGTACGAATTTTGTTTTTTACATTTGTTTACTAACTTGATTTTTTTGTTTTATTTTTTTTTATTGATAAGCTTTCCAAATTATATTAAAAAATCAATAAGATACAAAAACTATTCATACAAAAAAGTAAGTGGAAGGAATCACACTCCAAAAGTCACATCAGCATGGGTCGAGAGATTACATCAGCAACTTAATAAAATTTGAAGCACTTTTCAACCAAAAAGGTGACAAAACAAAAGAGTTATATAACAGAGCGACATATCACAAATCACACAAGCAATAAGAGCAATGATAAAGGATGGAGGAGAAGTCGGGGGATAGTCGGGCTTATCACCCCAACCTTCCCAACCCCCAATAGCTGGGGGATCTGTACAATCAAGTACAACACCCAAACCGTCTTCTTCCTCTTTATCTTCATTCTCAAAATTGTCCGACCTAATAGGAGAAATAGCAAGGGCCAAATGCGGGAACTTCCCTTGCAGTGATGTGGGCCACCTACAATGACTGACACCATCACCTCCACCATTCCCACCAACACACTGCTTCCACCATCCCAACCACTATCACTAGCACCTTCATGGCCACGTGTTTAAGGCCTTGGAGATGAAAAATGTCTTTGGGGAGAACTACTGTGATGCTTGTTGTGTGGCTGAGTCCTTTGCGATCCATGCCTACGGTCCCATGGGGGCGACCAAAGGCGAGGGGAGTCTGGAGGGACTCTACTAACCACATAGGGGGCACTGCCCCAATGGTCAAACAGAAATTTCTCGACTTGAACTTGAATCTAAAGCATACCATTAGATAACACATTAATCATGTTAGTAGTGGAGAAACAATCACCCAAAATAGCCAAGTTAAAAATAGCATCATTTTTGTTCTTTCGTAATTGAAAGAGAATTTCAGCTTGAAATATATGCCAAATTTGTGAAAGTTTTGCGGGAATCATGGCCGACTTCCCTAAAAGCATCATCTTCCAAGTAAAAATCTCAAGATGGAAGGGTTGTAAGAGGATGTGGATCCACTGCCAAGCAAACTAGGCAAGCTTGCAAAACCAGAAAATATGCTTTGAGGATTTTAGGTGTTTGCACACGTAGCAAACAGGATGAGCCATATCAAGGCACACCAAGCGTGAACAAATTGGGAGACCTTGGTGGAGAATACACCACAAGAAGTGTGTCTTTTTGGCTCAATGATAGCCATCCACACATGATCAAATCTACTTCTCCAAAAAAATTCAATGGAATTAACTTTCCATTTGGAATTGAGAGTTTCAACTTGAAGAGACTGCGAAGAGAGGAGTTGATGACCTAACCGGGGTTTGTATCAGTAAAAGGGGGTCTCAACAAGCCACTTCCAGTCAATCCACCATCTGAAGGGAGTTTGCACACCAATTTTGTGGAGATGGATATCAGCATGGCATTCTAAATTTTTGTGATAGACTCTTGATCACTGACTTGTAACTGAAATTGGTGGCATAAAATATGCCAAGGCACCCAATCTCTAGTTTGATTACAAAATAGGTCAGAGATCACTTTGATTCCCTTTCTACAGAGCAAGAGGCTTTTTATCCAGGGCACAAGAGCAAAAGGGACCACATGCTAAGTAAGAACTAAAGACCGCCATAGAGACTAAGAATTAAAAGATAGCCCAAACCTAAACCCATCACCATCTCAAACCAAATTCCTTTTAAGAAGCTCCCAAGCCTTCCAAATACTCTTAGCCACAAAGGTTCCCACAATGATGATAGGAACCTGAGTGAGCAACAAAGTTTGAAGATTTAGTCCCTTCAAGGCTTCTTTGCCCATGGGGCTGCCCTGAGTAAAAGAATTCCTAAAAAGGATTTATCAGCTCTCATTACCATCCAAAGCACATATGATCCATTTAGCACACAAAGCATGGCTTTGGATACGGATATCTAAAAGACCAAGCCCTCCCAGAGATCGTGGCTTTATAGCAAATTTCCCACGCTACTCAGTGGAACCCTCAACTGCCTTCAAAGTTCACCCACAAAAAATCCTTTGTTTTTTTTTCCCAATTCAGCATAGGCAACCTTAGAGGAGGCCCAACAAGAGGAGTAATAAACATGAGTGGCAGCCAACGCCTTAGAGTGTTATGTCCCTTTTCTAGATTAAAACAATCAATAATATTATTTAAATTGGGCCTGGTCATTTCTAATCTTTTAGGCAACTTAATAATATTATTATTATTAAAATAAAAAGTATTCTTAAATACTTAAGTAAAAATAATATGACTAAGTTAGCCAAAAGTAACTTATTGTCGGCAACTTATGTTTTAAAAATAAGGGGGACTTTGCAGATTGAGTTGGGGAAAGGTATAAAGGAAGCGTTGGGGGTCATTTAAAGATCATCTTGGCCATCAATCTATTTACATTGAAATTTTTAGTTGTTGCTTCTACTTCTGCATCCGAGGACGAAAACCTTCCATTGCAATTTGGTTTGTAGGGACGAAAAACCTCCATCTTCTAGTTATTGATCAGATGACGAAAACCCTCAAGGTCACTTGTGCTAATCTCATCTAGAGATTACATTTGGGCTTCAAATCTACATCAACATCAGCTTTCAGAGCGATAGAATACTTAGGACATCATCTAGAAATTGAGATTTTCATCAAAATCAGTCAAGGAAATATCAAATTTTTACCCAGATATGCTAGGGCATCCATCTAAGGGCTGACATCACACTTGGGTGGGTTGACGTCACACTTTTGGGCATCATATTTGGTTGTGTTTCATTTAGAAGGCTAGCATCATGCTTTGGCATCTGATTTAGGGCTGGCATCATCATTTAGTGGTTTCCATCAGTTGTTTTCTTGTCAATTTGTAATCAAAAAATTACCAAATAATTTATGTTGTGATTTATATATGCAATTTTATTCAATAAAAATTTGCTTTTCCCAAATCTGTATGAAAAAAATCAGAATGTTGTGATTTTCCCTAGGGTTTTCATTCAAGGGCAAATATTTTGATAAATTCAATATCATTATTGTTTATAAGTTTAGCATTCCTCGCACCTGGGTAAAAAGAAAACCAATTCAACCTTAGAGGAACATAAGGAATACGTTGTGAATACTAACAGGGTCATGAAAATTTAGTGGTTGCAGTTCATGGGTCTCTTGTTCTTCTGAGACCTAGATGTTGCCTCTTCAAGGAAATTGTGCAATATAGGGCAACCTATTTTGACATTGTTTACCATCTCTTCAGGAAATGCAGCAACTAAGTTTGAAGTAAATATGAATACCAAATTAGAAAGAGTGACAAAGATAGAGCATTTAGAAGACGGGGATAATCTTTTAGTGGTAGGCCAATTTGGTTGCCTTTTGACAGTATCTTATAATAACAGATATGAAACATCTATTCAGATTGAACTGGATAGAAGCGGTTCTGAAATTCATGAGGGGAAGGTCCAGGCATCGCTTACATCTGATTGTGTATTAGGTTCAAAACATCTATGCTACTGTGCCAGATCAGAGGGTTTCATCTCATTTTTGTTTGAGAATAGGGATATCCAAAAGTCTTTTGGTATGTGTCCACGTAACATGCCAAACTATGATGAAAAGCATGTAATTGGCATGAATCACCATACTGTATCACAGAGTGGGACTGGAAATTCAAAACTTGAAAATAAGGATGAGATACCACAAAATGGCTTCACCATTCCTTGTACCATAAAGACACAACTACTTTTCTACATTTGGGGTGGACACAAGGTATGCAATGATTCCAATACTGTGGGTTAGATGAGGTATCTTCTTATGATAATGTTTAGGCTATTGTGGGTATGCTTAACATAACTTTTCTAAGGTGGCTACTCAATGAGATATTGGCAATTTCATGTTCTGGACTGAAAATATCCTCTTTGAGCAACTACAAATCTACAGGTATGAAAAAGGTTTCTTTGTTTCATGTGGTGTGGAGGTGTTCTCACATATTGAGATCATTAATTGCAAACATTCCAGCATCTGTAGTGCCAATTGCAGATAAACTCAGAGCAATGTATGACTGTTACAACCACCAATCAGCTAGCATACATTCAAATCCAAACCGTTTTTCTAATGGTGTAATCTGGGACACCATGATAAGAACTTTTGGAGTCCAAGGTAATCAATGTAACAACAATCTAGAAAAGGTAAGCATAAGTGTTGGCATGCATTGGTTATATTTATTTGATGAAATGAAATTCAAGGATGAGGAGAAAAAAGCAATACTTCAAGGTATAGTGAATGGAGTTCCAAGCATGGCTACAACAAAGGGAAGAGAGCTATATTTTCATAGAAATCAAGTCGTGCAAAGCACTCAATGCATAGATACAACCGAGGGTCTATCCTTAGTCTTGGAAGAGTTTGTGGTCACATGGTGGAAGAGTTTCCAGCTCATTACCCTTGTTGAAGTATTTTCAGATAGTACAACGCAGTTTCCAACCTTTACACCTCTGACTTTTGAAAATGAATATCAGTTTAACAGCTGTTGTACTATTGTCATGTTGTTGATTTTGATAATTTCAGATCATGAGCTGTTGTTATCAGTCATGAACAGCGACAGGGTTGCATAGTTTAAGGGGGCTTTATTATTGGATGATGTGAGCAGAGGGTTTCAGCTAAAGGAAACAAACATTTCCACAACCATAGTTTTGATTCGGGTGAAATTCCAGGAGGTTTATGGCTGTGATAACTTGTTTCCAGCCGATTCACAATCTGATTCGCGCCATATTTTGAGAGGTACAGCTTGCCATATCATTGAAGGATCCATTCGAACTCAAGGGTTTGGTATTCCAAATTCTTCACTATACAAGAGGAGCCAAGTGGTGCAACAACAATACGGTGATGAGTACATATGGTGGCCTTTGGTCTTGTGGGAGCTTGTAGATATCTTCATGCATCATCAAGGATTAGAGGAACATCTTGAGAGTGAGTTGCATTCCTTGTCTAATACTATTTGGGATGTCGGAGATAGTAGATCTTGTAGTGTTTCATGGCAAAAGTTATCTCACTTGACAGGTACATGATCTAGGCTCTATAGGCACTACAACATGACCCATCACATGGGCATGGTGATACTTGAGCATCTAGGTTTGCATTTGTTTGAGGGCAAGCCAATTATGGGAAGGGTGGACTGTCATGTCCCTTTCTAGATTAAAATAATTAATATTATTATTTAAGTTGGGTCTGATCATTTCTAATCTTTTGGGCAACTTAATAATAATATTATTATTAAAATAAAAGGTATTCTTAAATACTTAAAAGTAAAAGCAATAATATGACTAAGTCGGCCAAAAGTAACTTATTATCGGCAACTTATGTTTTAAAAATAAAAGGGACTTTGGAGATTGAATTGGGGAAAGGTATAAAGGAAGTATTGGGGGTCATTTGAAAATCATCTTGGCCATCAATCTATTTTCACATTGAAAGTTTAAGTTGTTTTACTTCTGCATCCAAGACGAAAACCCTCCATTGCAATTTGGTTTGTGGAGATGAAAAACCTCCATCTTCCGTTACTGATCTGAGGACGAAAACCCTCAAGGTCACTTGTGGTAATCTCATCTAGAAATTATATTTGGGCTTCAGATCTACATCAACATCAACGTTCAGAGCAACAAAATAATTAGGGCATCATCCATAAATTCAACTTCATCAAAATCAGTCAAGGAAATATCATATTTTTATCCAGATCTGCTAGGGCATCCATCCAAGGGCTGACGTCACACCTAGGAGGGTTGACGTCACACTTTTGGGAATCATTTTTGGGCCATGTTTCATCTGGAAGGCTGATGTCATCCTTTGGCATATGATTTGGGGTTGGCGTCATCATTTGGTGGTTTCAGTCAGCGATTTTCTTGTCAATTTGTAATCAGAAAATTACCAAATAATTTCAACTGTTCTGATTTATTTCTGCAATTTTATTCAATAATTTTTTGCTTTTTTCAGAGCTATATCAAAAAAATCAGAACGTTGTGATTTTCCCTAGGGTTTTCATTCAAAATCAAATCTCTGAGTGTTGTATTTTTCTCTAAAGGTTTGCTGGAAAACCCAAGTTGTTCTAGTTTGTCCTGAAAAGGGACATTACATAGAGCAAATTTGGAATTTTCCTACTAAAAATAGTAGTTTTGAGATCCACTAGGCAAATTTTCTTTTCAACCCTTTGCACCACATACTGTTACAAATCAAAGGGAGTAGCCTGAAAGGCGAAAGGGATGCCCAAAAATTTAAACTATTATTTGGATTGAATCCAATTCCACTTGTACTACAGCAATAAGCAAGCAAGGGGAGGACTATCTGTAGCATTGGTTTTTTCTCCATTGAATGGAGGAGCCATAAGCTAAACAAAACACCTCAAGACATCCCATAGCATTGGATATGGATTGCTCCTCTTCAGCGAATGTAAGAAGGGAGTCATCAGCAAAGTGCCCATTAACCATTTGAGAATGAGTGTTGGGAAGAGAGATACCCTTGACCAAACCTTTGGAGGAGTAATAAGCTAACAAGTAGTTGAAGCCTACAACAACTAGCACATAGAGAGAGGGTTGCCTGGCTTGCAGGCAACCCCGACGGATAGAACAAAAGAGACCAAACTAGTTGTATTGAACCCATTAATGGTAATGCAGACACCTACATCTTGAAAAATCATCTGAACTATGCTAACAAACCTAGGACCAAATCCTAAGGCTTGAAGCATAAAAAAAATGAAAGGCCATTCAATTATGTCATAAGCTTTACCAAAATCAATCTTGACAAACAGAACCTTTTGGTAAGACTGTTGGGCCCACTTCATTCCTTCCCAAACGGCGATGATGTTGTCCAGGATGTATCTATTATGAATGAACCCCGTCTACTCAGGGCGAACAATGAGAAGAAGAAGATATCTAACCCTAAGAGCGATAGCTTTAGCAATAATCTTATAGGATACGTTAAGAAGAGTAATAGGATGCCAACTGGTTATGAGCACCAATCCCCTAGTTTGGGAATGAGTTTTATATTACCTTGATTAATGAGCTTGCCAAGGGAATGGGTTTGAATGGCTTCAAGATGAATTTTGTGCAAATCTAGACCCACAGTATCCTAAAGAGTTTGATAGAATTCACAAGGAAACCCATCAAAATCTTGGGGCTTTATCAATAGCCATCTGCATGACCACCTCATGAAGATCTTCAATAGAAAGAAGCCTATTGCATGCCACCCATTGAGCTTCTATTAATTTGAAGGGAACCACTTGGAGGCATTTGTTAGAAGCAAGTTCTTGTTGAGGTGTGCATGGTTGGACCGCAAACCCTCCATGATAATGAGCCATGAAGGCTTGCAAAATATCAAGAAGATGTGTAAGCCGAGTGCCAGCTTCTCGGATCACTTTCACACAATCAGCTACTTGCCTCAAACAGAGGAGAGCAAAAAATTCTTTCAAAGCTCTATCCCTGATTTTTAACCAATGCATGCGAGCACAGATTTGAGCTCCTTGAGCTTGATAGTGTTCCTACAATTTGAGCTTATGCTACCATGAGGTAGCTTGCTTTTGCAAATATTCATTGAAAGGTGATAGTTTCAGTTCCTATGAAAGCCAAACGAATTCACAGTGTGAGGCCATGTGGGCTTTGCACTAAAATGCAATAGATTGCCTACCATAATTATGGAGAAACATTGCAGTCCTATCGTTGGTGTTAGTCCTATCATTGGTGTTATCCCATCACTCAATCCAACCAGCGGCTCCGAAAGGTCGAGAAGCAAGATTCCAAGTTTTGATAATGAGCTTCTAGGTCCACGACTGATGAAGGTGCATGATATTGAGATAAAATTGAGATGTGGCATTCTTGATTTGATGAACAGACCATTCAATTTCAAATTTGATGGGAAGGTGGTATGAGAGCAAAGCATCAAGAATGACTGCCACAGGGCGGTCAAAACTATTGGCAAGAGAAAATGTTTTGTTTTGCAATAAGAGCAGGATCTAAACGTTTCATCATTTTGTCAAAGCCTTGGTGGAAGTTAGACCAACTGAACCAAGGTGAGGTGGCATGAAGGCGGTAGTGGTGATTGGGATTGAGTAAACCAATTTTAAAGCGCATGTAAAACCATGTCTCCCTTTCGCCAGTTCACCATCGCATGGGGAATAAACCCTACTTGTCCTCTAGCGTTTCAATCATGTTAAAGACGCCACATAGAATCCATGTGCAAATATAACTGTGGTGCTTGTGGTCTCGTCAACTTTCAAAAACCCTAGTTAAATCTAGGGGTGTTGGTGTTGTCAGTGTTGTGCATTCCTGAAAGTTCCGGTTATAACTATAAACGTTTTAAATAAAAAGTTTAAAAAGGTTTTGTCGCCATTGTAAAAGCTCGGTTGGAATTGCAGCCGTTATTTTTAGTCCAAAAAGAAAATTCTTAAGATTATATAATGCTGAGTTGAGGTTCCCATTGGTACCAAAACTTCCGGATTGCACCACTAAAGCGCTCAACAATGCCAAGTTTCTCCGGTTTGCTTTTGCTCAAAAATAAGCAATTTCTTCTCTGAAAATTTTGTTTGCTCCCACCTTCATTTCCATTTCATTTCTTGCATTTTCATTGTCTTTTTATACTTTTGTTTGTCTTGTCATTTCCTTGGGTTTGTAACGGCCCTGTCACTTTATTTTTTCTGTTTATCACTCGTTTTTCCTCCATTTTTCCTTACCATCCTAGACACCATCACCCTCTAAGCATTTTCAAACCTTTCCTATCAATTTTCATCCCCTGTTGTGCAACTTGTTGCATTTCAAGTTTTGGAGGTGCTGCAGGCACCAAAAAGTTCTGATTTGCTTAAACAAAGCCCAAGAGAACTCTTGAAAAGAATTTTTGACATTTTTATGACCACCACAGTCCAAGCTTTGCCTCCATATAAACACTCATTGCCTACTAATTTTATCCTCAGACACTTGAGATGGTTAGCCGAAACTGCATTCTGCATCACACCTACCATGATGAAATTCAAATATATGGGTTATGAACCTATTTCCACCTTGGAAACAGACATCAGAAATTACAGAAAATAAAATTGGTCATGTAAGTATTGAAGAATTCTGGGAAAGAATGGAGAATGGAAAGAGAACCGCAATTGGACAACACACTCTAGATAGCGGACTTGCACATGTTGCGTTTGCAACATCTGTTCAATGTGCAGATCTAGTACTCGCATGTGCAAATTACTATGATCCATAGAAGAGAAAAATCAGATATGCAGATGATGTGTTGTTGGCTAAATTAGATGGTGATTCAATCAAAATGAAATTTGGCATTGCACCCCATAATGTAATAGTTGAAATAAACAAGAATATTGTAAAAGAGTTTTTGATTTAGAATAACAACAAATGTTTGAGTATGCTCCATCAATCTTGGATGAAGAAGAAGAGAAAGGGACCTTCTAAGCTCCATACAACTTTGCATAGATCAGATTTCCAAGAAGAGCTATCAGATATTATAGCATTGTTGAACAAGGCAATGGATCATCATGACACTCATGTATTCTCTAAATGGATGTCTATGTATATCAACACCAGTTGTGTGGTTATAAACAATTCATTGATTGGGGAGAGATCATTAGTGATAATCTTCATGAACTGTTAACAAAATTTGAGACCACACAAACATTCTACATGACTTCATACTTGATCTATTCCATTGCAAACTTCAAACTGTGGCTAGGCCTAAATATAGGGCAATATTTTCCTAGGAGATTGATATATGACGAACTTCCTCAGCTCAATCTTGAGAAAGAAAAGAAACACTTCAGAAGAGTGATGATGCTTTTACTATGTTGGTGGTAAGGAATTTGGAAGGTAATACAACAACACGGATTTCAAATGAAGCTGCCGCCCTCATCAAGGAATATGGAAGATATTTCATTCAGTTCCCCTAGGTTCATATATCTCAAAGTCGGAGGGTTTGAGGGCAACCCCATACAGGTTGCCAAGGTACGCAAGTGACAAAATAGTGCTCATTCAGTTTTGAAGGCAATTAAGCGAAGTTTATAAGAAATGAAATAAGGAACATATCGGCAGAATTTCATTTCCTGTTGGGTCAAGTTACTATATCTGTAAGTCTGTCTGTGATGCATCAAATATTAAAAAATCGATGGTTGACTTTCCAATGCAACCTCATACCAAAAGGATTGCTTTTGATAGCAAGAATTTTTTAAGAGATAATCTCAAGCTTGGTTCTGGATATCTGCATGTGCCAGAAATTGAAGATTACTGGGAAGACTGTGAAGATGAATTTGAAGTGAGGCAAAAAGATTATTCAAGAATGACTCTTGACCAGATGAAAGCCTTCATATTACTCTTGACCAGATGAAAGCCTTCATATTAGAATGGATCACTAGAGGAATTATTGATTATGGACCTGATTTGATCAACCCATTGTTTATTCAGAAAGTGCATTTTGTGCCTTTACCCTTGATTGATTGGTTAGTGAAAGAGTTGACAAACTTGAAGGAACAAACAAAATTTGTTTTGATAAGATCAAAGGCTTCGTTTGATAAGAATTGGCCAAGTATACTACTACAAGAAGATCAAAAAGTGCAGCAACTTCCAAAAATCAATAACAGACATCATCAGCACCTGCAACTCAGTCATCTGATACAAAAGTATATGTCAAAATTCTTCGGTCTAGCCCAATAGCAATAATGGAGGTGATGGAGAAGATCCTAATAAGAATAAAATGTTGGATCAGACTTGTGGACATGATTCTT
Organism: Torreya grandis; assembly: GCA_037957365.1. Lineage (NCBI taxonomy): Eukaryota > Viridiplantae > Streptophyta > Pinopsida > Cupressales > Taxaceae > Torreya > Torreya grandis. The sequence goes on along the minus strand of JARHVA010000200.1, from coordinate 4,469,501 downwards.
AATCAAGACCAAAGCTGCCTATCAAAAGAGCTCCCACACCTTTTTTGGTTCCTTCAAGTGAAGTTCATTTTTCACAAGAACTTGATCCTTCCGTGTTGATTGATAACAGAACCCAACAATTTTTAACCTCATATCAGTATGCTCAAATACCTCTTGTTTCTTCTCCTCCACATGTTACGAAATAATGTAAGCATGATTGACATGCACGTTAAACACAATCATTCCTATACAGCAAGGGATAGCTGCTGTAGTACAGAGATTTAGAGCATACAGATTAAAATCTTCGCAAGCCAAAGAACAAGGTCAAGTTGTAACAGCCAGTAAAGCATCCTCCTAGCTCGATAAATCTTCTCTTTCTAGTCAAGTCTCTTGAGACTCTCTCTCTAACTCTTCTATTTATTCATTTTACTTTTCATAATGTTATTGTAACTTGAAAATTATGATGTTTCAAATTTTTGGGAACATACTTGAAAAATTAAAAGTTGAAATAGAAAAAATACCTCGCAAGGTGGTTATGAGGTAGTTATACACACTCTTGCTATAAATAAGATTTGTTCTCATTGTACAGGGAGTTTTTGATCCTGTAAGAAATTGAGAGAGAGAGAATTTGAAAGTGGAGATTTTATGCTTGCTTTAAATGGAATTCAAAGACAATTTACAAGAACTGTCTTGTTGTTTCTTTGTATTTGCATGTATTATTCTCTTGTTTGATGCATTCTACTCTGTCTTTCTTAATATAAAATCATGGAATGTTAAACTGTCAGTTATTTCTTGTTGTCTTCTCTCACATGCAAGGCAAAATCTGAGTTTACATGTTTGTGCATATTATTTCACATTCTTTTCTTTATAATAATTTTTGTTTCATTTCTTACTTTCTCACTCTTTCACTAAAATTTTCTTTCTTAAAAACCTCTGAAAATAAATTTTGAATGTGAATATCGTAAATACTTTCTTTTAAGCATTTTCTTGTTTTCAATAGAGGGAGCCTCCCTTGATAATAGAGGAGGGACTTCTTGTCACATATATTGTTGATCGAATCATTCATTTTGTACCTTGTACAAAATATTCAGCCAACACCCCGTACATAATATTAACAACTAACAAATATAAATCTAAACCTTGGATCACTAGACCCAACAGTCAGAGGATTTGAGGTGAAAGTGGATCCAGCCAAAGGAAATTTTTAAGTTCTTTGACCTTCCCTTAACCTTTCAGACCTGTCTAGTTGATTTCTAGTAGTATCTCATATAGAGAATTCAAAATAAAATTGCTTACTGGATTAACAAGCCATTCTCTTTGGTTTTTCTAATGATAAAAGTATATATATATATGTGTGTGCTTACTGGATTAACATGCCATTCTCTTTGGTTTTGCTAATGATAAAAGTCAAGTGCTTTATATTTATATGTGTGTGTGTGTGCGCGTGTGTGTGTGTTAAGACATTCCCTGAAGTCAAAGCATTGAAAATAGACTAACACGGCACCTGTTATTAAGCATGTATGTACCTTAACTATATACGTTTGTGAGTTAGACCACTACTAGGCCAACTGCAAAAAGTGTATTTATAAATAGCAAGTGTTTTCCATAGCATCATTGACCTCCAGGATACTAACAACATGAAGTCTCAAGTAAAGACTGATTTTTTGTACAGCTGCATTACGCATTCAAAAAAGTGGTTATCTACCAACAAAATATCTACTTCTTGGGTGCATTTTCAGCCATACCGAGAAGGAAGGTCCATATAGTTCTGGATTGGTGTTGTTCCTGCATTAATTGTATCCTGGGAGGATTGATTGGGGGTGGCCTCACGTGCTTGTGGTCACTAAATTAGTAATGTTCTTTCCTCCCCATGAGTGCTTTCCGTTCCCAAGCTTTCAGAATGAGTAGCTTGACAGAAGTAGTTTGCATTTGGATGATAGGTGATGGACTCCACACTCTTGCATTATTTTTGCAACTCAATTCTTAGCAGGGCCTCGAATCAGCAGTTCTTCAATGGTTGTAATGCACTTTTTCCCCTGTCCATTAAACGTCACTAGTTGGAAAAAACATTTGTCCAGCATAAAGTTTTGAAATCCATGCTCACCACTTTTGCGACATCAAATTTTGAATATTGGCATCAATGGATGACCTAGCTTAGGATCAGGTTTTCTACACGATCAGGAACTTCCTCCCTGGGAACCTGATGGATTGCATGCAGTTTGATGAGCTACTGGCAGGCCTAAGGTCCAATGAACTGGTGAGGCTTCAGGGGGCAAGATATCGGTGTCAAACTGAGGGGCAGATGAGATGCTTGATGGATAAGGAGTAGGGATGAGGCATGGAAAATCAATTGATATTTGGGGAGAAGAAACTATGAAATTGAGGGTTAGATTATAAAAAATTAGCAAGAGAATGCACTTGGGTATGTAGCCTTGGGGACATTGGTAGAAGATGGGGTCTCGTTCTCTTTGGCCATTGAATTCTATATCAATTCAAAAGCATTGGCTGCTACTCGTGAACATTGTTCTTCTTGTTGAGCCCATCAGCAGCAGACAATAAAACGTTAGCTGAAATTCTGCCACTATTTACTCTTACTTCTCAAAATGGCTCTAGAGGCTTCCAATAAGTGGATTGTAATAAATGTTATACCTCAAAAGACAAGGAGAAGTTGGAATTTTTCACATGCATGCCCAAGGTCTCACCCTTGTGCCAAATGGGTGGTTAGAGCTTGTGATGACAATGAAGCCTGGTAAGTGCTTTTCAGAGAATGCATCTCAATGGGAGCCCTCTATGGTAAAAAGGATCAGCACGGTCTTGGACTGTGCATTCTGCTTATTACCCCCATGCCTATTAAAATTGTTGGAACCTACATGAATTTAGTATATGAAACTAAGTAGCCGATTCGTTTTGGGTGCAGGTTCAGGTACAGTGAATGAGGTTTCACTGGAACGGGGATTTTTTAACCCTGGCTATGGCTTGGGTACAGCCATACAAATAAAAAACATAGAATATAAATATTCGAGAAAAGTGTTTTTTTATGTTATGCTTTTGAGTTTTTAACAAATTTTAGGGTTTGTAAGTGTGATTTTTTGGGTTTTTTCATTACTTTAAGTCTAGTTGTAAAAATAAATAAAGAAATAAAGAAAAGAAAAAGGCAAAAAACTATGGGTTCGTCCCAAGTACGCCCAAGTTATTTTGCTTAAGAACCTGGGCTTACTAGAACCGTCTCGGTCGTACCTGCATGCAAGCCGAACCCGGACCCAGAACAGCACTGCTTTTTTTTTTTTCTTTTTTTTTTTTTTGTTGGTGGGGGTAGAGGGGGCTGGTGCCGTGAATCTGCTACTTAGATATGAAACCTCATCTCAAATGAAAAGGGGATCGATTACAAACTACAACTTTTTTAATGACTGTTACCTTTGGTGGCCACCAGTTTTACTTCATAACAGCAAACCCTGTGGTGAAGATAGTTGATATTCTTATCTTCACTTTTTACAGAAAGGACATTAAGACTATTTGGCAGCATTTTAATTATGAAGATGGGTAAGTGGAATCTGCCACTTAGATACTAAGTCACAAGGTTCGTGTTTGTGTTCGGCGAGGATAAAATTCAAAATAAGTTCGCCAGCTAATAAAATGGCAATTATTGCACCTTTTTGCTATTTGTACTAACAGGAATTATGATATTGTGATTGTATTTTGGTTTTTGGTTGGAAAAAAATTAGAATTTATGTTTTTATGTGTCCTTTAGGCCTGGTTCACTAGGACATGATGTCTAAGGCATGCTCCATACTGGCCACGTCTCTTTTGTAATAAATCCATATACTGGATGATTTTTTGAATAAGAATCTTTATTTCAAAAACAAAAAGGTACTGATCCTCTTCTAAATTCCATAGACGAATGTTATCCAATTTTGCATCCTTTCTAATTTGTTTGATTTATTCTTGAAATGACTACGATATTTTTGTTATTGCAAATGTTTTGATAACTCATCCCAGCCCTTACGTCAAGACAAATGTTTCTCATAAATAATCTACTCTTTTCCATTGAACCTTCCTTTATCCACATTTACAAGTATGCGTATAAATATTCCCTTAGTTCTTGGTGATATCTCCCTAGTTCAATCACATCATGTTTTTAGATAACCCATTTGTCCTGAGCACAACAGCTATCATTTACATAGACGTCAGAATCCACAAATCATATCTGTTGTACTAGTTCATTTCTTTGTCTTATTCATGCATCTCTGACCCATTTTTCACGGCTTCCCTCTTTTACCATTCATGGAGCATTTTTTAGAGAGAATGGACATCTAGCATAAGATTCCTCATTACACTAATAGCTTAGAAAAAAATTGTATGGCAATCTTAAGCAATGAATAAGCTAGCTCAGGTGTAACAGATGAGATGAGAATGTTAGTGAACAGCACATTGCCACATACAATCCCAAACCAAGAACACCATAAAATTAAATAGCAGTCGACACCTCCATTTCCAAAAATGGCACCATGTAGCAAATTTTATTACCTGAGTGTTTGCCTTGATAACAAGAACAGCTTCCACAAACTGCACCAAAAAAAAAAAACAATATGAGTGAATTTCTAGTTATAAAGAGAGCTCATAGTTATGTTTTCAAAACAAGCTCTTCGTGGTCTTTCAAACCACCAATTGACACATCTTCATTGAAAATATAGCAGAATTGAAGCTAAAGATGATTGCAACATCTTCATTCTTAAATGCAGGTTTTCTTAGCTATGGTATGCTTATATCTCATTGGTGAATGCTAATTATTCTTTCCATCTTCTCTAGATGTACTAAAAACAAGAACCAAAAGGAAAAGATTTTTTTTAAAAAATGATATTTAAATCACTACCAAAGTAAAACAACCTAGAAAAAAATCGCAACCATGCATACCGACACCAACAAAATAACATCTAAAAACATACAATTATGTAATGTTCTTATTTCCTTTCTATACCATGTGAAATAATAAACCAGATTATGTCAGAGGTTTCATAATATAGTAAATGAATTGGCTTTTATGATCTAATATATGAACCAAAATCAAAACTTGCCATAGCTTAATTGATTAAGAATGATATTGTTACTCTATGATGGTCATAGAGCTCTATGCATGGTGTCGTTGCTCGTATTTTCTTTTGTCATTCTATGTCCAGTCTTTATTCTCATACTTTTTTTAATTTTCCACAAATGTTTGCGTTCGTTGATTGAGCACACATTAATAGTGTAAAGAGTATCTTGCTCCAGCATATGATAGGTTGTAAATGAACAGTCCCTCATTACATTGCCTAAGCTCATTTTGTTGTCCAGTCTCTTCATATTGAAAACATCTCTAAGCTCATTTTCTATCTTCGCAAACTCAGGTCCCAAGGTGATTCAGCCTCAACAGTCACGCCAGGAGAAAGAAAGAGAACAATTATATTTTGTTCATGAGTGACCAAAGTAGGCCAATGAGACTTAAAATTATATCCAGATTCAATAGAAAAATACTAGGGTATAAAGAACTCTAGGAGCTAAAAAGTCACTAACTACTAAAACAATATGAGAGGAAGTAAAACCAAAGCGGGTAAACACAAACCATGTTTTAAAGTACAGATACAAACAGCCATGTTAAGCGGGGACTTGTCAAGAGAAACAAGGAGCAGATGAAGGCTAAAGCTGAAAACTAAGATTGTAGGCCAGCACTGTCACTCTTCTCCATAAACACTATAAGCAGAAGAGGAACCAACAACATCACCATCCATCACCCTCATAGAGCCAATACAAGATCTGATTATATCCATAGGATAAAGTACTAGGCTAAGGGGTTCATGCTAGACAATCCTAGGAGGGAGCAAAGTACTTTCCCTAGAGCCTATATCCTAACTGCCAAAGCCGATGAATTTTCAAAGGTAGAGAGAAAATTGGTGATAATGTTTGTCCCCATGCTCCATGATGTGGGTTGGGTGAACTACATGCTAATCGAGGTCGATTAGTAGATCAAAAGTGCATGGTATGTGGGTGAGAGGATTTAGGTATCCTAGTAGTAGCACACATAGGAAGACCACTCGACAACTTGTCACCATCTACATCCAAGGGAAACTTAGTACACCCAACATACAAGATAAGCTAAAACAATATAATCAGCCTAGTAGCCCTAGAGGTCCTCTCCAATTCCCTATATCTGAAAGTGATAGCCTCCAAAAGGAAAAGGGCCAAGCACCTTTGGTCAAGATAACAAAAGAAGGCAGTTAGGGAGCTTGTTGAGTCTTTGTACAAACAGTAATAGCTCCCCCGAATCTCGTACTAGATGGAATATCTAAAAATAAAGTGCTACTCTTTTTTTTCTCAATAAATTGGAGCTTCCATAGTTTAGCATTATTTAGATATTTTATTTTTGCAAGGTTTTTCAGTATGTGAGTATTATTAATACTCAAGCCATCACTTAGATGACTAGTCATTTCTTCTATGACCTTTTAAACTCATGTACATCGGTGAATAATCACAACACAAGAAAACCCACAAAGCAAACAAGCACCTCTAAGCAATGTTAGTACCCAAAAAAAGGAGGATGTTAACACATCCACCTAAGGACTTGCACCCCAAAGTCATGCTGCCCACAATAAAAAAACAAAGTGTTGTGTATGGAATATGCCGCATTGATAATAATTGTGACTCAAGGTAGATAAGTCATTACATGCACCAAAAGTTTGCTAATCTCAATGCATAAATTTGAGGTGCAAGTCCCTAGGTGAATGTGTCAACAACCTCTTGCTTTCTAGTGCTAACATCGTTTAGAGGTGCTTGTGTGCTTTGTGGGTCCCCTTTCCATGTGATTATTCACCAATTTACATTAGTTCAAAGGTAATGGAAGAAATGACTAATCATGGAAAATAGTCATCGAAGTAATGACTTGAGTATTAAAAATACTCACGTAGGGAAAAATCCAACAAAAATGAAAGCTTTAAATAAATATAAAGTGGTCCTCTTTCTCCACCAACTAGAAAGAGAAAAGATGACAGATCCTATTACCATGAAGAATATGGAGGTCTGACTCCACTCATAGCTAGCCCTCAAATTCCCAAGAGGAATCCTCGAGCAATAAGACCGACAATGCTGAAGACAGTCCCACTAAATAATGGTGTCATCGATAGTTTCTACGAAATGCTCAACATAGAAAACCCTATTGGGGATGAGAGGTTGTAGGGGAAAGGTCCAAGTGATCTGAATTCATTGTCAATAACTGTGAGAAGGCAACGAGGGGCATCCAAGGAGTATTGCATGAAGGAAATCGGTCAATAAGGATGTTGATAGATTAACAGAGCAACCTAATCTAAAAATACCCACATTGATGAAACCCAATCAGACACAAGGAGGCAACCCTCTTTGAAGAACAAAGAGACAAATGTGGGTATCTCTCACGACTAGAGGCTGAATCACCCATAGACTTGATTTTGAGAATACAGAGAATGAGTTTGCAGACACTCTCCAAGTGAAGGAACTAGGCAATGAACTCAGCCTAGACAATACGATGTGGAACCCACCCAATTTCTATGCATGATATGCTGAATCGAGATAGCTTGAAGTATGAACACTCTCAATACAGATTTATATTTGTATTCATCCCTTTGTTTTTTGGAGTGGATCTTCCTAGATGACAGTGATGTTGGTATTTTGAGACCAGTTTGCTTCTTCAATCCATCAACATCTCCATAAATTAGGTTCCTCCCTTCAAATACTCTTTGGACTCCTCTCCTTGCTTTCTTCCCACGAAGGAGGATATCAATATAGAGTTTGTCAAAGAGTACGAATACTGGCAATATATTTAGGTCACTTGTATGTCTCCCTTGCAACCTCTTAAACCCAACATGGATTTATATGTTGAGTATTTCTTGTAAATTGTTGGAGGTGCCATCAATTGTATTGACTATGTTCAACATATTTGCTTCCATGGCCTTGGGATTTACCTTGGCCAACAAAGGGTGTGCTCTCGCCAATTACAAGTTGAGGCAAACCACCATATTCCATGAAGTAGTAAAATTATTTGTCTTTGCTCTCCCCAAGAAGTGCAGACAAAAGAGCACTTTATTTTTTAGAAAATCAATCTACTATGGGATTCGAGGAATATATCGTTACTTGTAATCGTACAAACTTAGGAGGTTCCCTAGATACTTTTTTCTGTTGCCCCAACAAGAAATGTTTGACCCTCTACCTTTGGGACATGGTCACATTCAAATGTATAGCTTTACAAGGGACTCCCATGACTGCTAGATTAATTACCTTCTTTCAATCTTATTCCAAACATTGGAGGTGTCAAGCACTCTTTGAATATTGCAATTACCCACATAGATGACAATAGACCAATGAGAGGGTATCCCTCTTCACCAAAGGCCACCGAGGTGCCCCAATCCTCTTATTCTCTATACAATTGTGGAGGCTTAGGACCCTCTTGTGTAGGGGGTTAGCTAGTTGTCGCGACTTGGTACAAGTTGCAAGGGAAAACATGTAGTACCAATTTCTATATGTTTTAGGAGATCGTTGGCCATCCATGGATGTTAGTGGATGTTTTATATTGGCCATTTTGTAATGATTGATAAGCATGTTGGCCTTTCTTTAGCTCCAAAGTCTGGTACATATTAGAGCCAACCCTACTCTCCATTCTTGATTTCCATTGACTCCCTTCTCTTAGTTTCTTTGGAAAGAAGATTTCCTCTCACATGATTATTTGCATTGTGTTATATGGCTTGTCTATTCTAACTCCATTAATAATTAACTGTTTTGAGATTACCTCCTGTAATTAAATTTTTTTTATTGTTTTAGATTCAGATACTTTTTTAGTTGTTGGAATTCCTTTTAGCACCCTTACTTCTTTTTGTAAGTTGAGGTAAATCCGAGTCCCATTGACATATGCCAATCATTCATAGACATTAATATAATCATTTTCTTTCTTTCTTTCTTTCTAACTAAGGGAGAAGGAGAAAGTTTTCTAGAAATTTTAGTGCTCCAATGCTGGTATAAGGAGAGAGAAATTATATAGACATTCACAAATGACCAAAGTCTGTAAATGGGACTCCAAAGTATATCTAGATACAATTGAAAGGTACTAAGGTATTAGATAATACTAGAAAGTAAATCCCCATCCGACACATTTGTATTGATAATAGAAGATGCCTATAAAAATATATTGTTTCTAGTAATAGAAGCTATTGATATGGGGATTATGTGATATCCCAAAATAGGATAAAATACTAAAATCTGGAATTTCTGCCAAACCCTAGCCAAAACAAATATTTTTCTGATTTTTACTGCAAACCCTAGTTTTTCAAAACCCTCACAAAAATAGAATAAATATTACCAAACCCTAGCAACAATTTAACAAATATTCCATGGAATTTAGGGCATAAAATCATTCAACCAATTCATCCCTATTGGCACCACATGCAGAAAAATTACAGCGAATTAAATATTGATTTTTTAATGCTTTTCTCCAATCTGAAAATGCTAAAAATATCCTTAAAAAAAGGGATAAATACAAAATTAATTATAAGAAAATTCATAATATTATTTAGGCTTGATATAGCCTAACAAACCCTCAATTGGGCCTCCCAATCAAGTCGCCTAGTTGCAATTAAATAATTAACTACTCATGTCAACACACCAAACCCTAGAAGAGGGTTTCCAAGCTTACAAATGTAACGCATCCCTAGTGAAAGGGGTCTTCAACACACAAACCTGTTCCCTACCCTGGAAATGGCCTCAAACCCTTGCCAAATGACCTCAAACCAAGTCGCCACACTCCTTGACCTAGTCGCCACACTTTGCAAGCAAATCGCCACACTCCTTGACCTAGTCGCCACACTTTGCAAGCAAATCGCCACACCCTAGGAAGAGTCCAAACTGTAAATTCTGTCTTTAATGATCAATTACAGCACTTGAACTACTTCTGCCCTAGATGAGGAATAAGGATTTTCGTCCCTAAACCTTCCTTGGCCTTGAAGGGTTTTGTCTTCAAGTCCTTGGTCAAGTGTTTCCGCGCTTAGACTCAAAAATTCAAATCTCATAATATGCATAACCTTTTCACACAATCCCTCACTTGTCTTTATACTCTTCCCCAAAGGGGTGTGTCCCAATTTGAAGGAAGACTTTTTTCAAATTATTAAAAAAACACTCCTTATAATCCACTTAAGTGGCTCAGGCACCCATGACCCTTAAAAAACCACAACTTAAGTGAATTTTATAACAATGAAGTACTTTTACAAATGTTCTTAAGAAAATCAAAGTGTTTCCCTTCTTTCTTTTTCCTTTAGCCCTTGGGAAACAAATCAAGGCCAAGGGTCTTTAATGGCTCCACGATCAAAAGGGAGACATGACAGATTATTTCAACATCATAATGATAACTGCCTAGAATACTTTGAAAAGCACTTAACAACTAGATACATTATTGAATTATAGATGAAGGAAGCCAATCAATGTTTTTTTTTTGGTCTTCCCAAACACCACAATATCTCTAATATTCTAAGGAGAACAAACAAAAACTATATGTCTCCCATAATCTGTCTTCCCTCGGGTTGTATGCGAAGTATATTCCATTAGTTTGCAAAATACTAATCAAACATAACGGTGATCAAGCTAGAAAATAGTCATCCACATTTTCCATTCAGAAAATAAGCTCATAGAGAAGAATTTTGAGATGACAACTTGGGAATTCTGCATTTATTTCTTCGAATGCAGGTATGGCAGATGAAAGATAGGATATTAATCTCTTAGACAAAGTATGGTTTGGACCTAGTGAAAAGGTTCCATATGGAGGATTGTAAGCCAATCTCTATTCCTTTTCAAGCAGGGGTCAAGTTGACTGCCCACTATGATAAAGAAACATTTGATGCAACTTTGTATCGACTATTGGTTGGCAGCCTACTCTACTTGACTCATATTCACCCCGATATTTTGAGGTATGTTATGGGTAACTACTCTTTTGGTATTGAGTATAGAGCAGAGAAGGGTGGTCCTTTGCTTGGATACACCGACTTAGATTGGGTAGGTGATATTGACTAAGTCTCCAGTTCGTTTTGGTACGGTGAATCGGTTTTGCCAATATGGCAATATTTTTACCCTAGGTTAGGCTTGGGTACGACCGGTCAAAAAATATATAATACAAATATTGTAGCCAAATATTCTAGGAAAGTGCTGTTTTATTTTATCTTTTTGAATTTTTAGTTGATTTATTTTTATTTTTTCATACGTGAAAAAGAACTTTTAAAAAAATTAAGTAGCAAAAACCACTGGGTTCACCCTCGACACATCCGGGATGGCCTAGGTACGTCCAGGATCTTAAGCAGAAGAACCCAAATGTATTCACGTCGTCCTAGATGAACCCACAAGTGTACCATATCCGTATCCGTGTTGGGTACAAACCAAACCCATATCAAGTTGGGTTTCCAAATCAATATCCTTGGATATTGATGATAGAAAGTCCAATTCTAGATTTTTTTATTATCTTGGATCTAGAGCAATTGTTCAACAAAGAAAGAAGCAATCAACCATTTCCCTCTCTACCACTAAAGCAGAGTACAGACTCTAGAGGTGTTGTTAAAGTTGCACAAGAAATAGTTTGGATTCGCTAAATGCTTGAAGATTTGGGGTTGCCTCAACAACTACCTACGATTCTTAGATGTGACAATCAAAGTGCTATCCAACTATCTAAGAATCTTGTGTTTCATGAACATACCAAGCATATTAAGGTCCATCATCATTATAATTGGCAATTGATTCACGGTCAAACAATTCACCTTGAATATTGCAAGACAAAAGACCAAGTTGCTGACATCTTACAAAATCCTTGATGGAAGCCAAATTCCTTAGGTTTCAAGACAAGCCCGAGCTCAATAGAGTTGCCATTAAGGGGGATAGTTGTGTAATGCCACCTCCCCGCAGTGTCTCTTGATATTTTATTTCCCCTAGGTAAACATTATTGGGGGGTATCTAATAATATTTACTTAGATATTGCATAAGTAGCCAATGTTGAACACACTATCTACTAAGAGAGGGGGTGAATCAATAGATGAGCTAAACTTGGTTCTTAAAACTTTTAAACAAGATACAGAATGTATATGCAAAGTAAAGAACAAAAACAGAGATCATACACACACATAAGAATGCTCAACACCAGATTTTTACGTAGAAACCCAACGGAAAAAGCCACGGTGAGAAAAGCAACTGAAGCTACTGTTCTAATCCAACCTCACAGAGAAGATGTCTCACAGAAAAATTTCATTGGTTACATTCAAGAGCACCACTCTAAGGAAGCATCAACTTTCTAACTGAGCACCAACTCAATTTTTTTATGGCACCAACCTATCAGAGAAATGAAGCTACAACTTCAAAATACAAAAGAGATTCAGAATGAATCTTGTTCAATTTTCTATTACTAGTCTTGTGTGTGTGCCTTCTCGTCTTATCCGCCTCTATCTCTGTGTCTGGATATCTTCTATATTGACACACCTTATTCACTTTGCCTCTTTACGCTGTCTGCATATGTCCTTAACACTCTAATTATTATCGCGACAACAGCAAACGACACTTTCGAATGTTCTGTTCGTAGCATATATAGACAAATGCATTTTAGGGTTTCTATCTGTAAAGTGTTCACACTTTAACTGCTCTTACTTGGTTCAAACTTTTGATCTACATTCAATGTGACTTTTACTTCATGTCTCCATTCATGCTTCAAATGCCAACTTTCAAATGTCTTTACTATCTTTGGCATGTGCACTCCTGTTCTTAACTGCGCCACTTCCTCAATCAATTAGATTGATTAATCTCGAGCTCCGTGAAGATACATCGAGTTCATCACCTATTCCAACTATTCTTTTACAGACATTTAGAAGACATTTAATGCGGCCTTTTTATTTCTTTCGTCACGCCAAGTTCACGTTCTTTTCTTTGTTAGATCTTTCCTTATGACCTCTTGACACTTTTCAAATGCGCGTGCACTCGGAGGGTAATCCGGCTTTGCTTCGCACCCTTGTATCTAATGCACCGATCAGACGTGAGCCATTGATCTTTTAAAGCAACATGAATTTTAATTCTTGCTTTGCCATTAACCATCAAGCTTCTTTTCTTTCCTTTTTGCATCTCGTTGCTTTCTATATCATGGGTTCGCTTCTGCTCCTCTCGATTGTCCTCGATATGCTCGATCTTTACCCTTTGTAATGTGCATTAAACTTCAGCATGTTCGCATGATCTTATTTTCTTTGGCATTCTTGTAACGCTCCTTGCAACGTCGATCCTGGAAGACTTGCTCGTCTTTTAACCTTGCTTTAATTCCTTCGGAAGGTTCCTTTATACAAATTGTTGCGGGCCTTTGTGTCTTCGAGACAATTTCCGTGGACTTTTTGTCCGGGTCCATTTCATCCTGAAGTGTCCTCCAATTTCTCTGAAAAAAATCATCATTGGCTTCTATTCGGAAGTGTCCTTCGGAAATCTTCCAATGGTCCTCATACCCTTCAGATTCTCTGCAATATACCCTTCGGCTTTTCTGCAAGTGTCCACATACCCTTTGCAACGTTCAAAAGATACCCTTCGGACTTTTTGAAAAGGTCCACTTGCCCTTCGGAATGTTCAAAAGATACCCTTTGAACTTTTTGAAAAGGTCCACTTGCCCTTCAAAACATTCAAAAGATACCCTTCGGACTTTCTGAATGTACCCTTCGGACTTTTGTTAAGGGACAATTTTCCGAAAAGGTCTTGACAATTTTTCCGAAAGAATTGTCCTTGCCATTTTTTTCGAAAGAATTCCTCCGAATGAATTCTTCAAGACTATTTCGGGTTTTCCATCCTTCTTGACTTATTTCGATTGCCTCTTCTAGACCCTTTTGGGTTTTTGACATTACTTGACTTATCAACTTGAGAGAAGCAGTCCCTCTTCAAAATCCCGATTACTTCGTCTAGACACTTTCGGGTTTTTACCTTTACTTTGCTTACCAACATAAGGAAGTAACGTGCTTGCAAATCCTCGATTACCTCTTCGCTGGACCCTTTCGGGTTTTCCACAATGCTTAGCTTATAAACATAGGAAAAGTAAAGCTATCCTGGAAACCCGATAACCTCCACTTAGACCAACTCGGGATCTTAACAATACTTTCCTTATAAAGCATACAGAATTAAAGTCGTTCCAAAATCCTGACCAAGTAAAATCACTTTAGAAACCCGAATAACTCCTCTACACCACTTCAGGTTTTCAACTTTGCTTCACTTAAAAACATGAAAGTAAAGTCGTTCCATAAACCCAACGAACTTTATTAGCCCAGTTCGGAGTTTAGAGACTGCTTTACTTATTTTATAAGAGCACTTCACAAACCCGATTTACTCCACAAGTCTGTTCAACTCAACCTTTGGCATTAATGCATGATCAGATTCAATCTCAATGACATCAATGACAATTCCATGCTGCGTTAGATGGGAATGACAATTCTTCAATCCTCAAACTGCTCTCTGGATCATGATATCAAAATTGTCAACTGTCTCCTTGCTCAAATTGCCAACAGCGAATATAAGGTTTACTATGTGTACATAATCTGTATAGAAATTCTTTTTTTTTCTCATATGAGGACTCTTCCATATGTCTTTGTATGCTTGCACTTGTGCATTGTGCCACTTGTGCTTTGCATGTTTTATGGAATATTCCACTTGTAACTTGCATGCTTATTAAATCCACCTCTTATACTTATGGATCTTCTATGTGCAAGTCTATGTAATGAGAGCTCTCCATCTCATCATGTTCATCTTGGAGTTATATGTTTAGCATTACACTATTGTGGATTATTTGTGACGCAGGAGCATCCAAGGCATAAGGGAAATCTCGCATTGCCTAAAACAAATAGGTAATTTGGTTAGCTTTCAATAAAGAGTCTCAGGAAAAAATGCTTGGTTTAACAGAGTCTCTAAGATCAAGTGTTGGGATCACAGAGTTTTAGAGATCACATTTTGGGTCACATTTCTATTCGCAATTTGAGGTTGCATTTTAATGAGCAGCCACAAAGTTCCAAGTCTAACGGTGGCCATAGCAAAGGCCACATATAATAGTGAAGCCAAGGAAGTCCACATCGGACCCAACAAGTTTTGCAAGTGGATTAGATAGTCTAGTGAGTATACAGAACGGAGCTCACAAAACAAGGTCACAGAGTTTAGCAGCCTCAGAAACACCCCATAGAGTCTCAAATTCACGAAGAACACTAACATGGATGCATGATCAACTTAAGTGAATTTTGTAAATTCATGGATCTGCAAATATTAAAGGGGCCACTCTTAGGTGGATTTGATAAATCCATGAATCCACAAGTATACACAGAGACATTGTCCACAACAAAATGACACAACGAACTTTGAGCGGCCACATCTTTCACCAAAGATCACCAAATGAGGTGTTTTTTGCTTCATTTGAAAGCTCTTGACGAGAGCTTTCAATTGGGAGTGGCCACTAGTCATTCAATCACATGTGGTTAACTGTTTGCACAGAAAAAATCAAGAACTATTTTGTGGCAGTTCAATTACATTTAATTCCCGAGGAATCATGGACAATTTGATAGAGAATTCGAGAAGGCCAACGAGCCAGAAAATGAAAATATTTCAAGCCAAGAATTAAAAGGGGAATTTTACATCTAAAAGTTGATAGTCAACAAAAAGAGGGAGAGATCAAGGGAAAAGTCAGCATATTGAAGAGAGCAATCAACAGAAAAAGAGAGAGACGGTCATAGAGTAGGAGATCTCGGAAGATAAAGTTGCAGAGTCTGCAATTGAAAGATCGTGATTGTAAAGCCCAAAGAGGCTTAGGGAGATAAAGTAGAGAACAGAGAGTCATTGAATATAGATGTTGTTAAGGCATGTTTTCATTTAATAATAAATCATGAATATTGTTTTCAGCTGCATGACGCAAGCTGCACGACCAAGGGCATCACTTCATTGGGAGCCTCTACCATGAACTGCACTAAGTAGTATCAAAGCAATCAAAGTGAGTATTTTTGCAAGTGTGTGAGAGTCTTAAAAGTAAAGAAGAGTCGTGTGAAAAGTGTGAGACTCATATTTATTCATTTGCAAGTTGTGAAAGAGAAGCTTGCAATGAACTAAAGACAAGTTTGTTGTAAGAGAGAAGTCCTGCAAAAGAAGAGAGTGGTGTGAGAGACTCTTGTTTGAGTTTAATGCAAGTTGTGAAAGAGAAGCACACTTGAGTCAATTGCGAGTTGTGAAAAAGAAGCTTGTGTAGGAGAGAGGATAAGTGTGTTGTGGGTGCATGAAAAGCACTGCTAGTGTAAATAAAGTGAGAGGATACAAGTCTAACACAGGTTGTGAAAGAGAAGCTTGAGTCAATTACATGTTGTGAAAGAGAAACTTGTTTGTGGAAAAGAAATGATAAACAAAAGTAAAAGACCACCAGGAGTGGAAAACCTGGCAGAGATGTTGAAGGAAATCCAAGCAAGATTGGGTATGACAAAGACTACACAAATTGGAGAAAGAGTTGCAACTATGAGTAGAGATGAAGAAGAAATGATGATGGGTTTGTTATCCCTACAAGTAAGGTTAGGTGCTTTGGAGAGAAGCCAAGCAATCAAAGACAAGAGACCAACAGATGTCAAGGTGGAAGAAAGAGGTAAGCCCATTAGCAATGTTATTATGTTTTGTGGTAGAGTGAACCCAAAGGAGCTCATGTAATGGTTAGTTGAGTAAGAGAATTTATTTGAAAAGGAGAATGTAGAAGACCCCATGAGGGTATAGATTGCAAGCCAAAGACTATGCAGAATTGCAACTGTGTATTGGAGAGATCTCCAAGAGAAGAGACAAAGAAAAGGAAAGAAGATAGTGAGTAGTTGGGAACAAATGGTTTCCAAACTAATGGGTCATGTTGTACACCCAAAATTTCAAAAAGAATGGTGGCAGAAGCTCCAAGTCTTGAGACTTCAAAGAAGGAGAAGAAAATTGTATTGAAAAGCAATATAAGAGAGCAGCTCAAAGCTATTCTAAGAAATAGCATTGAGAAGGATGTGAGTGAAGAGAGGAGGATTGCCCTGCGAGGCAATGGGAAAGTGAAATTTCTATGTGAGAAGCCCCAATCTGTATTCAAAAACAGCGAGGAGAAAGAGATTTGTGAGCAGCCCATAAAGGAAGAAATCTTCATGAAAAAGGATATGGAGGTGATAGATTGTTCAGCAAAAGGAGACCCATTAATGGATGATGAGAAAGAGTTTGTGAAATCCCATAATTGGGATGAGGCAAATTATCCTTGCAGGATACAGATGATGCATTGTTTTTTTCTCCTTTGCTGGGAAGGAAAGTTGAGTACAACCAAGGAAAGATACATGTTTCCTTGAAAGAAACAATAAAATTAAATGTAGAGGACAACAAAGAAGGGTCTCAGGGTTCTATTAAGGAAACAATGGAGGTGGTTGAGTTTCCTTGAAGGAAACAATACAAGTGAATGAAGAGGACAACAAAGAAGGGTCTCAGGGTTCTACGAAGGAAACAATACAAGGGAATGAAGAGGACAACAAAGAAGAGTCTCAGGTTTCTATGAAGGAAACAATGGAGGTGGTTGAGATGCAAGTGAATGCACATGAGGAGAGTATGGTTGGAGACCATCTACATGCAGAAAAAAAAATAGAGTGAAGAATAAGGAGCAAACAACTATGGATGTTGTTGAGAATGGACCTTTGGGAGTCCATCTTGTGAATAAACGCTGGGAAGAGAATGTGAGCAACAAAGAAGAGTTGGACAACATGTCTTTAAGGCATGAAAAGGCACTGAAAAAAGTGTTTATCAGAGCTATAGATCCCCTTAATATCGCTGATTCATGTGCAGATCCAGCGACAAAGGAGATAGCAAAGAAGAGAACAAAATTTGATTCAGTCTAGCATGTTCATATGTATGAGAGGCAGCCAAAAGAAGTGGAACAAGAGGGCTTTCATTTGCAGCAATTAGAGGTGGGAGAGAAGACTCACAAGAGAAATGGGAAGAGATTGGAAAGGTGAAGAATGTCAATCATGTGGCATTGAGACAACGGAGATAGAGATGGTAGACATGGTTTTACCAAGAAGATTGAAGGATGCCAGTGGCTCAACACATGTAGGAGTAGACCACATAGATGTTGGGAGGAAAGACCCTTATGAGTCAAGGATTGTCTTGTTTTCATAGAGGCAAAGGGAGTGCAAGTTCATTTGCACATGGAATACTTAAGATGCCAAAGAAAGAGGAGAAGGAAGGAGAATGCAATCAACCTGGAGTTGATGCACAAAGGATAAAGAGTGAAGAAGAGGAAGAGGAGTTGTCACAAAAAATAGCCAAGCACTATGTTGGAATAATTGTCATTGATGTCAAAAGAATTGTAATGTATATGAACGGAAGTGAAACGGAATTGTTGCCAGAAGTGAACGGAAGTGTCAAAAAGTGACGGAAATATATAACGGAATTTTCCTGTAAAAAACATGACCTTTTTGGAAATCAATGCCCAAAGATAGAAGGACCAATTGCACTAGTTTGAGCACCCAAGTATGGAAGGGACCAGCATTAATTAATAAGGACCAGCAGTTAAATGTATTTAGTTTACAGCAGCAGCGATTTTGTGTTGATGGGACCAGCTTTCAATAAAGATTAATTGCAGCAAGGAGTTTTATTGCTATAAGCATTAATGCTTAAATGACAAGGCCGACTCTCTTTGTTTATATTGCTGCCTTGGGAAAATCATCCATCTTGGAGGGTTCATTGAAATTAATTAAAATAAAATACAAGACACTTTGGTTAATAAAAAGGTGCATTGATAATGGGACGCCCCCATTGGGAAAAGCCTTTGAAGACTATATAAGGTGAAAAGATGTTGGAGAAAAATAATAAGAAATAATTATTTTTCTTATATACAAGGAAAAGATGAGGGAGAAGAGCGAAACTTGATTGTGTCATCATTTGTTGACAAAGCAACAGTGAGAAGTTGAAAATTGTTTAAGTGAGATCAGTGCCTTGGAACAGAAAGATCAGTGTCTTTCGCTAAGTGGGTGCTTGGCAATGAAGTTGGTGCTTCAATTCAAAGAAATCAGTGTCTAGAGCTAAGTTGGTGCTTGGCATTGGGGATTGGTGTCTCCAAGTAGGTTGGTGCCTACAATTTTTTTGTAAAAAGAATTATTAATTTTATGGCTAGATTTGAACAGTAAATCCAAGCAGCGTTTCAAATGTGGTTTTTCCCCACCGAAGGTTTTCCACGTAAATTTTGTGTTGTGCATTTACTTGTTCTTATGTGAATGGTTTCTTTATGAAAGTTAATTAGAAAGAAAGAAAATTATTATTACACACTGATTCACCCCCCCACCTCTCAGTGTAGTGTGTGCTCAACAATTGGTATCAAAGAGAGGTTCCTTCAAGATCAATTTAACCATTGGAAGGTAGATCCCGGAAGCACACATGGCCAATCATCAGGTTCAGGAAGATTTCTCCACCACCAAGGCTCCATTGTTCAACGGGACAAATTACACATTCTGGAGTATAAGGATGAGGACATATCTAATGGCCCTTGGTTTTGGCATTTGGTGAGCAGTTGTGGATGTATACGTAGCGCCACAAACTCCACCAATAAATACAATAGGAAAGAAGGCTAGTGAAAATAATGCAAAAGCCATGAATGTTATTCTGTGTGGTTTGTCAGAATCTGAGTTTGTGAAAGTAATGTAGTGCGACTCGGATAAAGAGATTTGGGATAAACTTAAGACTATTTATGAAAGAGATAACAAAGTAAAGATGGCCAAGCTTCAAACTCATAGGAGACAATTCAAAAGTTTAAAAATGAGAGAGGATGAAAACATTGCGACCTATCTACTTCGTGTAGATGAAATTGTCAACATTATCAAAGGGCTTGGTGAAAAAGTCGAATAATCAATAATCGTCCAAAAGGTACTAATTAACAATCGAAGAACAAAGGATCTAAACAAATTAACAATGGATGAATTACATGGAATTCTCCAGGCATATGAGATGATGACTGAAAAAAAATCCCGTCTAAAAGGGAGGCAACGTTCACAACCTCAAAAAAGACAAAAAAAAAAGAAATTGAATCAAACGATGAAACCAGTGACGAACTAGATGAAAAGAAGGCTCTGTTTGTCAGAAAGCTTACAAAAGGGTCCGAAAAATACAAAGGTAAGTTACCCTTCAAATGCTTGAATTGTGGTAAGATAGGACATTTTGCTGCCAAGTGTCTTCATAAGGATGATAGTAAAAATGAAGAAAATAATAACGATGAAAGGAAAAAGAAGGAAAGCAAGCCTCACTTCAAACAAAGTGGGTATAAAAAAAATTCCAATAAATACAAAAAAAAGTCTCTATTCCAAAAAGGATAGTAGCTTAGCCAAGAAGAGCGATGAAGAAATATCAGACAGTGATAGGGAGAAAAACCTATTCATGGCAATAGAAACAAAACCCGAAGCCTTTGTAAATACAAACACCTTGGAAGAAGAGGATGATGTCAAAAATGATGTAGTGGTAGATCTTGAAAAAGAGTTGATTTGTGCCCTAGGAGAGATAAAAACGCTGAAGAAAAAGAATTTGAAACAAAAAATACAAATTCAAAAATATGAAGAGGATGATATTGCATTAAAAACAAAGATGACACAAAATGTTGAAGAATAAAACAAGGTTATCAATGGCTTAAAAACTCAATTAAAGGAAATGAAAAGAATCGAGAAAAAAATAAGAGCCAAATTGAAAACAAAGGAAGACAAGTGCAAATCGCATGAATCTGATATAATTGCTTGAAATTAGGATTGGAGAAGACAACAAATGAGTTGAAAAACATATTAAAATTTGAAAAGAGTACCGCAGTGTTGAGTAACATACTAACTAGTCAAAGGTCATTGTTCATTAAGTATGGGATTGGCTATGATGAGAACCAAAAGAACACTGAAAAATGGCAAAGTTCAAAATTTACAGGCTCGTCAAAGAAAGTAAATACAGATAGGCCAAAGAGCTATGCAGATGCACTTAAGAGTGTGAATATAGAAAGCGAAAAGAAGACAAAGCATGTCAATCTTCATAGAGAAAACAGCAGTAAGAACATCCATGTTAGAGATCTCAGAAGATCATTTCCATCAAGGCAAAACAATGTGATAAGGTAGACAAGCTACTTCTATGGTTATTGTTATTCTCGCAATCAATTTGGTCATAGAGCAATAGAGTGTAATGCACATGCAAGAAATGAATATACATGGAACTATGAAAAAGGTACTTATGGAGTTTCCAATAGACACTATAACTCATTTGCCCCACTATTGAATTACAATGAGAATAATACTATATGTTATAATTGTAACTATGGGCATATAGCATGATTCTGTAGGAGTGTTGTCAGAGAAATCCCTAAACAGAGCAAGGTGAATACCCCAGTTATAAAGAAAAAGGAATCTACAAAAATATGGAGAGAGAAGCAAGAAGTTAATAAAAAAAATGGAAAAATCCATGCTTGTTCAAACAACGTTTCATGCATAAGACGAAGGGCAGCAGTGGCATATTGACAGTGGGTGTCCAAGCCACATGACAAGCGATAAAAGCAAATTTCTCACTTTGAAGAAAATGAGTGAAGGTATAGTAAAGTTTGGGGATAATGCTACAGCTAGGATTGCCGAAAAATGTACCCTCAGCCTTGATAATGGAAAGACAAAAACTGAAAATGTTTTGTACGTTGAAGGGTTGAACCATAACCTATTGAGTGTCAGGGAAATGTGTGATCAAGGACAGACGCTCACATTTTATGCTCAAGGCTGCGAGATCAAGAGAGCAAACACAAAAAAATTAGTTGCAGACGCAAACAAACCATCAAATAATATGTACATACTCAATGAAATAAAAGGAGAGGAATGCTACATGAATCAAGTTGATGAAAGCTAGCTATTGCATAAAAGAATGGGCCATATGAATTTTGAAAATTTAGTGAAAATCAGCACTAAGAATGCCCTAAGAGAAATGCCAAAAATCACAAAACCTTCAAACACTATTTGTAAGCAATATCAGCATGGGAAATAAACACGAGCGACTTTTAGATCAAAAGAGTACTCGACAACCAAGCCATTGGAATTGATCCATACAAATCTGTGTGGACCCACAAAAATGCAAAGCATACAAGATGAGAGTTATTTTATGTTACTTATTTGATGATTATTCTAGAATGACATAGGTTGCCTTTCTAAAAGAGAAATCCAAGGCGTTCGAAAAGTTTGAAGCTTTGGTTGAAAATGAAATGGATCTAAAAATCAAATGCCTATGATCAAATTGAGGGGGTGAGTTCCTCTCAAATGAATTCTGTGAAAAGCATGGAATATAGAGACATTTCTCAACCACTAAAACTCCACAGCAAAACGGAGTTGTAGAAAGAGAATCGAATTGTGCAAGAAATGGTAAGAACAATGCTAAACAAATCCAAGCTTTTAATAAGATATTGGACAGACGCAGTCAACACCGCAGTTTACATCTTGAACAAAAGACAAATCAGGGTAAACAATAGTAAAACACCCTATGAGTTGTGTAAGGGTAGACCAGCTTCGGTCAAATACGTCAAAGTGTTCGGAAGCAAATGCTACATCAAAAGAGATGATGAAGACTTGGGGAAGTTTGACTCAAGAACCGATGAAGGTATTTTTCTTCGTTATTCCTCAAAGAGTAAAGCCTATAGATGCTATAATAAAAGGCTCCAAACAATTGTAGAGAGTGTCAGTCTTAGAATGAATGAAACTAGGCCTAAACAAGTGAGTGTGCCAACTAATATTCATTCAAAAGAATCAAACTTCAAGAAAGAAGTAGCAGAAGAAAGGAAAGATACAAGGGCACCATCCAAATTCGTTCAGAAAAATCAAACAAAAAATCAAATCATCGGTGATATTGATGCTGGAGTGCAAACTACGAGAAAGTTAAATACATCGAAAAATGTAAACTTTTGTCTATTGTCGAAGATAGAACCAAAGAGCTTTTCAAAAGACAGCAATGATAAGCATTGGATCAATGCCATGGAAGAAGAATTGAACCAAATAGAGAAGAATAAAACTTGGGAACTTGTTCCCAGACCAAAGGACAAGAATGTAATTGGAACTAAATCGGTCTTTAGGAACAAACTGAATGAAGATGGCAAAGTAACAAGGAACAAGGCAAGGCTGGTCTATAAAGGCTATGGTCAAGTAGAAGGTGTTGACTTTGAAGAGACTTTTCACTTGTGGCAAGATTAGAAGCCATAAGACTATTCTTAGCATATGTTGGATTCAAGAATTTCAAGGTCTATCAGATGGATGTGAAGTCTACATTTCTCAATGGGAATCTTGAAGAGGTTTACATAGAGCAACCTGAAGGTTTCTCTCTATCAGGGAATAAGGACTATGTGCATAGGCTAAAGAAAGCATTGTATGGACTAAAGCAAGCCCCTAGAGCTTGGTATGTTAGGCTTGACAAATGCTTGATCAAGGTTTCAAGAGAGGAGTGCTGACAGTAACCTATACATCAAGACTGAAAGTGAGAACCAATTAATTGTGGTTATGTATGTTGATGACATTATTTTTGGCGGAGACAATGAGAAGATGTCTCAATAATTTGCAAGGGTAATGCAACAAGAGTTTGAAATGTCTGTGTTAGGAGAGTTATCATTTTTCCTTGGTGGCAAATTACTCAATCAAGTAAAGGAATTTTCATCTCTCAGACCAAATACATTAAGAAAATGTTAAAGAAATTCAATATGGACAATTGTAAATCAGTAAGTACTCCAATGGTAACAGGGTGTAAGTTGAGCAAAGATGATGAATCAACAGAAGTCAATCAAACCTTGTATAGATCAATAATTGGAAGTGTATTGTATACTACTGCATCAAGACTAGATATCATGCAAGCAGTAGGTCTAGTGGCTAGATTTCAGGGAACACCAAAACAAACACGTACACGCGGTCAAAAGGATATTCAAGTATCTCAAAGGCACTATGGATCTTGGTTTGTGGTACCCAAAAGGAAAAGACTTCACTTTGACAGCTTATGCTGATGCAGATTGGGTAGGCAGCATTGATGACAGAGAGAGCACAAGTGGAGGTGCATTCTTTCTTGGAAAGAGTCTTGTGTCATGGTTGAGTACATAGTTTCCTTGTCCATAGCTGAAGCTAAGTACATAGTAGCAGCATCATGTTGTACACAGGGTCTTTGGATGAAACAAACCTTTTGAGTGATTTTAGTATTGAGTATGTCAATCCAATTTCTATTTTTTGTGATAATACAAGTGCAATAAACATCTATTAAGAATCCAGTTATGCATTCAAGAACTAAGCATATTCCCATCAAGTATCATTTTCTACGAGAGCAAGTTGTTGATCAGAAGGTAAAATTAGAGTATGTCTCTACAAAGGAGCCAGTTGCAGACATTTTCACAAACCCTGTAATGTCCCCTTCTCAAAAGTAATCATTTTTGTTGCCCATCAGCCTATTCCAAAGACCCATACGCTTGTCGAAAGTGGAAATTAGGGTTTCTTATTTTATAGGAGGTTCCAGTGGAGTTTTTAGGGCTTGCATACAGGTGTTTGGCCATGTGCTTTGGGGATCTTGCTAGGTTTTCATAGAACTTCAGAACGATGTAACATGCTTCTACATCGGATGACTTTTCCGAACTTGCTATTTTTAGTAAGTTGCAACGGCTACCCGGATTGAGGATAAAATTAGGTTGAGTCACTATTTTTAGCAGTATGCTATTTTTAGTAAGTGCTATTTCTACCAGCGCTTTGTGTAGCAGCGGTTCAACAGCTCAGTGCAATTTCTATTTCAGGAAGAGCAAAATGGGTAATTTGGTGCTCGGCACTTTTGGGCTCGTTTTTAGCAAATGTATTACAATGGGTTATTTTATATTTGAATATCATTAATGGACCCCATGCTTAGGCAAATGACTTTAAGTTGCTTTTAAAAAGTGGGTTCCATGTTAGCTGCCCCACTCGGGGAATTAAATATTTGAATGTTATATTATTTGCCTATGTACCTTGGACACCTAGGAAGGTGTGAAGAAAAGGAAGTTGAAGGGTCATACTCAAAGTGCTATATATACAAGGCTTTGCTCCATCTTTGGGTATCCATTTTTATACAACGAAGTGCTGCTAAAATGATTTCAGTCCTCTAGCTTCAAGGAATGCATACCTCCTAGCCTCTCTCAGTTTCGTAATTGCAAGATAGTACTTAGCTGATTCAGTGACTATTCTTCATCCAAAAGTGCAGATTGAGCTTATTGATGATGGATTTCTTTGATGTTTTCTGATTTTGGAGTGAATTTATCAGTTTTTGGTGTGTTGGTTTGGTGCTTGTTGTAGCACGTTTTGGGTCACAGCTTCTAGAGTGTTTTTTATTTGCTTCTGGGTATTGAAGCTTGTTGAACACAACTGTCTACTGAGAAGGGGGGTGAATCAGTAGATGCTCTAAAACTGGTTATTCAAACCTTAAAAGGAAATACAAATTCATATGCAAGTAAGGAACAGATGCAGAAATCACACACACAAAAACACATGACACCGGATTTTTATGTGGAAACCCAAAGGGAAAAATCACGGTGAAAAAAAGTTGCTAGAAACTACTGTTCTAATCCAGCCACACACAAAACTGTCTTACTGGCAAACCTCACTGGTTACATTCAAGGACACTAATCCTTAGGAGACACCAATCCCCTAGCTGAGCACCAACTCAGTTTAACCTTACTGGTTACAAGATTTAAGGGCACCAACCCTAAGGAGACTCTAATCCCCTAATCTGAGCACCAACTCAGTTTGTCTAATGGCACCAACCAATCAAAACTATGGAGCTACAACTCTAAAATACAAGAAAGATTCACAAAAAAATCCAGTTCAGCTTCTTTGTTACAAGTCTCATCTGTAATTGCTCAATCTCTGTGTGTTCTTTCTCTTCCTACTTGCTCAGTGTCTGTCTGCATATACCTTTACACTTTATATCTGCATACATCTGGTTATGCTTTGTTCAACCACACTTCATCCCCTTTCTTTTTCTCTACATTTTACTCTGTCTTCATATGTCTTTTTCTTGACAACCCTTTTCCTCTCTAGAAAACGTAATAGCAACGATGACAACAGCTCCAAAATTATCCTCTTGAAGTCGTGTATATACAACTATCTTTTAGGGTTTTTCATCTTCTCCTTGTGTTTACACTCAGCTGCACTAAATCGGTTCTCATTAAAGATGACTTATACTTGCACATTTCTCGTGCCTCGGTTTATGCGTCACCTTGCAATGGTCAACTCTCTTTTCTTCATTTGACGTCTGCTTAGTTTATCTCATAATTGCGTAGCTTCTCCAATAGAGATTGATCGGTTGAATCGATCAGTCTTGAGCCCCGTGCAGACCTTTTCCAACTCACCATTTGCTCAGTCTTATCTTTAATCGAGGATTTACTCATTTTGTCTTTGGCGCCAATCACCATCTATTGAGTCGTCTGCTATTTTTCATGTTTTCGAACCGTCGATCTTCTTTTGCACTATCCATCGGCTTTTATCTCGTGTATCGATATTCTCTTGGTTCGCTTTCGCTCCTTTCTATTACTTCGATATGCTTGACCTTTAGTCTTCATTTTGAACGTTTGGCTATGTTGCAAGCATCTCATGCTTTAGCAATTTTGGACGTGACTTATACTCCAGTCGAAGTGTCTTTCCTTCTTTACTATCCCCAAGCTGCTTTTAAAGCTATTCTTCTAATTCGGGCTCTTTTCTATTTGGGCTCTCTCCTTCTGGGTCTTCCTATTCAGTGACTTTCTATCGAGCTCATATTCTTCCTCGGGCTCTTCTCTTTCTCGAGCTCCTTTCTTCCTCGGGCTTTTTCGAACTCTTCTCTTCTTCGGACTTTCTATCTGTGTCTTTTTTTTGGTCTTCGGGTTCTTTTTCCAAATTTCTTCAGACTTTTTGTCCGACTCTCCTTGGACAATTTTCCCGACTCTCCTTTTTCGTCTTCGGAATTTTTGTTTGAGTCTTTTCTCTCGGGACCTTTCTCCGAAGTTACCCTTTGGGTTTTTACAACGGTGCACTTTCCCTTCGGACTCTTTCGAAACTACACTTTGGCTTTTCTTTCGAAGGTCCTCTTGCCCTTCGAGCTCTTGCAACATGCCCTTCGGCTTTCTGAAAGGTGCCCTTCGGCGTCTTTGGAAAGGTTTATATACCCTTCGGACTTTTTGACTTACCCTTCGGCTTTCTTCAAAGTGTCCTTCAGCGTTCTTCAAAGGGTTCACATACCCTTCGGCTTTCTTCAAAGAGTCCTTCGGCCTTCTGTAAATTGCCCTTCTAGTTTTCTGGAAGGGTCCACATACCCTTCGACCTTTTCAAAAACTACCCTTTGGCTTTTCTGCAAGGGTCCACATACCCTTCGAGGCTTTGTAAATGTACCCTTCGGCTTTTTTGCAATGGTCCACTTGCCCTTCGGACTTCTTGAGAAGTGCCTTTCGGCTTTCTTGAGAAGTGCCCTTCGGCTTTCTTGAACGGTCCACATACCCTTTGGAACAATTTCCGCAAGCTTTTTGTCTGAAAGATTTGTCCTTGCCAATATTTCCGAAAGAATTGTCTTTGCCAATTTTTCCAAAAGAATTCTTCAAGACCATTTCGGGTTCTCCATTCTGCTTGACTTATGAATCATGAAGGAAGCTAAGTCACTTGGTAATCCCAATCAATTCCTTTAGACCAACTCGGGTTCTTGACTCTGCTTGACTTGTGATCATGAGGGAAGTAAAGTCGTTCCAAAACTCCGATCACCTCTTCTAGACCCTTTCTGGTTTCTCCCTTTGCTTTGCTTGTTGACCAAACGGAAGTAAAGTAGTTGCAATTCTTCAATCACCTCGTCTTAGACCATTTCGGCCTTCTCATGCTACTTGACTTCTTATCACAAGGAAAGTAAAGTAATTGTGAAAACCTGATCAACTCTTTGCTAGACCATTTCAGATTTTCGAGATTGCTTAGCTTGTCAACAAGAGGGAAGTAAAGTAACTTCCAAAACCCGATTTCCATTGCTCGACCCATTCGGGTTTTTCTGGCAACTTGACTTATAAAATTGAAACAAGTAAAGTCGTTGCATAAACCCGATTAACACTGCTAGACCCTTTCGGGTTTTCACCTTTGCTTAACTTATAAACGTGAAGGAAGCAAAGTCACTTCAAAACCACGATCTACACTACAAGACCAATTCGGGTTTTCGGGATTGTTTTCCTTATTTTATAAGTAGAAGCACTTCATAAACCCGATTTGCACTGCAAATCTGTTCAACTCATCCTTTGGCATTAATGCAGAATAGCACTTGCTTCCTTTGACATCAATGACAATATTTCGGACATAAATGACTATTTCCAACAAAGTTGTGTGTTCTCCTACCTTGGGCGCCCCCTTTCTCCAGTTTTTAAAATTTTTGGTGGAGTCTTTGATTTTCTAGCGCTGGTCGCCCTAGTTCTGGTGGCTGCCCCTTTTCCTGCTGAGCTTTCGAACGCGTGCATAAAATATGGTGAGCTGATTGGAGGAGTTTCTCAGTTGGAACTTGGACGCCTCCCTCCTAGGCTTCCTTTGCACTTGGGTTGAGGTCATTCGGAAGTGTTTGGAGCAAGTTATGAGCATTAAGGTGAAATTCATACTAGCTGGTTTGAGTTTTATGTTCGCTGTTTTTTTATATTAGACCTGATATTTTCATCTGTTTTGCCATTTACCATATGTTGAATATCTTATACTTGATTGGAGATCATTCCCTAACATTTTGGTATTCAATGGACATTTATATCTTATTGTAAAATGCAACTAGTGCTCACATTGTAACGCTAAATCAGTAGCACTGATCAGCCTTCTATACTTGCATTTTATTTGTATTCCCACTGAATAAGTGGAAGTGACCCGCTCTGCCACCAAGTTGTTCTTTCAGTTTTGTACTTGCTTCCACTCCCATTGAATAAGTGGTCGAGTTATTTATATCTCAGTTTGTTTACTCTCCCGCTGAATAAGTGGTCAAGTTATTTACATTTTGGTTGTTTTCCACTCCCACTGGATAAGTGGTTGAGTGTTATCTTTAATTTTGATATAACGCTCCCGATGAATAAGTGGTAGAGCTTTTACGGTCAATTATCCACCCACATTTCGAGCATCTACTTTTCAAAATGGTCAGCAAGCCGCCAACAGTTTGTAATTTCATTTCCAGTTTTCTTCTAACGATCCCCTTGCACCGTATGCTCTCACCTTGCCCTCACTAGGATCTGGGTGATCAGAAAATGAAAGGGTTCCTTTCAAGCTAGTTTTATTTCGGAGCTAATCTTAACGGGTGCATTGTTGTTTGCCATATTGTGTGTGAAAAATCAAAAAAAAATCTAAGGGGGATATTTCAAAGCCTCTCCCAAAAGAAACTTTTGAGTTTCTAAGACAAGAATTGGGAGTGATCCATTCTTCACTCAGTCACTAAATCTGTCATAAGGGGCATGAGTTATAGGGGAGCTAATCATTGCATTATTCAGCCCCATAGATATTTTGGTGAAATACATTGTGATTGTTTTCAACATTCCTTTGCCATTGACGTCAAAAGGGGAGAAGTGAAGACAGGGGGAGCAAAGGAGGAGAACCACAACAAGGGGGAGTTCATATACTAATTCATGGGGATTGCCATCAATGATAAAAGGGGAGATTGTTGGAATAATTGCCATTGATGTCAAAGGAATTGTAACGGATATGAACTGAAGTGTCAAACGGAATTGTTGCCGGAAGTGAAGTGTCAAAAAGTAACGGAATTATTTGACGGAATTTTCCCGTAAAAAGCGTGACCTTTTCAGAAATCAATGCCCAACGCTGAAAGGACCAATTGCATTGATTTGAGCGCCCAAATATGAAAGGGACCGGCATTAATTAATAAGGACCAGTTATTGAATATATTTAATTTACAATAGCAGTGATTTTGTGTTGATGGGAATAGCTTTAAATAAACTTTAATTGCAACAAGGAGTTTTATGGCTATAAGCATTAATGCTTAAATGACAAGGCCGACTCTCTTTGTTTATATTGCTGCCTCTTGGAGGGTTAATTGAAATTAATTAAAATAAAATAAAAGACACTTTGGTTAATGAAAAAGTGCATCGCTAATGGGACGCCCCCAATGGGAAAAGCTTTTGAAGGCTATATAAGGTGAAAGGATGTTGGAGAAAAATAATAACAAATAATTCTTTTGATTATATACAAGGGGAAGAGGGAGAAGAGCGAAACTTGATTGTGCCATCATTTGTTGACAAAGCAACAGTGAGAAGGTGAAAATTGTTTAAGTGAGATCGGTGCCTTAGAACAAAAAGATTGATGTCTTTCGCTAAGTCGGTGCTTGGCAGTGAAGTTGGTGCTTCAATTCAAAGAGATTGGAGTCTAGAGATAAGTTGGTGCTTGGCATTGGGGATTGGTGTCTCCAAGTACGTTGGTGCCTCTAGAACTTTTGTAAAAAAAATTATTAATCTTATGGTTGGATTTGGACAGTAGATCCAAGCAGCCTTTCAAGTGTGGTTTTTCTCCACCGAGGATTTTCTACGTAAATTTTGTGTTGTGCATTTACTTGTTCTTATGTGAATGGTTTCTTTATGAAAGTTAATTAGAAAAAAAGTAAATTATTATTACACATTGATTCACCCTGCCCCACTCTCAGTGTGGTGTGTGCTCAACACACTATTTTGAGGAATAGGCAAAATGATGAAGGCTTTGAGAAGCCCAAGCTTGGTGGAGATCAAGCTAAGTGTGAAGATGGAGGAAGCACCTATGGGAACTGTAAGGTCTCATATTTTTTAACTAGTTTGTGATTGTATTCAATGTGTAGGTGCAAAGATGGAGAGAACGAAGGCCATTAAAGAGGCCTTTGAAGGTGTAGCGAGTGAACCACTTGAGTTCACAAGTTGTGAAGAAGCAGAGTAAAAAGAAGAGTCTTTCAAGACTCAGAAAATGAAGAAGCCACAAGTAAGAGAGTGGTGGCAAGAAGAGAGTCAAAAGAAGGGACGACAGCCATGAGAAAAAAGGAGTTGCAAATAAAGAAAAGTGATGGAAAAAGGAATCCAGTAGCGGGTTGGATAGTGAATGAAATAAGCAAATAAGGCTTTTGGAGAAGGTGATCAGATGACAATGGTGGGTTCCAACCCACAAGAGGACATTAGATGCAAGAACAAGCATCTTGGTGTGGAGGTTGGACAAAGGTGGGTTTCAACCCCAAGAGAGATGGAAAAGGAAGAGGAGAACCATTTGGTGGAGGTGGACAGACTATATCCAACTGTGGGTAAAAAGAAGAGAATCCTTTGACAGAGGTGGATGGTTAATGGTGGGTCTAATCCCACAAAGGAGGAAAGAGTGAGGAGGGATAAGCAAAAGATGATGGATTTGAAGCCAACAAGAGACTAGAAATGGAAGGGAAAAAGAGAATTAGATGAGATATTTGGTGTGTTGGAAAGGAACACCATGGTCATCAATCTCAGTGGCCAAAATAGTGGTTTTACCACTTATCCCATCTATGTGAACAGGAACTCACATTTTTAATTACCTAGAGTGTCTGATGCATGAGCATCTAGGGTGTATGAGCAATCTTGCATCGCCTAAAATAGGTAAGCGATTTGGTAAGTTTTCAATAAAGAGTTATGAAGCAAAAAACTAAATCTAACGGCGTCTCTTAGATCAAGTGTTGGGATCATGGAGTTTCAGAGATCACATTTTGGATCACATCTCTATTTGCAACTTTAAGTTGTATTTTAATGAGCGGCCACACAAAGTTCTAAGTCTAAAGGCAGCCACACATAGTTCCTAAGTTCAGCAAAGGCCACATATATATGTATGTATATGTGTGTGTGTGTCTGTAAATATATATATATATATTCTCTAAGCTTCACAGTGGCCACACTATCCACTAAGTGTTCACATGTAATCTTTAAGCCAACAAAGTCCACATCAGACCTGACAAGTTTTGCAAGTATATTGGAAGGTCTAATGGGTCCACAGCCCAACGGAGTTCATGGAACAGGATCATGGAGTTTAGCGGCCTCGAAAACACCCCACAGAGTCTCGAAATCACAAATATCTCAATCCAAGTCATCACAAAGGCCACAATGCGGATGTGTGATCAACTTATAAGTGAATTTTATAAATTCAAGGATCTGCAGATATTAAAGGGACCACAATGAAAAGGCAGACGAGTGACCACTCTTGGGTGGATTTGATAAATCCATGGGTCCACAAGTATACACAAAGACATGTTAAGACCGGGCAATGCACAGGTAAAAGAAAAGATTACATTGTATAAGCTTGGAAATATTTCACACAATAGTAAAATCTCGTTATTAGAAACATTTACAAGTTCAAGCTATTAAAAGCTTGCATGGGGTGGTTATTTTACGGCACCCCAACGGGTTCAACCACCAACAAACTATTTACTAACATGTTTATTAATCATACGAACAACCTAAATACATAAATAAACCAAAACCTATATTTGGATCATACGACCCAACAAACCCCCCCTTGATCCAAAAAGGGGTATAGAAGATGATTCAAAGCTATGACTATAAAATCATTAAAAATATCCACCGCACCTACAACTAGCACACTGTACATCATGGTTTTAATTAACTAATGCCACTTCCAAGAAGCTCGCTACCCCGCAAGTTGTAGCATGAATAATTAACACTATCAAGATTTGTTCATCACCTTTGACCATTATGTATTGTATTGCAATAGAACATGATCAAGCCCTGTTCAACCACATCGAACCACATAAAGTCTCACACAGAAACCGGTCCAAGTGACTATTCAGTTCTATGTCCAGTACACCTTCTTTATGCCCAACAAACGCTAACAGACCTTTGCTCAACACTATGGTGCTAGCAACTCCTATATCAACTCATACAATCACCAACGATTAATTGAAGGCCATGCAGTATCTTCCCCTATCAAGCGAGAGGTGAGAAGCCTTTGCAGTGAAAAACCAAATCAAAACTATTTTGTCTACTCATCATGAATATCAATGAATTGAAGAAAACCAAAACTAAAACTGAAAGCAGCATCAAATTGAAAAAAACACGACTGCTACCAAAAATGATATTCAAGCATTTTACCCAAACTCCGATCAAATAGCTAACTAGAGAAAGGAAATGTCTTCCAGCCTCCAACAGATCCTCCCACCTCCATTTTGACACTTAAATTTTGTGAAGCAAAAGGACCCTGATGGCCCTGTAATATATGGTAGATGTGTCATCAAAAGCTTCGATGATAACTCTGATAGCACAAGCAGAAGATGACATAATAAAGTATTTCATTTTTACGGTGTCAATTTCTACCGAAAATGCACCTTTATACATCATTTTCAATACATTTGTCACAAAAATCATATAAAGATGTTTCAAATCATAAAATTGACCATTGCAATGTGTCTGGAACATCCAAAAACCTAGAGATTAACTAGTCACACAACCACCTTTGTACAAAATAGCGACTAGTCGAAAAAAATTGTCACAATACAAGGTACTCAATAACAAATGCAACAAAAGGAAATACAATAAAAAAGAATGCTTTGGAGGTTTTGAACTCTTGACCTCTCTTTAGCAAATGACTTACAAAATAAGCTTGACCAACTCCACCGAAAATGCACCCTTATACATCATTTTCAATACATTTGTCACAAAAATCATATAAAGATGCTTCAAATCATAAAATTGACCATTGCAATGTGTTTGGAACATCCAAAAACTTAGAGATTAACTAGTCACACAACCACCTTTGTACAAAATAGTGACTAGTCGGAAAAAAATTGTCGCAATACAAGGTACTCAATAACAAATGCAACCAAAAGAAATACGATAAAAAAGAATGCTTTGGAGGTGAACTCTTGACCTCTCTTTAGCAAGTGACTAACAAAATAAGCTTGACCAAATCCACTACCAGCCCAATTAACATATTAAATGAAGATTTGTTTTATAAACTATTTTTCTGAGTTTTTGAAAACAAAAAAAAAACTTTTTATTCACTCATCTGTGAATAATCTAACACAAAAGTAAAAATCATTTTTTTGTTTGTTTTACTAAATAGCATTGTTGCTTTGTTTTTTACTTCCATGTGGGGCCCAATTTAATATACCAATGTGTGAAAAATCAAAAGCAAAACAAATGTTTCAAGCAGAACTACACCATATAGACCACCAAGCACGCCATACAACTGCATCAAACACCGTACAATTGCTTGGAATGTCTCTCTGTAGTATAGAAATTCGTACAAGTCTGAATTTTCAGGAATTTAAGTGCCATACAATCTGCAACTAAAGCTTTCCAAGAACAAACAAGGGTCAACAGGCCTTACAAAGCAGAAATTTCAGTTGTGGGATGCCATTATTGCATTCATGGACTGTATAACAACACTAAATGACTATACTACTGCTTGTGAGAGGTTTTGAGCCATACAAACAGCAATCAAGGGCTTCAAATGGATTTGGATCGTACAAAATACTTGCAGCAAGTGTCTCAGGCTGTACAACTTGAAATTTTAATTTCCTAGGCCGTACAAACTATGTTTTGATCGTATAGATCAGCAAAAAGATGTTTTAATGAAATATTTGGGCCGTACAAATGCTTTTATGAAAAGCTTGGGCCGTACAAAATCAGATTTGAGTGCATAAAAATGAATTTTGAGAGTTTGGGAGGCCGTAACAGCACTATGAAAACCATATTACAAATAAAAAATTTGATCTATTTTGGCTTTTAAAATCATGATCCTTAAAAATCATGCTCAGATTACCTCATATTCTCTTCCCTTTCTCTTCCCATCATGCTTTCTCTTCAACCTCGGCTCTGATACCACTATTAGGACTGGGCAATGCATAGGGAAAAGAAAAGATTACATTGTATAAGCTTGGAAATATTTCATACAATAGTAAAATCTTATTATTAGTAACATTTACAAGTTCAAGCTATTAAAAGCTTTCAAAGGGTGGTTATTTTACGAGACCCCAATGGGTTCAACCACCAACAAACTATTTACTAACACATTTATTAATTATACTAACAACCTAAATACAAAAATAAACCAAAGGCTATATTTGGATCATACGACTCAATAAGACATTGTCCACAACAAAGCACCAAAGCAAACTTTGAGCAGTCACATCTTTCACCGGATATCACCAAATGAGGCATTTTTGGTCTCGTTTGAAAGCTCTTGATGAAAGCTTTCGATTGGAAGTGGCCACCGGTCATTCAATCACCTATGTGGTTAATTGTTCGTAGAGAAAGAATCAAGAAAGATTTTGTGGCGGTTCAATTACATTTGGTTCCACATGATCACTATTACAACAAAATTCTCAGATAATTGCGAACAGTTTGAGAGAGAATTTGAGAAGCCCAATGAACAGGAAAATGAAAAAATCTCGGTCAAGAATTAAAGGGGAAAATTTACCTCTAAAAGGAGACAATCAACTGACAGAACAAGCAATACAATTGCATACAAACACCAAATCTAGATGTGAGACCAATAGAAAAGATATTCACCATGAAACAATGAGAGCAAAGTTGAACACACCTTAACACAGATATACCAAAGGAAAACCTTATGAAGAGATAAAAAATTCACCAAGTTTATTCATTATTTGAGAAACAAAATGTACCCAATACAAGCTTTCTTTTCTCATTTTTTTCATTGCATCTTACAATATGAACTCTTTAATATATAGGCAAGGTAATCTGCCCATTATAAATGACATTTTCCAACCACCACATTAATTAATGGGTCCAACCTCTCCAAAAGTCATTTAATATATTTTATTGTTCATTTACACGAGGAGAAACACATTATCTAACGTGTACCTGTAATTGTATCTTGTGTATTTTTAACGTGTTTTATACTTGATTTTGCAATAAAAAACACTTATTTCATTGAGTAAACAACACTTGCCACTTTAATTGATTGCAAAACCATTCAAAAACACAAATAATTGCAACAAAGATGAAAGCTGCAAGTGTCGCAAAAGTAGTCACAAGTGTCAAAT
This sequence comes from Torreya grandis, assembly GCA_037957365.1. Classification (NCBI taxonomy): domain Eukaryota; kingdom Viridiplantae; phylum Streptophyta; class Pinopsida; order Cupressales; family Taxaceae; genus Torreya; species Torreya grandis. The sequence goes on along the minus strand of JARHVA010000200.1, from coordinate 4,433,495 downwards.
AGTCGCCAATTGCATTATTTGACCAAATTATGGTAAAATCAATAGTAGGAGGTTTCAAATCAAATAAAAGACCTTCTTAATGTGTCTGAAACATATCAAAACCTACAAATCGACTAGTTGGACGACTATGGTCAACAAGAGGTTGATAGATTTAAATGTCGAACAAAGTTGTCAAACAAGGCACAAGTTCCCACGTGAATGAGCATGCAAATCTAAAAAAATAGTTTATGATAAAAACTAATTTTGACAAAAAAAAAGATTGAGGGGATTTGAACACAAAACTTGTCTGCTACAAGTGTACTAGCAAAACTAGGCTAGCCAACTCACCCACTAAACTTGTTAACACTTCATATACACAAGTTTGTAGATAAACCTTTTTAATTCTATTTTTTAATTTTTTTTTTTTAAATAAAAAAAATTGAAATAAATATTTGCATGATAATAAATAAATACATACAAATATTTTGATTTTGAAAATCAAAAAAGTTAAAGGCAAGTGGGATCCACAAGCTTAGATGAAAAATGGAGGATAAAATAAAAGACTTGTTTTTTAAATACTTGCATAAAATACTTCACACACCCGTTATGTTTCCAGCAAGCACATTAATGGCAGAAGCATGGTGCAAGTGGAGAGCAAGGGAGGACAGAAGATGCTCCAGGTGACCGTTTCTAACAAACTGAAGCTTGAACCTACCTTGACAATACCTTCTGAAGCATCCAAGACAACCAGATCTGAGTTTTTCTGACTGGGAATTGATTTTTTAATGCTGTTGTTGCTGCTATGGCATACTATGGCGCCGAAACAGAAGTAAAAAATTCAGAGGATGAAATGACCATCTTAAAGTCTAAAAAATTGTCAATCTCCTTAAAATCTCAAAACTAAGTAGGTAGGGCCTTCACAGATTAGAAAAAAACTGACAATACAATTTTTTCTGATTTTTCTTTCATCCAAGGGCAATACCACGTTGTACAAGGACACCAAATGAGGATGAGAAAAAATAAAAAAGCTCACACAAGAGTTTGCAAGGTTTGTAAAGGGTTTTAAAGGCTTAGAAACTGACAATACACCCTTCAAGGACCAAAACCAGTGAACAGAGGATCTCAACAAAAAAAATTATTAAATTTTCACCAAAAAGACCATACAAGTCCGTACTATGGCAAGCTGGGAGGTTAGTTTGATCAAAAAAACCAAAGTGAGGCTCCAAAGAGATTCTTGAAAGGTGATTTGCAGATTAAAAGAGTGAAGATTTCACCTTTCAAAAACTAAATGAGCAAAGCAATTTCAAATCTGAATTTTTCTTCAAATTTTTCACTTGCCAAGGCTGTACATAGACCGTACAAATACAACTATAGGTTGATTTGCTCACTTGTTGGCTCTACTGATTCTTGCAAGTGCCTTTAGGTGCTAGATATGTAAATAGAGAGCTTAAAAAAGCACTTTCATATAGATCATTAGTCTAAAAAAGGAAAATTTTAAGATTTTTAATGCTCAAGAAAGCATTTTTAGCCCATTTGTAAGACTCAGATTTTTGACATGAAAATAAGCTTGAAATCTGATAAAATGCTCAGATCTAAAATCTCTAGGCTCTAAGAGGAGAAATAAATGAAAGAATTTATTTTTACTGAAGAGAAAGCTTCAAATTCTTGCATGAACATATCATGACTTGAAAAATGGATGAATCTAGGCTTGAACACAAGCCAAAACTCTGATCTACAATCTTGCCACTTGATCACGTATCAACCGGCTTTGATACCATGACAGAACAAATAATATAATTGCATACGAACCCCAAATCTAGCTGTGAGACCAATAGCAAAGATATTCACCATGAAACAATGAGAGCAAAGTTGAACACACCATAACACAGATACACCGTGGAAAAACCTCATGAAAAGGTAAAAAACCCACCAAAATTATTCATTATTTGAGAAACAAAATGTACCCAATACAAGCTTTCTTTTCTCACTTTTTTCATTGCATCTTACAATATAAACTCTTTATTATATAGGCAAGGTAATTAGCCCATTATAAATGACCTTTTTCAACCACCACATTAATGGATCCAACCTCTCCAAAGGTCATTTAATATATATTATTATTCATTTACATGAAGATAAACTCATGATAAATAATAAAATATATTATTATTTAATCAATGTAATTTAATGTATTACGAGTACATAAATAACACCACTTAACCATTAATTGTTCCAATATTGGCAAAAAGAGAGAAATCAAGGAGAAGGTTTAGCGTATTGAAGAGAGCAGTCGATAGAAAAAGAGAAAGGACATAGTAGAAGGATCTCTTAAAAGAGAAAGTTGCAACGTCTGTTGCTGAGAGATCGCGACTATAAAGCCCAAAGAGGCTTAGGGAGATAGAGTAGAGAATAGAAAGTCATTGTGAATGTAGATGTCGTTAAGCCCTGTTTTCATTTAATAATAAAGAATGTATGTTGTTTTCCTCTATGTGACTCTAGTTGCACTGCCAAGGGCATCCCTTCACTGGGTCACCCTACCATGAACTGCAAAAATTTGAGTATTTGGATGCTATTGGTATCCACCATATTTCATGTGTTCTGCTTGTGTATATGCTACATTTTCGATTGCATTTTCATTTTATAATAGTGTGCTTAATTTATACAATTTGATAGAACTAATAACCCTTGGTTATGCCAACTAAGCCAAATGTCAACAAAAAAGGGAGAAATTTCCAAATTAAAAAAATAAATCTAAGTCAGATGATACTCAAATCAAAAGTTACAAGGATAATTGGACTTTGTAAACAAGGCAAAAAGAATGGATATGTAAATCACATGATAACCATGTTTCTAATGAAAATTCAAAACTAGGGCAAGGAAGACTCTGAGTTCAATGATTCTCAACTCAAAGTTGAAAAATAAATTGTACTTTACAAACAAGGCAGCAGAAATTTGGATATATCATATGATATAGCATATTTCTAAAAAAAATGTAAAACTAGGGCAAGGGCAAGTCTGAGTTCAATGATTCTCAACTCAAAAGTTACAAAATAAATTGTACTCTATAAAAAAAGGCAGCAGATATGTGGATATATCATATAATATCCATATTCCTAATAGAAATTCAAAACTAGAGCAAGGGCAATTCTAAGTTCAATGATTTTCAAATCAAAAGTTACAAAATAAATTGGACTATGTAAAATGGGCAGAAATTTTTGAATGATTAAATCATATGATAAGCCATGCCTCTAATAAAAATTTGAATCAAGGGTGAGGACAATTCCGAGGTCAATGATTCTCAAATCAAAAATTACAAAATAAACTGGACTCCAGAGAAGCAAAAATTTGGTTATTTAAATCATATGATAAACCATGTTTTTGATACAAAGTTAAAACAGGACAAAATTCTGAGTTCGATTATCCCTCAATGTTGGGGCTACTAAAACAACAAATCAAAATCTCTTATGGACATTGCCACCTCCTTCTTGGTTCAAATTAAATATAGTTGGTGCCTCAAGAGGCAAACCTAGCCAAGCTGGTGTGGGTAGGGTCCTCCTCTACCCTTCTTAACTCTTCCTTTGACCCTTCGATTTGCTTCATCGGCCCGACTGATGGCATGGTAGGTTTTGATCCAATCTATGAGAGATGTGTCATGAGTACCTATTTACCACCTTCATATCATCTGCCTTCTCCTCCTCTACCCTCCTTAACTCTTCCAATGACCCCTCTTGATTTGCTTGTTATTGGCCCACATCATCGGCCTAGCCGATGGCGTAGTGTTTTTATCCTTGTTTCATCCAATGCGCTTAACTTGACCAATGATGTTGACTAAAACGAAACTTAACCTACGAGTTTGTACATGTGTTTATAAGATTACCTTCGTCATTTCTAAACAGAACAACTACTTTTGCTTTGCATGTGCTCACAAATTCCCTTAGGGAAGGTAAAGAGGAATAGCGTAAAGGAACTTCACCAAAGGAAGACAAGTTGCAATAAAGTCCTCAAAGATTCAAGAATAAGAACTACACAAACAAGGTACACCAAGTATTTAAGACCCCAACTGTGATCTACTTAGGATTTCTTCTATCCATCTTGACTCCACCCACAACCATCTCTCATAAAGTCGACTCGAGATAATAATCCCTTTGCCATATCCCCCTTCATTTTGTGCATGGTATGATTATGTATGTTGAATGTTTCAACTTTTTTATGTTATAGCACATGCTTGTTACCATTTACTTTACTGTTATATTTATTTGTTACAGCCCTCACCTATTACCACGATCCTTGAGCTATATACCATAGCTCTCGCTTAGTACCTAATTATATGTTGGTTCTAGTAAGGTCTTCTACTCTTCTCTCTAAATAGAGGTTGCATGTGTAGGAATCTATTACTAGACCTATCACAACCCTCAGTTACAATCTAGATTGTTTACTGTAATACACAATAATGGCCCCTTGCCTATAGCCTACAGACCGTTGCTGACTATTTATGTTTGTGTTGGATCTAGAACGACCTTCTATCTTTTACCTATTTAGAGGCTTGTATATGTAGAGATCCATTTGTAGGCCACATATAGTGGTTACATGGGAAATGTGGCTTTGGTTTGTTATTGTTTTGGCCTTGCCTCTCTTCATTTCTTCTCAATCTTCCTAACATAGGCAACATTCTTCCTACTCTGCAACTTTGAAATCTTTCATGGCAGCTTTGTGGGGAGAAAGAGTGGTTTATGGTGTCAAAACATACATTATGCAAGTGTTTTGAGACAATAGGCATGGGTTATTCTGCGGCTGACCTCCCACTTCCAAGACTTTATCTCTTATGTTGAGGTAGCTTTTTCCCCTTTTCTCTCTTCTCCTGCTATCCTCTATAGATTTTTTGTTTTAGTGTTGAAGGGTCTTTTCATTTTCAATTTCAATTTGGGGTTTGTATTTTGTTCTCCTACTTGATTTCTATGGCTAAGCACAAATCTTCCTCTAGGCATGACCACATTGCTGCCAGTAAGCATAAATACCCTAGTGTAGACACCTAATTTTGATACAAAAATAGTTATTTGCTATGGTAATGGTGTGTTTATATGTTTATGAAACATTGGTTCTAATTAGGCTCTTATTTGTGTGTTGCCCTTGTGTTATGTGCCCGGTTTGCCTTCTGCAATTATTGTTTACTTTGCAACTCTATTTTATGTTCACTCTAGGCCAATGATAATACCACCATTCAATCTAGAATGCCTAAAAACCTACAAAACAACTATTTATTTAATCCAATACAACTCCAAATGCTCCTGGAATGCTAAAAACATTACTTTAGGGTTTCGAGGTCTTGTTTACCAGGTACGTACCTCTATGCTCCTAGTCATTTTGTGCAAACACCTTGCCCCCTTCTCCCGGTTTCATTGGTTCTTTGTGCCCCGTTTGTCAGCGTTCCCACCTTTTGTGTACCTGCTTGTGCACCAAAAAGGTCTTAATTTGAATTCGAGAAGTCTACAAGTACATGAGTGCATTGATGTATTAAGAACAACATACAAGCAACATGAATACACATAGATTTGCATTGATAAGTAATATATTGAAGTGTAAGAGCCAAGATTACATTGTTAGAGCAGCACCCATGTAACAAATGTAGAATTGAAGGATTAGGGAACAAGCACATAGATTATACTAGTTGCTTGCATATCATTGCTAACAATAAAGCTAAGGATAAGAGTCGGGATCTTCATATTGCACTTGATTGCTTGTTGGACATCATTGAGTGTTGATTAACAACTTGTCAAAGAATAGGAATTTGTTTGATGAAAGGCCCTCATAACTATCCCCCATTTTTTATGGTTTCGCAAGGTGATTTGAATTGATTAGAGTTGCAAGGACAAGGATTTCTAGAAGATCTGCAGTGAATTGCAACAAATTGAGCAAAGCTTTTGGAGTACAAAAGCAGAGGAAAGCGTTCATCAAATTTATTTCGAAAAAATTATAGTTTGACTAAGAGCGTACACAGTTGACCGAGAGCATACTCTTTTTATCAACTCTGCACAAGTTTTTTGGGTTTCCTCCGAACTAGTCTTTGGACCTATTTGCCCCTGATTTCAGCCTCCAACAATACACAGGTTTGATACAATTTGGTGTTTATCTAAGAACCCTCTCTTCGTCAATTTAAAGAATTTCAATATATTCAATTTGTCACATCTCGCTTTTCCCGTGCCAGATTTTGAAGGCACTTCTCTGTGATTAGTGTTATAAAACATAATTTATAATGGAAAGATTGGTTTCTTTGTAATTAGTGATATCAATGATTTATTTCCTTTATATGATTGTCGTTCAAGCAATTGATGTTATCATGTTTTTATGCTTGTGTGACAAACTAAGGCAAATAATTTGGACAGATAGATGTTATAAAATTATGTAGAATAATTTTTATTAATTCTACTTTATATATTCATGTAATGCATTTTAGGGTATTGGTTGTCATTTGCATAAACGAATGTTATGCCATTATGGGTAATGATTGACATTGTATATCATCATGTTTTTACTATTATGCAGATTTGATATCATGAATTAGATAATTGTCATATGTTTGTTTATTGTGACACAAGTGCATAGCCCCTTTGGTGCAAGGGAGAGCATCAACAGAGAGGAGCTAGATACAGATTATGGACAGTAGAGAGAGAATACTGTAGAATGAGGTGTAATTTAGACAAATAAGGACATATATCTTGTCTGTCTTAGCACAAGTAATAACCATCTGGTTTGATAATTCTTTGGTTTACTTACCTTTGTCTTTTGGATTAGATTGCGGCTATAGGTGCATTGATAAAGATTTATGGGAATTATAACGGTATGTGCAGCAATGTGTGTATCCATTATTGTAGTGTATGCTTGAAATGCTTACGTTCCAATATGTAATATAAGTTAATATGGGAATACGTGTTTGGTCGACAAGTCTTGTCAGCATGCTTTGTCGCATTTTGCAAATGCGGAATACTTACAATATAGATCATTGGGTTCACAAACCGATGGACCTATTTGGGCCATTATAATTAAACAACAATGACCGTTTAAACAACATGCAATTGTTCAACCAAGTCATCAATAGAAATTGATAGGGTTGAATTATTCAAGTTGCCCTTGTGATGCGGCATCTCTTAAGCAAGTACTGATGTGCAATTGATGCATGGTGAAATGGTGGGCAGAGCCTTTATCGAGGAAAAGGCTTTCGTCAACCTTTTTACAAATTACACTGAGTAATTTGTTTTCTCTCTCTTAAGCATGACGAATTTAACTATGTTAAAGGGAGACAGGTAAGCCCTATTCTGTTAGTGGGGCATCTTGTGAGAAATCTTTGAATGTTGTCGAATTCATTAATAAATGGTTTGGCACTGGTAAAACTGATAAGCTAACTTCCAGTTTCAAGCATTTTGTTGTCTCACTTCAAGCTTGCATTGAGGACTTTATGAAAGTGGATGATCATGTTCAAACACCCATTTATGAGACAAGATGACTATGCTCAAACACCCATCTATTAAAAAATCCTTGAAATGAGTCAATGATAACAATTTAAGTATAGCATAGCATGGCGTGCCATTTAAAAAATTGAAAATGTGGATGAAGTGACATAAATATTGTATGATTAGGATTAAAGTGTGGTAAAGGATTGCATGGCATTGCCATGGCATGATTATAAAATGAAGTGTTAGAAGTATGGATTGTGATTCAATCTACTTCTACCACAAATAGAACGCCATCACCAGCTTGGTGCAGCCATATACTTTCCTTCTTTGACCACAAACTGTCCTAGCATTTGAAAGAATGTTAAATAGACATACAGCATTTAATTTGTCACATGGGGTGGCTAAGAAAAAGTATGGACTGTGCAGACCAAGAATTCGTACAAAATCAGATCTCTTAAAGCTGATGGCACAATTAAAACGGACAAAAACGTGATAGGAAAGGAAGTGCATTTATGTTTAAAGCTGAGAAATTTATCTCAATAAGGAGGAGGACGCATTCCAAAAAGGGCAGACTGAAAGGAGGAGGACACTAAAGAAAGACGCCATGGAGAATTGGCGCAGCTGCAGGGTCGTCTGGCAGCGTTCTGGTGTTTCTGGGTTAAGCGAATGAAATTATAACCCTGGACCAAAGAGGAAAGGAGTAATTGCAACATCGAGTTGAATAGCTACATCGACAAATAGGTGGTCTGACTGGCATCAATTGAGGTTGGCTTCTTATAATTCCTGTGTCTACAGAATGAACACTAGAACAATTATTATTGCATTGCTGATAATGATTTAGAGCTGAAGATAGACGTCATTTAAAAGAATGTTAAATCTTCCTTCTCGTGTCCCTTAGATCCTTTTTATGATATGCAATCATATACATATATATATATATATATATTTGCCATCCATAGGACTCTGCATAGCTTATAGCCTATTGGAAGAGGTTTTTGCTTGTCCAAAACAAGCTGACTATGCGCTTAAGTCACTTTCTGGACTAACTTTTCTCTTGGAAACCACAAATCAATTTTATCAATACCTTCTCTAAGCATTAACCAGCCTGGTATAGCCGCCTTTACTCCTTGGTGACAGTGTTGGCCGTAAAATTGTGCCTTGCCATTAGCCAAACAAATTTGCCTAGACGTCATATAGTCTGCCTGTACATAGAAATACTGCTCTGTAACCAGACATAAGGCCATGTTTTGTACGTTGCCCGGCCAGATGGAAGCAAATTAAAGTCTGCCCTCCCATCTCCTGATAGTCAGCTATGTCATGGTTTTGTGAAAATCGATTGAAATGGTTTTAAATGACTATATATATATAAATATAGGAGTACAAGAAAAACACATTTCGAACCCTGATATATATAATAATATTATTCATAAATAGGGGTAAACCTTTTGATAAGATGTTAAGGCTCTTGTGCAATTGGAGACTCCAAGGACTAGATATTTATCCTAGCTCGAATCTAGACCACTTTATATGAAATCTAAGTTTTAGGGGAATGCATTGTCTAGGTTAATGCAACATCGTTAGATTATTGCAATTTTGATTAATAATACTTTTTAGTGAAATTAGTACAACCACTAACTAGTTGCTGAACCTATAACTCTATCAATTCCATCGAAGAATGGCTACTTTTTAACCAAAGAAAAAGAAATGTTATCATATTGTTTCAATTATAGCCTACAAGTGGTATGCTATAGAACTATTATATAACATAATATGATTAGTGCCAACGTCTTTATAGGTTGTATAGAGTGTGTGTAGTCTTTTAGACTTTTGGTAATACCCAGTTACGAGTTGCTATACATTATCTACACCTGGATAATAGATGTATGAGCATTATATAAGTTCTCCAAATCTTATGTTTTAACATATGATGCTTGTAAGTTTAAAATCATTGTTGGATTATGATGCCTTGCAACTCATTCACTACCTTAGGGACTCTAACTAAGGAGATATGAAAAGCCTAAACTTCGGAATATCACAAATGTGCCCTCTTTATCAAGAAGTGCTCTTAAAACTTATATAATATGTGCTTAAATATTAGAAACTGTAGTCCTGATAAACTATCAGGAAATGAGATACCTACAAATTACATTCAACAAGCTGGTAAAGTAAATAGTAAACTTCTTTTAGTATCGTACTCCAATTATGTTTCTATTACTAAGTAATGAACAAACTTATAAGGCGTCTTTTGGAAATCCTGGTATGCTTTCAACCCTCTTAAGGAAATAAAATTTAGGGATTTGTTTTATCGGACTTGCTCTATAACAAGTTTTGCTTTCAATGACATGAATCTCATAGGAGCATAGGGCATGGTTTTTATATACTAATTATTTCAAGATATAGATTTTGTGAGACATAGATAATGATTCTCTTTCTATAATCCTTGTCAGGCCTTGAGTTGATTAGCCCTCAGGTTATGCTATCATGTGTTTTTGTATGCTATCATATGTTTGTACTGCAGTAAAGACTTTGTAACACTTTCATCGTTAGTTACCCTATGACTTGGTCGTACACTTTATAACTCTTCATTTATGGTGATGCTAACTAACAATCCCTTTGGTTATCAATCCTTGACAAAACCATGTGCTTGAATGGAATTTAGGGGTATGAGTTTAGCAACTTTTTGAAGAATTTGACTAGAAAACACATCAAATATATATGTACTTTGTGAAAATATAGGTATATGGAGTTGTGATTAAATGGTTCGAGATGTGGTTTGCATTAGTTCGATATTGTTTTCGATTGCACAATTCACTATACCTTGTGTTGGTCATATTAATGATCCTTGTTATAGTACCTTCTGATAGCACTTTCCGTAGGTGGCATATGACATTTACGAGTTGTGTTATCCTTCGTGTACTATACATGGATCAGGGGACACTTGTTTGCTTAGAGGTGCTTTCTATAACCTGAGCTACAAAAACCTTTAACATTGGTCATGAACAACCTAAGGCATTTGGATGCAATAATAATAAATATTGGACATTTGGATGATCGATAAATTTTAAAAGATAAACCAATTTGGACATCATTAAACTTATAATGGATTATGAATTCTTGGATAAGAGTTGAACTCATGTGGGGAATGTTGAGGTTTGAACCAAATATTGTATCATGTTTTGGGTTGATAAGTCTTTATTGAGCTTAATTATTGATTTTGGGAATTGAACCTCATAATGGAATTGAATACTCTTTAGAACGATAATAGTATTGATTTATTGAACCTTCAAAAATCCCTAGGTTGGGAATTAAGCTTTGAATTTGGGTATGAATTACCTTGTTGGGTTGAATGATAATCATTTTATCCTTGGTGGAATAAGACTTTCCCTTGAAGTGGAAATACTAGCATGACAATAAGAAAAACCATGTGATTGTATCATAAAGATTAATCGTAATATAACTATGGAAGTTAATCATTTGTTTCACTTTGAACACGTATTTGAAAATAACCATTTTTACAATTGGAATCCTCATGGGTAAATAATCATACATTTGAATGTTGATCCCATCTTGACCTTAGATAATGCACAAAACGTTATAGATGCTGAACTCATTTTTAGAAATCCAACACTTTTGACATCGAAAACACACATGGAAATTGGATACCTTGTGGTAAGGTCATGTTTCATTCTCAATAGAGAACTTATGACCATTATTTTCCTTTTACACAATAAACTAGAAAATAGAATGATTTTAGACCTTGGATTACAAACTTTAATATTTGGTTGCTCCTCGGTTTAGCGATGCAGTTTATATATAGATCATTGTTTTGGAATTAGCATTGGACCAAATTTGACTTGTAGATGCTTAAAGTAGTATCATCTTATGATTGATGAGATTAAGGGCCTATGAAATGATTGGTTAACTTGAGAATTGTGAGATGAACATTATGAACTCTGTACATAAGGATTTGAACTCTTTACAAGGTCATTCAAAAAACCAATGACTATAGTTATCAGATATACCTTGGTACTAGAGATGGGATGCATATAGGGGTTTGCCTCTTATATGGTCATATGCATATACCTTAGTACTCATTGGGAATGTTATACCATTATTTACCACATTGTTGCATGAAGTTGTATGCTAAGTTATATCTTCATGGATTCTCTCTACTCGATCAATTCTTTGCATCTGATACTTTCGTGGAAGGATAGGGCAGCTCTCAGTGGATGAGAGGTGTGCGAGGGATCTGAAAAGCTCTATGGTTGGAGGAAAAGCCCTTCAATGATGCCCTCCCTTTTATGTTTTCTATATGGTTTTTCAACGACAACAGTGATCTGCAGAACTCTAGTGAATTTCCTTATGAAGACTTATTCATATATGACTATTTAAGACAGACAACTATGTTTATCGAGTACTGTTCTGTTATTTGGGAAGATGAAATCATGTAATTGTAATGATATTGTAAACACTTTAATCTGTATTCAATTATGGTTACAATCTACTTTGTGTGTTAATTTGAAATGGAACTATTGGATTAACAAAAGATAAAAGTTGACTTATCTACTTAGATATAGTTGCATTTAAAGAAGGATGTGTTTTTAGCCACTTATTGTAAATCTGAATTATGAAGATATCATTCGTTGTACACTTCATAATGGAAGTATATTGAAATATGACCTAATGGATGCTTTGATTTGGTATTAAGTGTGTAAACTAATTACAATGTGTAAACATTTACAATGACGAAAACCGAAAAGAATAGAAACTGATTTCGTGAATGATTATTGATTTTGCATAAGACTACGAAAACTATTACATGAATGGAACTGCAAAGTAGCATCAAAATTACTTACTATAATTTAGTTATCACGTATGAGTGGATTATGACAAACTTGTTTACATAATTGTTTACTCTCATTAAATAAAACATAAGGAAAGGAATCAGTAAGAAACCTTTCGGGGTGATAGATTTTTATTTTTATTTTTAATGCGGTACATTTTTCCAGTACCTTACCGGAGGGTTCTTACACTATTAGTGCATTGATGTCTATTTATGCTGCTAATTTTCCGTATTTTATTTGGGTCTGAATTACACACATGCATGTTTATGGTTCAATGTAGTATTGTTGACCTAAATCCACTTTACGCATAAACAACTGGGCATAATTCCAAGCAGTCCCATACCAATTGGCTTGCACTCAGCTATCTGGTCCCTCAGCAATGCACTGAATATTTGGACATATTGGAAACTTTGGGGCCAAATTCAACCCCTACTTGTCATTTTGTCAATATTCATGTCCCTCCTGCCCAAGACAAGACCCATTCCCACAGTCCATTTATACTAATGCAGTCACAATGAATAAGCTTACCAAGGTTTGGCTTTATGGGTGACGTAGAAGTCAAATTCAGCTGGGCGAGCAAGTTATTGGTGAGAATTTGGAACCCGTTTGCGGAGATATTGCAGCCATTAAAGACCAGCATGGCACCTTGGTCCAGGGATACCATGGGACTGTTATATCATCTTCTCCCTGTGCCCCTGTTTCTGCCTCTCCTCATGCTGCTAAGAAAGAGGATATGGTGATGATGCCTGAGGAGGTTTGGAATCAGTTTCAGAAGGCTCTGAATAATTTAGAACTGGAAGTAGGTGACCAGAAGAAACAGGCTGACACAACTCATGGTCCAACAAAATCATAATGTTGAATGTGGTAGACAGCATGGGAAGGATTTGGATGAGCTTCATAAGTTTGTCGAAGATGTTGACTTAGCTGATTTGAAAGATGGAATTGAGACCTCCATATCGTAGCTATTCCATATCATCTATGACATCATGAGCAGGTGAGCCCAGCATGATGAGACAATGGCGAATTTCAGGCAGTGCCTCTTTCTGAATCCTGTAATAGAGGAGCTGATTGTGAGAAAGGACCCTGGATAACGACTGCTATTGGCTTTCATCCAATGCGTACAATGCCCAGTGGAAATGGACATAGAATCCTCTCGGTCGCTCGTCCTCATCATACTAATATTTGATTTTGTTTTGCTGGTTTTATGCTATTTGTGTTTTATGATTTATCAGTTATGTTGTTTTGGTACTGGTACGAGTACGGATACAGGTACGTTTTGGGTATGCAGAAATGCCATTTTTCAAAACCTTAATTTGGAAATGCCATGGGCACGTCCATACGTTTTATTATTAAAATATATATATATATAAACAATGCATATTACTCATTTCTTAGTAAAACACTTGAAAATACATAGTAATAATTATCGCTGATATTGTTATATCGTCTTTCATTATGGAGAAGTTTAATAGATCTAGAGCTAATAGTGCCTGTGAGGCACTTGATAGACTTTCGTTATTTTGTTAGTTATTTAAAAACTTTTTTTTAACTTTTTTTGCTAATGACTGCTGACACCAGGATGGGTAGTGTCCCCATGTGGGCTACCTGGTTAAGCCTGGTGTTTCGATGGATTTATGCTGGAACTAGCTGGTAATCTGACAGACATCGTTCTATTTTTTTCTCATTAATTAATAGATTGTTTTCACATGTTTTTAAAAAAAAATTGAGTATGACAATTCCCCTGAATGGAATAAGCATTGGACCTTTCCTAACAAAGCCCCTGGTACGGTGGTGAATTTCAGGCAATGCATCTTTCTGAATCCTGTAACAGAGAAGCTGGTCAGTAAGAAAGGCCCCTGGATAACGACTGATATTGGCTGTCATCTGGTGCGTACAATACCCAGTGGAAATAGGCATGGAATCCTCCCGGTAGCTCCTCCTCATCATAGTAATATTTGATTTTGTTATGCTGGTTTGTGTTTTACCGCTGATACTGTTATTTTATCTTTCATAGGGGGAAGTTTTATAGATCTGGAGCTTATAGTGCCTGTGAGGGACCTGATAGACTTTCGTTATTTTGTTAGTAATTTACAAACTGTTTTTAAACTTTTTTTTGCTGATGACTGCTGACACCAGGAGGGGTAGTGTGTCCCATGTGGGCTATCTGGTTCGGCCTGGGGTTTAGATGGATTTATACTGGAACTAACTGGTAATCTGACAGACATTGTGCTATTTTTTATCATTAATTAATAGATTGATTTCATATGTTTTACAAAAACAATTGAGTATGACGATTCCCCAGAATCGAATGAGCTCAAGCGGTAAGAGTATTAGACCTTTCCTAACAAAACCCCTGGTTGAAATCCCATAAGATATGATAAAGTATCAAAATTAAGTAAAATATAGCATCCTACTCGCTGGATGCGGCATACCCCAATGCACAAGTCCCTAGTGCATTTGAGTTTACAGAAAAGACCCCCATCGGCTAGATAAAACAAAAGAGAATCTACCAAATTATAATAAAAGAATTCTAACTCTGATAATTCTCAAGTCAAAAGTTGCAAAGCAAATTGGACCCTATAAAAAGGGCAGGCAAAATTTGGATATTCAAACCATACGATAAACCATGCTTCTAATAAAAATTCTACAAAAAACAGAGCAAGGTTAATTCACGTGGAAAACTTTCATAACGGAACCGCGGGTTCAAATCCCATGAGACATGATAAAATGTTCGAAATTGAGTAAAATAAGACATCCAACTCGCTAGGTGACGTGTACAAATGAAAAATTTACCACAAGTCGGATGATTCTGAATAAATTGGAATCGGGCCGAAATTTGGGTTTTCAAATCACATAATAAATCATGTATCTAATAACGCTTCAAAATTAGGGCAAGGTAAATTCTGAGTTGAATGATCCCAATACAAAAGTTATAGAGAATAAATTAACTTAAAAAAATTAAATTGACGAGCTGACCTGCTGTGATAAATCTTCTGCGGTTCGAGGTTTAATGCTCACTTTCACATGAGGGGGCAATTCCTCTAACACGCTGCAATCTAAACCATAAACTGATCTGATGGCTTCGATTTCTTGCAGGATTTCCTCTTCCATTGCTCTGATTTTATTTTATTTTAGATTTGTCAAAATAATGAGCAAACGAATAACAATATGGACGATTTAACAGCAGAATTAATATCCGTGCGATGGAGGTTTTACGGCTATTTATCTGCGTCTGCGGCCTTGGGAGGAATTTATTTTATTTGTTCCCCAATGCTATTTGAAACCTTGGGATTGTTTTGTGGAGACGGCAAATTTTTAAATTGAATTATTATCTGGGGCCAACATTTTAGAATTCGGTGGAAGCTTTATGGTAATGAAATGAA
This sequence comes from Torreya grandis, assembly GCA_037957365.1. Lineage (NCBI taxonomy): Eukaryota > Viridiplantae > Streptophyta > Pinopsida > Cupressales > Taxaceae > Torreya > Torreya grandis. Next base: position 4,417,841 of record JARHVA010000200.1, on the reverse strand, counting down.
AGATTTTAATAATGTCTATAGTGTATGGAACGAGGGGTTGCAATAATGTTGTTTCGTTTTAGTCCGTGTATTTGTAAAGATGGTAGAAGTAGGGACTTTTTAATTTATCATTTTTTTTTGTGCATTTGTAAATGTAAATTTATCTTAAAAAGAGAGCAAAACTATTGAATCGTTATCGTTAATTATGTCTTTACAAAACATTTTAGGGGTATGGTAAAGCGTAGGATCAGTAAGTGGCTTAAAGAAAAAGGGAAGAGAGCAGAAGGCCAAGTGGGGTTTAGATCAAAATATTTAATAGTAGACCATTATTTCACATTAAAATATTTAGTTGAGAAGGTTCGGGATAAAAAATGTGAAGCTTGTTGTTGTTTTGTAAATTTCAAGAAAACATTTGATACAGTATTGAGGAGTGAATTATGAAGTAGAATAGAAGAATTAAAAGTCCCAGTGCAATATAGAGCAGCGGTCCACAAGGTATATGAACAAGTCAAAACCAAAATAAAAATGCAAGAAAGCTTTGTTTAGATACTTTGGGAGTGATATAGGGGTTAAACAAGGTTTCCCTTTGTCTTCCACTTCGTTTGGGTTATATATTGACACGCTGAAATAATGGATAGACAAGTGCGAGGGTGGAGGAGTTCATTTATCCAAATATGTAGTGAAACTCTTCTTATACATTGATGATCTAATTCTAATTGTTGAAACAATCTAAGGGTTGTAAGACCACCTACAAGCTCTATAGTGTTTTTATAAAGAGATAGGGATGAAGGTTAACATTGGCAAAAGAAAGATATTGATCTTCTCTCTAAAACTAAAAAATGAATGGTTCAACTAGTGGTATCAAAATACAAGTATCTTAGCCTAGACTTTCACAATAAATTCAGTCAGGACACATGTAGAATGAAAAGAATACGAAGAGGATGGAAATTTCTATAAACACACAAAATAGGTGCAGGGATACATAATTGTGGGATTGGAAGACCTCCAAGGTCTTATTTGGATTACTTGCCACGCCAATGGTCCTATATAGGTGTGAGATATAGGACAACGACACTTTAGGATTGAAGTCGAGGAAAATAAAAATGACCCAGAAGCGCTTAATTACAAAAAAAAATTCAAAATCAAGGCATCGATCCCTTATGAAATACTCCTCACATAAACATGCACTTTCCCTTTAGAGGCAAGAGTTATGATCAAGTTAATATGCTACATGAAAAAAATATAAAACATGGATAATGATAGGGGGCCTAAAGCAACAAAAGAATAAGTGTCATATAGAAGAAAGAACATAGGGATAAAGCAAAACCACGAATGGATAATTATATGGGATATAAAAAAGAATGTATAAACCTTAACAAAGAAGTAAAAAACTATGTGAATGAGAAGTTTAGAAAAATTATGTAAAGAAAGAAATCAAGTAGGAAATGACAACATTGCTTTATATATTTCAACCCATCTTATGAACATCAAAAGAAAAAATACATAGGGGTTAAAATCAAATAGAGGGAGAAGATAGGCATAACTCAAATAAGAGCTACTTTCCATGGGGTAAGATGCAAGATAGGTAGATGGGTGACCCTTAAGGAAAAATGAGAGCAAGAAAAATATTTGTTACAATGGCATTTGCATAAAGTATATGGAAATATTGAGAGTCAATTCCATGTGGAAGTTATTTGAAGAGGCAAGAGTAAAATAGTTTGGGGAGTTATTAACTCAAATTAGTAGGAGAAAGAGCAACCTTCTTATAAGAAAAACATGTTCCTCAATTTCCACTTTCACGAGCGGTTGAGACAACTATGAAAAATATGGTCCCATAAACATTTGGGTCTTGTGGACATAATTAAAATCAAAGGCCTTTTTAAATATCCATAATGGTAGAGGCCTTGTTTTAAATCAAAGGTAGTTTACAACATATGAGACCACTTTGTGTGCATATACTTTACCTCCTATAGGATTTGAACTTATGACCTCCCTTTCAAGAACAAAAATTTGATGCAGGTTCATCTAGGTTCACAAGCAGTCTTATATCAACCAAAAACACAATTTGTAAGTAGTGAATGATTGAATACTTAATGTTATTTGATTTCACGCATACAATCACATGGGAGTTCACTTCATGGTTGTCTACAAAGTTTGTCCAATATTAATGGTTTTCCACATAGTTTTGTGTAGCATTATTTATATCTACAAGGTATGCATAGTTTTGTGCATCTTCATTTGATCATGAAGTCACGTGCAACTTTTATTTGCCTATGAATTCTTGTAAAAGTTCTACAAACTTTGATCTAAGTGTCTATACACCCATAAAGAGCTACACATCATGTGAAACATAAGTGTCCATGTTGTTTGCCTTGGAAATGACTTGTGCCCAAGTATCAGATCATGTATGCACCTCTATGCCATAGTTTTCATCACACACAAATGTGCATACCCTTTGCATATTCTCTTTTATCTACAAAGACATAAGCCTTGTACATCTCTGCATAACTTCCTCAATCCAGAACCCCATGCAACACAAAAGTCATTATTGACTTGAATGTCAAATATTCCCTTGGAATACAAAGGTATTAGAGGATTATTGTGCAAGGGTCTCATAAATTACACACTATATACACCTAATATTTTAACTATTCTCACTTTAATGATGCTTTCTCTCATAGATGCTTATCGACACATCAATCTCCCTGAGTGCACACCTTAAAAGATGCATCAAGAATGGGGTAGAATAGGCTCATGGTACTTTGTGAGAGATGTTTCCATTCTATCTTGTCACACCATCACTATTATCAGTTTAACCTCTTACAAGTCTCTATTTTTATTTCCATTCCATCTACTTCCTATATAGATTTACTAGTTTCCTTATATCCTAAGATACCAGTCTGGTTGATACTATATATTTTGTGCTTTTGTCCTTCCTATATTGTATCGGCCAATCGATACAGTTCTAAGTATGTCTTCTGACATTTATACTATATCAGTTTGGTCAATACCATACTTTGCCAGCTGACATTTTCCAACTGTATCAGCCTAGCTGATACTATGAAATTAGAGTTTAAGGTTGGTTTTGGGTATTAGAACAATATATATAAGGGTCATATTTCATTCCTAATAAGATACATCTGATTTATGCACCTTGCTTGCGCTCACATTTTTTCCATGAGGAAGTATTTGGGAGAGTTAGTGGTTTAAAACCTTATTTTTAGAGGTCTTGTCATGTGGTTTCATTGAAGCTCAATAGGAGGATTCATCGACAACTCTTAACTAAGGATATACAGGTCTTCATCCAACTATTTGAGATCTTTAACCTACAATAATCTCTTGCAAAGCTCCACTCGAGCTAAGGGGAGGATTGCACCATTGATCGGTCCACCCTAAGGTAAGTATTTCTATCCATATAGTCTCTCATTTAGATAGTAAGATATATGTTATTTATTACATTGTGGATGTATGTGTGTATCCTTGTTTAGGCTCTTCCTTATACCAAATAAGATGGTATAGATATAGGATTACTTCACTTATCATTAATCACCTTAGGTTGTATATACCCCTATTTGGTTAAACCTTTCACCTTATCTCTTTTATAATAATATAACCCATCATTTATTTTATTTATACCCCTTTACAACCATTCACTTTACTTGCATATTTACAATCATAATTATAACCATTTACCTTTGTTGAGGTCTAGTGAGATCTATGTCCTTATGTCATAGGCTAAGGCTTTATAACCCTTTCCTCTTAACATTTGAGTTGTAGGTTACCCTCTACTAGATTTGTGGAGATCATTGGTTTGTACCAGATCATCTATTGGTGTACCTAGTTTGTCTAAACTCTAATTAGGTAGGTTGTGCACACATGCTTTAGGTGTGCATGGGTGTGCACAATGGTTATTTAATAAATAATTAAATAACTAATTATATGTGACATTTATCACACTTAGTTTTAGTAGGTATCCCAACTTGTTCTAGAGAAACCTCCAGGAGGAACCCTTGAACTGGGATACTTGTCACAAGAGGATTCTAGGTGGAAGCTTATGGTCCTCTCTCTCACTCCCATTTAAGGAACATAAGGGTCTTTTTAAGGCATTGAGTCAAGTTTAAATCATTCAAGCCTTGTATACAAACACTTTCAATCAAATTAATATAATCCCTATTTTTCTTAAGTGTAGTTATCTGACATTAAGAATTATATCTGGTGTATCGTGTCCTGATTAGTTTTTGAACCTATGCGACTTGTTTCCCACTCCTTCATGGCATCAGATCACGTGTTCATCTAGAGCCTTCATTGGTAACTGTTAGCCAAAATTGGCTACCATAGGTGAGTAAAATTTAAAACTTGCTAATCTAGACTTGTTTAATTTTGTCGATAGCCCTTGAGGATTATTGTCTTGTTCATAGCTCGTCTTATCATGGTGAAGAGTGGTGTTGTTCTTAATAGTGGTCAAGGTCTCCTATAAGGTATAGTTAATAAGAGTGAATCAAAACCCCTAGTCTTGTCATTATTCCCTTTATTTGAGTCTTATGACCTGCTTTGGAAAGATTAAGGTAAATTTGGAGAAGTTAAGGTAATGAGGGGTTATGGTTTTATGGTTGTTTCCAGCTATTCTTTGTGAAAAACTTCATTGTTAAGAGACATAGAGGTCTAGGTTAGTCCAAATACAATTTTTTAGACTGGCATGGTCACACATCAAAGCATTAAATGTTACCTTAGGCCTAATTGGTTTGTAATAATTTGTATTAACCCTCTCAAATGCATTTCATACCCTTGCCAATGTATTATAAGGCTTGTTAAGTGTCTTCAAGACTAAAATAGTGATGTGTATGTACAAAAGACACTTATAAGGCACGTTCAATGTGGTAAGTGGTAGGACACGGTTAGAGAGGATTAGCTTTGGTAGTTATAATGCATGTTTCAGTTTCATCCTTTCCCAAAGAGGCAATTTCAAGAAGGTTTGTGAGTTTAAGAAGTGAATGAGAGCTCACTTGAACAAACTTCAAGAGTGGGAAGTGTCCTCTTACCTTCTCCAATTTTAATCCATGCTTTGGAAGGTGTTATAGGTCCAAATAGATAGAATTCCTCCTTCTTTTCTCCATTGAGTTCTTAACAGCTCAAGAAAGGCAACCAGTTTGAGGATGGTACACAGAGGAGAGAGAGATTTGGATTGAATGTTATTTGTGGTAGATAGGGGACCTTATGCCCTTGAAATTATAGGCATTAGTTATTGGTTTTAAGGGCTATTCTCTATAAACAATCGTTAAAAAAATAAAGTGCCTTTAAACCCTTCTAAAACCCCACAGGCATGGTTTTTCTTGTCTCAGTGAGTTTGCAAGTTTATGGATGCAAATGGATAGTTGTTTGAGCTCCTCAAGAGTTTGCATAGTCCTCCCACATCATCTTTCACTATTATTTGGCATGTGTGGGGTAGTCAAAAATCAATAAAATTTTGTGTTTATTGTTTTTTAAGATGGTAGGTAGGGTTGTTAAGGGTAAAAGGTGTTTTCATGCATGAAAATGATGGTTTTCATTTAGGAACCATTGTGTTTGGTATAATCCAAGCCTCTCAATTCCTTTCAAGGAATTATCTAATCCCAAATAGACCAAACATCAAGAAAAATATGAAATTGCATGTTTGAGGGCGTTGAGAAAGTGATTGTTTTCTACCAAACATGGTATTATTGAAGGATTTTGGGCTTGAAATGATATCCAAAACATGTAGTACAAATGTATACTAGTGTATCACATCTCCTCCATCCTCATTAAATCCCACATCCATTCCCAATATGTCTTTCTTTCACCAAGTTAAGGGTACAGTCCTCAAGAGACAATATACAAGCATATATGATATGATTTGGAGAGAGATTGCAAGTTTTTGTGCTAAATGGGAGAGATGGACGTGTTAGTAATGAGATGTAAAAATATAAATGACCTTAAATATTCTTTAATTTTTTTCCAAGCCTATACGAAGACACAAAACACCAATGATCACCTATAGATTTTTATGCAAGTTTGTTCAATATGATTGTGAAGAGCATGATAGAGATCAGTTGGGATACTAAGGCTAACTTGACTAGTTAAAAACATGTAGGAGAGAAAAATAAAAATGTGTATCAAGTTAAAATTATTTCAATTATGACTTCCAAAGTCTCATAGGAAAGGGAATGCAAGAAAATACAAGAAGGTCTAATAGGTGCAAAGGTCTAAAAGAGTACTTTTGCTTGTGGATTCAACCTTCTCAAGAAACTAATAAAAATGATTGGTTTATTGTTGAAAATAATATCTATTTCACCTCAACAAAGTCTTGAATAATACACTAATAGAATCCCAGAGTGACAACTTTCCTTCAATAGACCTACAAGTTCATTGCACAATCATGCAGTTTTGTTTCAAGAGTTGGATCAAAACTATGGTTGTGGTAGGTCTGTGAGTGTCTTAAGACTATATAAATGTATTGATAAATTAAATGATATTGCATTGTTTCCTCCAAAATTTCCATAGGGTATGAAAGTTAGGTAACAACAAGAAAAAGGTCCTTTTACTCAAAATTGGCCTAATTTGTATACACTTACAAGTTTATCTACAAAAATGAGGAAAAGATGCAATAAATGTATTATACACGAGGTATGAGGATGATGTGAGGTTTAAGAGTCATGAGGATATGTTGAGAATTTTTGTATAGGTGTGAAGAAAATGAAACATTGAAGGGAGGATCCTTTCTCAAAATCTAACAGAATTGTAGGCCCAAAAGGGATCTACGGCCCTGTCATAGGCAAGATATGAAGATAACATGCTTTTGAGATAAAATTGAGTTTTGAAGGCTTATTTCAGATGTGAAGGACCATTTATAATGTTTTTTATTTTATTGGTAACCTTGAAATAAGGAGGAGACACCAAAACAAAGACGTTTAGGGTCAAAATGGGAAGGCTCCCTACAAACCCTCATTATAAGACAAATCAAGTTTTAGGTCTTTTAAGAGGTCAAATGGCTTGAAGTAGTGTTGGGAAACCTAAAAAGATGTGTTTTAGACCTCTTTCAACCATTTTCATGCAAAAAATATCAATTAAAAACCCTTTTTGCTCAAAATCTCTCTCTCGACCTCATCACATAGTTTACACATGCTGAAGAAGGGTAGTTTGGAATGCTCAGAAGAACATTGAAATTTTGCATGGGACCAAATGCCTCTCAGAGATGGTGATAGGATTACACTACTCCAAATTAGTGGCATTACTTTATATGTTGAGGACCTCAACTTTATGAACAATTTTTAAAAAAACAAGTACCCTAAAACTACCAGTTTAATGCTTCAAAGAGCTCAATGGAGAAGAATAATGTTTGAATGGATCCAATGCACATAAATAGTATTGGAATCACATTAAGGACAATTGAGGATATCATAGGCACATATTTAAGTCATTTTTGGCACGTGTGGGTTGGAAAAGGTAAAAAAGTGGCTTAAATTTGCAGGTTGCAGGCCTAAATCAGGGTATAGAGATATATGCAGACCTTTTGATAATTTTGAGAGGTCTATTAAGCATATACAGAGTTTTTTAAGTCTCCACAAGTCTTTCATAGGGATCTCAAGGTTCCAAAAATGAGTTTTTAAGCTATATTGAGTCTTGTAGAAGACTGCCTTCTTGCTAACATGATGATAAAGAAGTTACATACTTGATTAAGGTCATTAAGGGCATGAGATAAAAACTAAGTGTCACTAAGGGTAAGGGGAGTTGTATGTAATGAATACCAAGACTGTTATGTAGTATGGAGGTGTAAACTAGGCTAAGAGGATCAGGCCCATGTGTCAAGCATTAGTTTTAATCAAGAAGATAGTTTCAAATGAAGAAAGATGAGTTATGGGGAAGTCAAGAGTCACTCAATGCCACCTTGGGGAAGACATCATTTCACCAAGATGACACATGTTGAAGAGAGTTCATAGACCCACCCAATTGTAGGATTTCTTTCTTGTAACTTGTTTCATCACGAGATGACACTTGTCATAAACTTCTCTAATGTCCATCTTCTCTCTCCTTCTCTTTCTCTTCTATATGTATTTCCTTGTTTGGCATTGAAATGGATTCTCAACCTGAGTATGGTGAATCCTTACTCATGCAAACACTTGTACTTGCCTTTGATATGAATACAAGTTGATCTCCAACCTTATTAATGCTACAATTAGTTTATATTTCATGGTTAGTTGATGAATGTCAGTAGCAGTGTCATATCTCTCTTTCATTTATACTATCTTCTTACCTATTTATAGGTTCTAGTCATTGTAGCAGGTCATATGGAGTGTGAATTTCATTAATGTCTTGTATGAGACCTCTTGATCATCCCTTATTAGTTATTGTCTTGATCTTCACCTTCATAATGAAATATTGATGCTAGGAGACTCATGTTGAGTTAGTGCACTAGATTGCAGTCCTTGTTCATGTTCTTAGTGCAATATAGACAATTAGAGGGTGTAAAATTTGGTACATCACCTCCCATTTACTAGTTTTTAGTCATTTATCTCCATTTTCCTAGAAAGTTATAGGCTTAGTTTTAGTTTCAAGGTGAAGCATCAAGGGAGTTAGCCCTATCTAGAGATTCATCTCACTGGTTAGGCCATGCATAGCCTAGAGGTGTCTCCATGTTTAGCCTAGAGGTGTCTCCATGTTATCACCTAAGTGAGGAAGCTTAAACAACCTCATCAAGGGTGTAATTTAGTGGGATAACAGTTTTAACATGCCTTGTGGGACAAAGGATTTCATCTATTAAAGAGTTTTTTATGTTGATATTCAATACATCAGCTTTAGATAAATGAGCATAAGCATCAATGGCGACTCTAAGGTCCTATCAACTAGTTTAAGTAGCCCAAGTACTTTTTAAAAAGAATAATCGATAGTTTCTCTTATTTTTCTTGGCATAATGAAGTGTGATGGATGGATATGGAGGGATTCCATGTTTTAAAACCCTTTATTAGCAACACAATGATCCTTATTAGGGTTATATTGAGTCATATCAGTCTTGCAATGACTCTATTTACCCCCCCCTTTGTGGCTCTAGTTATCAATATGAACAACCTTGTTATCAAGAGTACTATCCTTCATCCTCTTATCACCAACCTTATCAAGTCTTTTATTAGTCTTATATGCCCTTTCCCATCCCAACTCAGCCTTCTTGGAAGCTTATTGATCCTTATAGTCATCCTTTTCAAAACTATCCTTCCCCTAGTCAGCCTAGTTCCACTTCCAATCAATTCCTATCAAGATTCAAACATATCCTATTAGACTATCATGGGTTATTGGAAGGGCTTTAAAGATAATAGGAGCTTAACCCAATTGCTCCTATCCACCTCATTCTGAGTATGAGGGACTTACTACAGATGGCTAAGAGTGAGTTAGTAACTTTTGAGAGAGAGAGAGTCAACAATAACCAATCAATGACATGTTGAGGATAGGAAGTTTAATTCAATGTTTGGATAATGGGTTAGTGGTCTGAGAAAGGCAACATATTTGATATAACCCACCTCATAATCCTTCTCATACTCCAAATCATTTTTCCTTTGGTCCCAATCTACTTCAACTTGCAATAGACCACTAAGAAAATCTTATGTCTATGCAAGGTCTTTCTCAGGAACCTTCTCCCATGCCCATACAAAATAAAAAGAAGGAAGAAGTGTTATAGGTCAAGCCAAGAAGGTTTACAATGTTCCCAAGCCCTTCATCCATCCCTCAAGTTGCAACACACCATCAAGAAAAAGCTCCTAAGTTCAACATTCCAAGTTGGAAGCAAGTGGTAGAGTCATGGGATAAGCAAGATGGAAAATGCTTAGATTCAGAAATTGAGGCTAAGTAGGAACCTTTGCCTATACAAGCCCCACCCATCCCTCCTCAATAACCTCAAATCTTCTCACCATGGAGGTCAATCTAAGAAGGCATTCAAAATAAGAAGGAAGTCCTTGTTGAGAAGGTTGAAGACAAAAGCATATCAAGAGTCGAGAGATTGATTGGGGAATGGAAGGAGAAGAGTGATAAGCCCATTGATATCAAAATCCAAAAGCTTACTAATGAACATGAGTAACCCATCCTTAAAGAAGAACATGTTCTATAAAGGATTGATGAAGAGTTTGTAGCTAAAGAAGAAGATTCCACAAGTGAGTATGATGAAGAGATCATCATTGGCGATCCTCTCGATGAAGGAAATAGAGAATCACATGATGAACCAAGATTTTGTTCAATAGATAAACTCCCATGAAATATTCCAAATCAAAATATTTGAAAAGAATTCGGTTTTATCATAATTCCATTTAAATAAAATATAGATTTTATAATTGAAATAATAATTTAAGTAATTATGTTGAATTTAATATAGAGTTTTTGGATCTCAAACAATAAAATATAATTCCACAAGGGGTTTCATCCTTGGGTTTTATAACAAGGGTTTTAATCCTTGTATCTAGATTATGCAATTTAAGGGGTTTCATCCTTAAATGCCATTGTAAAGCAGCTGCTTATACAAGTTATATATTTGAATTCATTGTTGGATGCTTCTAATACTTCCACATCTCTTCTCCCTTTTATAGCCTTTAAAAACTTCTCACAAAGGAGGCATCCCATCCTAGAGGCACCTCTTCACCAAAAGATGTGACCGTTGACATTTCCATCAACATTTCCATCGACAATTTCGTTAACATTTATATCGACATTTTTGTCAACATTTCCATTCACTTTCTATAAGAATTCCTTTTGACACTTCTATTCATTTTTGACAACAATTCTGTTTGACATTTCCATTCATATCTATTTAATGATTGTTATATTAAATGTTAACATTACTCCTTGACAACAATTTCTCCTTGGTAGTGATTTCTTCATGTGAAATCACAGTGCCTCTCCTTGAATTCAACAATCTTGTTCGTGGGGATATTGCATCCCATGCTTCATGGAAGAAGAGGAAAATCAGGGAGAGAAGGTTGAAATAGTTGTCTTGACTAATGAATATGGTGAAATCATGAGTGAAGAAACTCTTGATGACTCATCTAAAAATGCTAAAGACTATTGTGAGGCTCAAGAAGGTAGTTAAGAAGGTACAAACTTCAATTTCTCCTCTAATCTTGCTTAAAGCACCACCATACTAGCCTCCATGGAATCTACATAATATTCAAACAAGACACAAATGTGTGAAGTACAACTAAAAAACCTATTTGAGGTCATAGGAGCAGGTCATGTGCTCTTACAAGGAAAACATAACTTGGTTAAGTCTGAGAAAGGCAACTTTCTTAACATGCCATCACAAAAGAGTGCCACACTTGACGAGGAGTTGTTTATGGTTCTCAAATCTAGTTATCAACTTCTTGGTCAATTTTCAAAGGTTAAAAAATATGATATCTTCTCTCTTAGTGAATCCCAAGAAGCTCAAAGTGGGGAAGAACAAGTTCAAGAAGACATATGGCAGCAACACCTTGAGAAATTTAAAGGGATTGAAACTTTTCACAAACCTACATCTCCAAGTGAAGGCATTGTTAAAGTGGTTGCTAATATAGAAGAGCATATTCAGGATGAGGTTAATCTAAATATACTTCAAAGAGACCATGATGAATAAGTTACAATAGTAGAGGTATAGTTAGATGGTTCTCAAGAATTTTCAAATGAACAAGAAAAACACTCCTTTTGGGATGAATTAAAAGAGTTTTGCTTAAGCCTTGAGATCATACCAACTCCTTAAGATGAAAGTCCTCAAGATGTCATAAAGATTAAGCACACCAATTTAAGAAGCCTCTAGAAGTTAAGGTTATTGTTGCCCCCATGAATAAAAGTGTGGTCACATTAGAGGTCTCTCTTATTGATAAAGAGCAACATGAAGTAAGTTATGAGCTTCAAGATGAACTTGTCTTCATTGGAGATATATTTTTTGTTGTTGATCCACTTGAGGTCAAGCCAAAATAATGGTGGTCAAGAAAGGATCTTATAAAGCAAGAACAAGGTCTGAAAAACAACTTGTACATCATTTTTATTCACCACATGGAGGAGATCTAATGAGTTTTCCTTTTTATCCAGGAGGATCAAAATTTAAAGGTTAGTTGTATATAGTAGTTTCTTGTTTTGTCTTCCCTAAGTGCTTCTTAGCACGGTGTGTATCATGTTTGTTTTAGTTGTCTTAGTGGTGTGTTTTCTTCTTGTTTTTTATGTGTGTTGAAGGCATTCAATTGTTTCATCCTTCTCTAGAGGATTGTAAGTCAGTTCTCAAGGTCTATTTTAGTTTGTGTTGAGTTGAGGTGATCCCATATCTCAATGGAGGCAATAAGGCTACTAGTCTAAGATGCATAAGAAGCATGCAATTCCAAAAGGTTTCCAAAGATGTTAGCTAAAATTGACTATGTTAGGTGAGTAATTGTTAATCTAGACTTGTTTAGCTTTGTTGATAACCCTTGAGGGTTATTATTTTGTTCCTAACTTGTCTTGTCATGGTGAAGAGTGGTGATGTTCCTAATAGTGGTCAAGGTATCCTACAAGGTCTAGTCGATAAGAGTGAATCAAAACCCCTAGTCTTATCATTATTCCCTTCATTAGAGTCTTATAACATGTTTTGGAAAGATTAAGGTAAATTTGGAGAATTTAAAGTAATGAAGGGTTATGGTTTTATGATTGTTTATAGATTTTCCTTGTGCAGGACTTCATTGTCAAGAGACATAAAGGTCTAGGTCAGTCCAAATACAATTTTTTTAGATTGGCATGGTCACACATCAAAGTATTAATTGTGATAGTAGGCCTAATTAGTTTGTAATAGTTTGTACTAACCCTCTCAAATGAATTTCATACCTTTGCCAACATACTATAAGGCTTGTCAAGTGTATTCAAGACCAAAATGGTGATGTGTATGCACAAAAGACACATGTAAGGCACATTCAATGTGGGAATTGGTAGGACATGGTTAGAGAGGATAATTTTTGGTAGTTATAATGCATGTTTTAGTTTCATCCTTTCCCAGAGGGTAGCTTAAAGAAGGTTTGTGAGTTTGGGAAGTGAATGAGATCTCATTTTAATGGGTTTCAAGAGTGGGAAGTGTCTTCTTACCTTCTCTAATTAAAATCCATGACTTGGAAGGTGTTATATGTTCAAATAGATATTCTTTTCTCCATCAAATTCTTAGCATCTTAATAAAGTCAATTAGTTTGAGGATGGTAACAAAGGAGAGAGAGAGAGTTGGATTGAATGCTCTCTGTGGTAAATTTATACCCTTTAAATTCCATGCATTAGTTCTTGGTTTGAAAGGATATGTTCTATGAACAATTATTAACAAAATAAAGTGCCTTGAAACCCTCCTAAAATAGCACAAACGTAATTTTTCTTGTCTTCGTGAGTTTACAAGTTTATGGATGCAAGTGGATAGTTGTTTTATCTCTTCAAGGGTCTGCACAGTCCTCCCACATCATCTTTCACCATCATTTGGCATGTGTGGGCAATCAAATAACAATAAAATGTTGTGTTTGTTATTTTTAAAGATGGTAGACAAGGTTACCAAGGGTAAAAGATGTTTTCATGCATGAAAATGATGGTTTTGATTTAGGAAACATTGTGTTTGGTCTCTTATAGACCTATCATGTCCTTTCAAGGCATTATCTAATCCCAAACAAACCAAACATTAAGAAAATGTGAAATTACAGGTTTGAGGGCGTTGAGAAGGTGAGTATTTTCTACCAAACAGGGTATTGTTGAAGGGTTTTGGGCTTGAAATGAAGTACAAAACATTTATTACACATGTATACAACCTATAACATCTCCTCCATCCTCATTAAATACCACATCCATTCCCAAGATGTCTTTATTGCACCAAGTTAAGGGTACAATCCTCAAGAGATAATATACAAGCTTGTACAATATGATTTGGAGAGAGATTACAAGTTTTTGTGATAAATGTGAGAGGTGGGAGTGTTATTAATGATATATAATAATATAAATGACCTTCAAGAGTCTATAAAGTTTTCCCAAACCTATATGAAGGCCTAAAACACTAATGATCACCTACAAATTTCTATGCAAGAATGGTCAATATGACTATGAAGAGCATGATGGAGATTGGTTGGGCTAGTAAGGCTAAATTGACTCATTCAAATCATGTAGGAATTAATAGGAAACATGTGTATCAATTTCAAATGGTGTCACTAATGAATTCCCAAGTCTCAGAGGTAAGGGAATGCAAGAAAATACAAGAAGGTCTAATAGGTGCAAAGGTCTAAAAGAGTAATTATGCTTATGGATTCAACCTTATCAAGAAATGGATAAAAATGAATGATTTATTTTTGAAAATAAGATATATTTAACCTCAAAAAATTCTTGAAGAAGAAAATAATATAAGCCTAGAGTGACAGCTTTCCTTCAATAGATCTACAAGTTCATTGCACATTCATGTAGTTTTGTTTCAAGAGCTAGATCAAAACTATGGTTATGTGGTAGGTCTGTGAATGTTTTAAGATAATATGGATGTATTTATAAATCAAATGGTATTATATTATTTCCTCTACAAGTCTCATAAGGTATGCAGGTCATGTAATAACAAGGATAAGGTCCTTTTACTCAAAACTGGCGTGATTTGTATACACTTACAAGTCCATCTACAAGAGCAGAGAAAAGATGAAATAAATGTGTTAAAAATGAGGTCTGAGGATGATGTGACATGTGAGAGTCATGAGGATATGTTGAAAATGTTTGTACATGTGTGAATAAAAGGAAACATTAAAGGGAGGATCCATTCTCAAAATCTAATAGAATTTTAATCATAGAAGGGACCTATACGCTTGCCACAAGAAAAATATGAAGAGAACATTATTTTGAGATAAGATTGAATTTTAAAAGATTATTTTAGATGTGAAGGACCATTTATAAGGTTCCTGATTGGGTTGGAAACCTTGAAGTGAGGTGGAGACACCAAAACAAATACCTTTATTGTCAAAATGGGAAGGTTGCCTACAAACCCTCATTATAGGCCATTTCAAATTATAGGTCTTTTGAGAGGTCAAATGGATCGAAGTAGTGTTTGTAAACATAGATAGAGGTGTTTTATATGTTATTCAACCATTTCTAAGGAAAAACTAGTGATTAAAAACCCTTTTTGATCAAAAGCTCTCTCTTGACCTCATCACATAGTTTGCATAAATTCAAGAAGGGTAGTTTGGAAAGCTTAAAAAATCATTGAATTTTTGAATGGAACCAAATACCTCTTAGGTATGGTGATATGGTTCCCTAATCCAAATTAGTGGCATTATTTCATAATTTTAGGGCCTTAACTTTATGAATAGTTGTTAAGAAAGCAAGTACCCTAAAACTACCAGTTTTGTCCTTCAAAGAGCTTGATAGAGAAGACTGATGTTTAAATGGATCCAATGCACATAAATAGTCTTAAAATCACCCTAAGGACACTTGAAGATATTATAGTCACCTATTTAAGTCATTTTTTGGCACGTGTGAGTTGGAAAAGGTATATAAAATAGCCTAAAATTGTAGGTTGCCTACTTGAATAAGGGTACAAATATATATGCAGACCTTTTGACCATTTTGGGAGGTCTATTAATCCTATACAGAGGTATGAAAGTCTCCAAAAGACTTTCACAAGGCTCTCAAGGTGCCACATATGAGTTTTAAATCTATACCAAGTATTATAGGAGACTTCTTTCTTGCTAACATGAAGATAAAAAAGTTATAAAACTGACTGAGGTCACTAAGAGCCTGAGATAAACATGATTTAAGTGTCACCAAGGGTAAAGGGATTTGTATGTCATGAAGACAAATAATACTATGCCATATAGAGGTGGAATCTAGCATAAGAGGATTGGGCCCATGTGTCAAGCATTAGTTCCAATCAAGAAGATATATTCAAATGAAGAAAGATGAGTTATGGGGAGGTCAAGAGTCACTCAATGTCACCTTAAGGAAGACATATTTTCACCAAGATGACACATGTTGAAGAGATTTTATAGACGTACCTACTTGTAGGTTTTCTTGTTTGTAACTTGCTTCATCATGAGATGACACTTGTCATAGGCTTCTCCAATGTCCATCTTCTCTCTCACTCTCTTTCTCTTTTATATGTACTACATTGTTTGGCATTGAAATGGATCCTCAACCTGAGTATGGAAAAGCCCTACTCATGTAAACACTTGTACTTACCTTTTATATAAATAGAATATGATTTCCAACCTTCTTAATGTTGCAATTAGTGTATATCTCATGGTTAATTGATGAATGTTTGTAGTAGTATCATATCTCTCTTTCATTTATCCTATCTTCTTACCTATTTATAGGTCATATGGAGTGTAGTACATGTTCATGCATTGGCTAAGTGTGGATATTGTTTCATTAGTGTCTTATATGATACCTATTGATCATCCCCTATTGGTTATTATCTTGATCTTCACCTTCATAATGAAATGCTAATGCTAGGAGACTCATGTTGAGTTAGTACACTAGATTTTAGTCCTTGTTCATGTTCTTAGTGCAGTATAGACAAGTGGAGGGTGTCAAGTTTGGTGCATTACCTCCCATTTACTAGTTTTCAGTCATTTATCTTCCTTTTCCTAGAAAGCAATAGGCTTAATTGTAGTTTCAAGGTGAAGCATCAAGGGATGTAGCCCTATCTACAGATTCACCCTGTTGATTAGGCCACCCATAGCTTAGAGGTATCTCCATGCTATCACCCAAGTAAGGAGGCTTGAACAACCTCTTCAAGGGTGCAATTTAGTGTTATAATAATAACTCTACCTACACTTGGAGGGATTATTGGATAAATGTGTTTGTGAGGATTTGGGTAATCTATTTTCAAGTAGGTTTTAACCTTATTTTGGCGATTTGTATGGTTTTATTCTGTTAAATAGTTATGATTTTTTTCAACAAGATATTTTGAGTTGGTTGTTGATTATTGAATAGTAGTTTAAAATTGCTAAAAAAATAATTTTTGTTTAATGACCTTGTTGATTTTGATAGCATTAAGCTCTTATCTATTGTTATATCCTATAGATACCCATATTTGGTAGAAGAACAATTTCATAACATATTTTCATAGCTTTTGCATCTATAGGCCTCTTTAAAGAAAGTTAAATATCTAGTGGTGCAGTCTCATATAGACCTCTTCAATTCCATCTTATTTCATTTACTTTATCTGCCCCTTGGACCTGTATGTTGTAAAATTGCCTTTTTATCTAATTTATTCTAGGGATTCATGCCTATGGTTTTGGTATTTTAGTGTTTTCAGCCCTTGGACACCTACGTCAGTTTTGGACTCTTGCATCAACACAAGTGTCCAACTACGATGCAAGTGTCCAAACTTATATTTTTATCTTTTTCTATTCTTTTCATTTTTATGACCATTTTTTAGACCCATATGTTCATTATCTTACTGTATTTTCACATGCCATTAAGTTCTAAATTCAATATCAAGAGTCCCCTATATATATAAAGGCTATGGTATAATTACACCACCTAACACTTTGATCAAACAAATTTAAAATTATCAAATACTTTACATTCCAAACTATCAAATTGAATTAGAGCACTTAACTAAAACTTTGAAGCATTCAAAATTTCAATATACACTTGTACCAATGGTTACAATTGGAGAAAGATCATATGGTCACAAGATCTCCATTCCACACACATACTTAGGAGGGAGAACTACATGTAAGTCTGAGGCCCTCTTTGGAGTATATGGCTATGTTGGGAACACTTAGTAATGGCTGGAGTTGCTAGGGTTAACTTGACTCATGTGATAACCCCTTTCACCAAGTCATGCGAAGTTAAAGGTAATCGAACTAAGTTTTTGATTATTTGTTGGAATCCTTGCATAGTTAGACACATTCTGAAGGACAAAACAACCACAAGTGACAATACAACTTCAATGGAAATTTAGATCCATTCCTGTACATATTTTGGGTTAAACATTTATGTCAAAGATAGATACCTATATTGATGCAACTATTAAGGATCAACGCAATTGTCCCAATGGTTAAAATAGTCAAAATGTAGAGTGAGTGGATCCTAGAGATTGTACACTATCATGAGATGGTTTTAGTTCATAGCCATAGTCCATAACAGAACACAAAATAAGATATGCTCTCCTTATCCCTTGGGTTCCTAATATTTTACTATATTTATTGCACGTGTAAATAGGCAAAGTTACATAATTTACCATATATGACTGAATTCTAAACATTACCATATTGAATTCAAACAATTTTATTTGCTTAAGTTTGTTTGTGTAAAAACCCAAATAACATAAAACATTATGGTGAACCTATCCTCTGTTTGTTGAACTAAACCCTATTTTGCACGTAGGGTTTTCTCTTTCTTCCAAAATTTATTTGAGATTCCTATATTTCTTTTTAGATGTGATTTATTGCATGGGCATAACTTAAGGAATGCTTACTTGTATCTTTACTATAGGCCTTGTGCTTACTTTCTTTTACATTGGGTTCATAGTTAAATTCCAAATGGAGTCCCTTATTAAAGGCCATGTCAAGCTCCATCCTTTGGATAGTTTGTTTAATGTTCTTGATGATCAATGCACTTCATATGAAGATCTTATGGCATATTAAAAATAGGCTCAAACTCCTTATTTTGCCTATAGTTATGATAATGAAAGAACTAATGATGTAATTGCAAGTATAAATGAACATGTTGATAGTCATAGCATTCTTTCACATGGTTATGAGTGTGATGATGTTCCCCTCGGGTACGTAGAGACTAACTCTCATATTTCTTCTCTTTTAAATGATGAAAGACATAAAAAGTTACAAATGATAGATTTTGTTAGTGCCTCACATAAGGATCATACAATAAACATGCAACAAGTTAGCATTCAAGATGTTACAAGTCAAAAGGTTTCATGCATTTACTCTCAAGATGAATCCAAAGTTGAATGTTCTTCTCCTATTTCTAATGATGTAAATGTTGAAACAATTTATTGTTCTCCTTCAATTTCCAATTATACCAATATTGAAACAATTGAGTGTGTGATTTCTTTGTAAAAGGATGTTAATGTTTAAAATCTTGTCCCTTTTTTGGAACACCCAAATGAAATATTGAAATTACTCCTCTTTCTCTAACTTGCAATGATAGAAAAAATGCACTACTTCCTCTCCTATCTTGTTTGAATGGAAGAATGAAAATGCATGTGAAAGTCTTAATAAAGTTATAACTAAATATGCATTATTTGGGGGTATAGTTTAATTACCAAGTGCATTTCATTCCTCTCTTTCAAAAATCAAGCCATATAAATAAAAGAAAATGAAAAAATGCAATGCATGGCAAAAAGGAAAATATTGCATTAAATGTCTCCTTCTCACATGATAATGATATACCCAAAGTAGAAACTAGGCTTACATTTTCTGTCCCTTGTTTGAAAAGTACAAATGAAAGTAAACATTACATCTTTCACTCTTTTTATATTGAAAACAAAGTAGAAAAAGTTTCCTTCCTCCCTCATTCACATTTTCTCTTCAAAAAGAACTTTATTTTACAAGTGAAAATATTTCTCCTACTCCTATTGCATGTCATGAAATTTTAAGTAATATAGTGACTTGCAATGATAATAATATCAACCTTCATGATATTCAACATGACATACTTACCTCTTTACTAAATGTTGCCAACCCATATGATGATCCCATTTTAGAGGGTAGTAAAGTGCCTATCATTCCTATGTTTCACATGAATGGTAGTTTACAACCTTTAAGCAAACTTCCAACATCTTTGCTAATCTCTACTTGTGATATGTTATCTATCATGACTACTATGGGGGATCTTAAACAACAACTAAATACCCATAAGTTGTAATTTTATTCTCATGAGGCTACCTTTGAGGAGAATATATTAGAAGAACAACCTCTCACTCGAGATGTTTTTGAATATCCTTATCCTTCAAAATTTATCATGCCTAAGTTTTCCTACTTTAATGGTCAAGGGGATCTTACTAATTTAAAATAATACATATACTCTTATGAACATTGGGTTCAAGATGAACACTTGATATTCAAAGCTTTCCATTGAAGTTTAGCTTAAGAGGTTGTTGATTGGTTTTATAGTCTCCCAAATGGTTCCTTATAAACATTAAAAAAAATTGAAGATGTGTTCTTACCCAATTTTCATTGATATATCTTACCTAAGTTACCATTAAAACTTTTGAAAATATTAACACAAAATGGGGATGAGTCCATTCAAAACTATGTTATCTGATTTAAGGATTCATTGCAGTCCTTAAATTATTCCCCCTCGAATTTAGAGGTGCTATTTATCTTTAGCAGGGGTTTTCTTTTTCCAATTAGAGAAAGAGCATTACACAATCCCTTTGCTTCATTTGAAACCTTATAATGGGATGTGCATAAACATGCATGTGCTCTAACAAAATTAAAGACCAAATTACCTATTTATCCACCTAAAGGCAAACAAGTGTAGATGATATTTTGTGATTATGTAGAACCTCGGTCTTGTACACTTGGAAAACTCATGACCTTAGTTGTTCCTCTTAGTTCTACACATGCCTTTATTCTGCAAGCCTCACATTTGCTCCATATTGTGTCCTTTGGCTTATCTCTTTGTCTAACTAGCCTTACATTGATGACACAGACATCCCATCTTGCCCAAAATGCCTAAAAGGTACTTATCTTACACCTCTACAAGTTTTAAGCCTATGCCTGCTCTCTTTCTCCTTAGACACTAACATATGGGTTAGATATTAGCATCGACATTATTTTCTGACCTGATGCCAATGTCCAATGCCCTAAAAGTCATCCAATTTATAAATTAAATGTATTACAATGGTCAACCTAAGTGCTTTAATATGAGTTATCTCCTGATAGGATTGGTATAAATAAAATATCAACCCTCATTCATTCCTCACCTGTAAAAGGCCAAAAGAACACTCAATAAGCACTCAAGTTACCAAAAGCTTTCTTATTCTACTCTGTTTTAGTATCAATCAAAGGAACAACCCATCTATAGGTGTAAATTACTAAAGGAGTAGTTATAAGGTCATTTTTTATAAGTTATAAACTAGGTCACTATTATACTTGCTTTACACATTGCATGATTCATACACAAGCTAACACATAGGGGATAACACATGAGTTTGAGGCCCTCTTCTAGAGTATTGGGTATGTAGGTAGTGCCCTTTAAGAGTAGGGTCATTGTGGGTCAGCTCAACACCGCGTGCCCACTAACCCATTTTCCCCAAGGTCACATTGAAGATGCAAAAAGGTTTTACCATTTCACCAGGAGTGATAGTCCATGACCTAGATTTGAATGCACTAAAACAAAGGCAAAGTGAAACCCATAAGCATCTAGGTGGTCACATCCCATTTTAGTGAATATTATGTACATGACACTAACATCAATATCAGACACTAGCATCGACACAATTGTCCCATGCTAATGCAAGTATCCAAAGAGATAGAGGCACTAGATTCAAAATCTAACAACTATTCCAGAACTGTCTTCCTACCTGCTTCCCACCTGTACTAGATCTAACATTGTACTAGTGCTAGAAACAACTAAGTACTTTATTTTATATCATCTGCATATCTAACATAGTTATACTTTTCATTAATACTCTATCTCAAATTTATAATTTTAGCATATGGTACATCTAAGTCTAGCACATTAATTGGCCTACTATAGATCTGATATTCACCCTTATGCCCTATCATTTATACATCCTTAACTCTAACCACGAAAATAGGATCCATATCTAAATTAAGGTTAAACATTTAGTGAACCCTACCTTTGAACATCATTATTGCATAAGCATTCTCTTTTATATGCTTATCTCCTACCTGGTCCTAATCCTTGTGTTTTTTTTTCTATTTTATGATGGATGACATTGATTACTTTTATGATTATTACTATAAAACCCTTTAACAATCTCTCTAATCAGGGATCAAACTCCATTACTCTTGTATTCCTCCAAGTGCTAAGGCAAATAATATAAAAGCCTTGAATGGTGGTAATTACTATCCCTCTAATCAAGTCCATGCTCCCATCCTTTAAATACATGATGTGATCCATCCCAAGTAGGATCTAAAACATATGCCCTTGCCTTCTATACCAAAATTTATCCAGTGTGGAGATAAGGTACTCTCATTTGATTGTGATAATTTATGTTAAATCCATAAGGAAATCATGGATGATTTGTAAGTCATTAGTAAATGGGATGTTCCTTTGAGTTAATTGATTAAAACCCCTCCTATTCTTACATTTATAAAGAATATTACCCATATTAAGGGTGATAGTCCTTCTTGGCCTTAATTTGATATGGAATTTTTTTGAAAGGTTAACCAAGAAATTATGATATCTTTACCAAGTCATATTAATCCATCAAAAAAAAGGAAACACCCTGCATCTATAGATAAAAATAATATTAATATTCCAAATAAGAGACATGTACCAATGTTAAGCAAGGTGTCTCAATAAAATGAGATTCCTGCTCACCGAAAGAGGCACCTTGATCAATGCTTCCTCAAGCTCCACTTGTTATATCTTTACAAAAGGTGCATTGGTCAAGTTCTAAATCCATTCCAATCTCTTCAAATAATACACCAAGGGTACTAAAATTCAAATATCCATTACCATTACCTAGGTATCCAAAATTCAAGGATTACGAACTTACACTTATTATACATGAGGATGATGATACTCATATGCCTAGGTTCAAAAGAGGTGCTGATTTAGAACCAATGATAACACCTATATCAAACACCACAATCCCCATGGATTATCTTATATCTATGAATAACACTATTGGGGACCTTCAAAAATAGGTTTTTATACTTCAAATGTAAGTGGATTTCCAAAATGCAAATGTACATGTTACCACATCCAATAATCAACTTCTTGCATAATGTATACTTGAATAACCTTATCCCCCTAGTTTTGTATTACCACATTTACCTATATTAGGGCACCATAAAGATCCACTTGAGATGTTAAATATGTACATTCTCTTGGTCAATGGGCAAATGATGGCAAACTATTATTAAAAGTATTCCACATGAGCATTTTTGATGAGGCTCATAATTAGTTCTATAGGTTACCGAAAGGTTCCTTAACCACTTTTTCAAACTTGGAATATGCTTTCTTTATGGATTTGAATATTCACAAGAAACCAAAAATTACATTAGAACATTTTCATAATTTCAAACAACATGATAATGAGTCCCTTCAAGATTATACTATTTGATTCAAAAGTACATCATATGAGCTAGCATTTAGACCCTTAGATTTGGAATTACAATTTAAGTAGAGGCCTTCTTTCACCCTTAAAGGAAAGAAAATTTTATAAACAATGAGTCCTTCACTCATTTACATCTAGATATACATAGATATGTTGCATTCATACTTACTTATCCAACAAAGCTTAACATTTATCCATCAAAATACCAAAGTTTTATCCCTCAAATAAAATAAGGAGACCAATTGCCTAAAGAATATTATGAAAAAAAATGTGGCATCCCTAACCTCTATATGACTAATTTACAAATGCTCCTCAACATGGGACCGATCCAAGGTTCGAGTCCCATACAAGAACCTTAAAATGAACAAAATAACAAGTGTCCATGCCAACAAGATTTAACAATTACATTATACATGTGTGGCATTACCATGTTAATTCTACACAAGTAAAAACTACTTGTAATGTAAGACATTTACAACAAATGGGCTTCAATTTAACAAAATTACAAAACAAAGGAGCTTGGAAAGACTCCTTAGGAAACATAACAACACCAATTGCTTGTGGTCCTAAAGTAATTCAAACACGGGTTTGGGATATGCCTACCACATCTCCATATGCATTTACATTTAGAACTCTTTGGCTATACTAAATAGAAGTAAAAATTGACCATAATAAACAAGGCATTTCTTTTCCTCATGAAGGCAAATTAATATGTATTTACAATGATAACATTACATCTTCTACTACACATGCAAAACGTGAGGAAGAACATGTTATGTCCCTTTTAACCTAGTTAATCTCGATGCAAAAAAAGTAAAATATCCAACTCAAGGTTTTAATATTCATAATGGCGGGAGATATCTATGGCCATCATCCTCATCATCAAAAATACCAATATATATATATATATATATATATATATATTTGAAAATCCAAAAACACTTTCATCACTTGTTCAATTGGCTCCTTGGCATCTATGTGTTAGTTCTATGTTGAGGAATAGCATATCATTTTACTCCCACATACACATACATAGGAATACATAGATACATGCTACACTTATGGGTGTTGGGCCTTCCCTCTACTCATGTTATCAAGACGTTGGGGGCATCCATCTTCTATGATCTTGATAAACATAGGTTATATGATTTGATGATCACTCTACACTATCATGTTTGAGCTTACACATGTACTTACACATGCCTATTATCCATTCACATTACATAGGGTACTTTATATGCTATGTACTTGACATTTTTACTAACACATTTGATCCATGGGACATTATGGAATGTTTATGTTGGTTGCTTGTGATTTTCCTTTACACACTTCCTTGAGTGTTTTGCCTTGTTATTATCTTGCTTTTTTGAGCATTTGAATATGCTCCAATGTTTGCGACCCTTGTGCCTATGATTGCCTTCTTAGACATTTGAATATGTCATTCATTACTTTTATGGATAGTTGACTAAGTCATGTCCATTCAATTTTGCGGCATTTAAACATGCCCCTTTTTTACAGTCTCCTTGGAACATTACCTTTTGACTTGCTTTTGGGTGCTCTTATGCATGTGTACTTGTTTGCTCGTTGAACTTGTACTATTACTATTTAGACATTGCCATGATCTTTATCATACATCTTAGGCCTATATGTTATCACATTGGTTCTATGTGCTTCAATGTTACATCTACCTAGACATATTTCCTTCTATATGCTATATGGTTACATTCATAAATTTACAGTTGTCTTGCCCTTTTGAAGTGAGCTAAATAATAGGTACTATTTTTCCCTCATCTCAAAGCAGGGAATATTAATGGTGTCATGTCATTGTGACATGGCTTCCACATCTTTCATAGTTTCTAGATTACAGTGGGGGCATGCTTTGGAAGCATGTTCTCCACACTCACACAGTATATAATACTTACACTAGTTTGCAAATTAGTGGTTGGGAAATGACCAACCCCGGAAGCACACAATTGATTACCAAAATTCAAGCAACTTAATATGCGGAAATAACCAGAATCAACAAGTAACTAGAATCCAGAAATAACACAAGATATGAGAGACAATACACAACTTGTATTAATACTCATACAAAAAAGAATACAATAAAGAAGATGCCACTTCTTCTCCACCACCTCTTCAGAGGCTTCCCACACCTCAAGTGAACAGTACTTCTTTCCTCAAAGCTCTCTCTCTTAGGTCCCAACACCCAACTCAAACACTGAGTTGGTGTTCACCTTATACCTATGCTCCACACACTCCACAAGTGCTCCACGCACTCCACAAGTACACACCTATACTCCAAGTAGATCTCTCCTGATACTGCTCCCTGTTGTGTTGTTGTCCTATCTGATCTCCAACCTATAGATCAAGCTGGTTCTGCACACCTATGAACCTTGACCTTGCACACACACACACATGCATATCAATGATCTTACTTACCATGTAGATCTCCTATAGAAGCCATACTCACCTGATGACCAAGATCATACACTCCTAGAGAACCCTGCTGATTCTCCAATCCAGCACCCACCTTGGTACTGTGGCACTAGGAGGAACACACCATTGCTCACCTCACACATAGAAGGAGCTTATAACAATGCTCTCTTACTCTCTAGCTACACTTTTACAATACAACCATGAGTCTATTATATAGAACTCATCCAAACAATAATTAGACACCTAGTACAATAATTAGATCCGTAGCTCTTAGTCTATAATTAGCCCTAAGCATGCAAACACTTGGTTCATCAACTGACTGCCCGTAATATACTTGCAGTCAAACCACACAGGCGACCGACATCGGTCCCTATCCGCCTGGGGACTGTCGACGCTGGTCGATCTCTGACCGACGTCGATTTCTCTCCTGCCTTCTCCTACCGACGTTGATTGGCCTGATCGACACCGGTGTCTGTGACACTCCAGCAACTCCTCCAATGGCCTTATCCATGTCTGCATCAGTGAAGCTTTTAGCTCCACAATCTAACAATCTCCCACTTGGAGATAAATAGCTGCATTGTACCTGTACCTATACCCCGTCTAATCTGTTTCTTGGTTGGTATCCCTCTTTAAGCTCAATCCCAAAGACAACCCACCACACAACCTGTGATGTACCTCCTGTCATCCGAGTACCCTACCGCATCCGTTCCTATAAACACATGTAGTGAAGTCCTGACCCTAAATAGCATGAATCCCTGCTGCTGGTCTCTCTCAAATACCTAAGAATCCACTTCTCTGAATTGGCTCCTAACTCTCTAACAGCTCCCACTGCTTGGGAAAACTCAGGTCTATGCAAGACCTCATGTGATTTTGGACACTGAACTGTCCAACCCTTGGTGCACTCTGATTCTGCATCCTGCATCTCGCCAACACCTAATTCACATCAGCTCCCACTGGAGACAAAATCAACCTGTAATCTCCATGTCCCCCATGCTGAAGAATTTTGCTACTCCAAATTCTTCATAGCAAACCACTAAACTAATCTTACCCTTAGCTCAGTAAAACCCTGTATGTACACCCCTGCTAGCTAGCATACTATCCACATACAACAACAGAATGATGTTACGAACATCATCCCCCTGGTAAGTCAAACCACAATAGTTACCCTGACAATGACTAAAGCCATGCTTCGTCCTCCACCTGTCAAACCCTGTACCACTGTCTTACAGCTCCTCAAGACCGTATGACCTGGTCTTCTATCTCACGTGTCCATTCTCTCTATTCTTCAACTAAGGAATCCATTCGTCTTGCAGTGCTAACATACCGGCTGGCAACCCTACCAAATCTCCGTCTGGTTCTGCAATGTCTCCATGCCACGCTCCCACTGTTTCCTGGATCCTTCCTGCTCTGCAGTCAGCAACTAGTATAAAGAAGAGGAACAACGAATTTGATGCTTACTTACGTCTTCAGTCCTCCGTATGGGTGTTTGAGACTCCTTGACAACTCGCTGTCCACCCAAAATTCGTTACAGTGACCGACCTTGGCCACCCCACTATCTGCATCTGATCGACATCGTTTCTTGTGCCTGTCCTGACTACCAACCTGCCGTCGTCGGTGTCCTCCTGCTGCCAACGCCGGTCCTCGTGACTGACATCGGTCTTACATACTATTGACATCAGTTTTTTTTATGATGCTGGTACCTGTGTTTCCTGTGAGTGATGACTTTTTACTCGCGAGCTCTTTTGAATCAATCCCCATGTCCAAACTACCTTGCTCAGAAGTATCCAGCCCCATCCACTGGTCTCTATCCGCCATTTCCTCCAAGAACACCAAGGCTTTTCAGTTCTTAAGCCTATCAAATATATCTATCTTCTGCTTAAGAACATACATCTCCTTCCTGCTCATGTGACCAAGCCTACGAAGCCACGTCTCTACAACAAAAGAAGAATCAGTAATATAAACAAGTAGATAAAGAGTACCTGTTTTCTTACCACTAGATAATTCAAGTGCATCCATTGTGAGAGTTCTCATACATCTCCCATCACCCAACTCTTCTGAAGAAATTAGCCATATCTCTAAACCTGGGACCTACATGACCTCCTTCAACACCCATGTGTTGGCCGCCTGCAATTTTAGCTTCACTTCCCCTTTGCCAATTCTTTGGCAAGGCTTACCAGCGCCTCTATCTGGGGCTACATGGAAAGAGGCAACCGAATATGTAAGACAAGATTCAACTTTATCCAAGAAACCTCTCAGATCATCCTGTGCCACATCACCTGCAACATCTGCTTCTTCAGTTCCTCCTTGCTGATCTTCCACAAACCAATAATCTTCTTTTACCTGCTCTTTCTTTCCATCGGACCATAAGTGACCATCTGTGCTTTTCAATGCCTCCATCCTTAGCTTACTTTGATCTACCGTTGCTCTACTCCCACTCAATCAGAAACCCCTGAGAGTGCCCTGTAACCAAACACAAAACCGCTTCCTGCAACCTTAGCTCTGATACCACATGTTGGGAAATGACCAACCCCAGAAGCACACAATTGATTACCAAAATTCAAGCAACTTAATATGCGGAAATAACCAGAATCAACAAGTAACTAGAATCCAGAAATAGCACAAGATATGAGAGACAATACACAACTTGTATTAATACTCATACAGAAAAGAATACAATAAAGAAGATGCCACTTCTTCTCCGCCACCTCTTCAGAGGCTTCCCACACCTCAAGTGAATAGTACTTCTTTCCTCAAAGCTCTCTCTCTTAGGTCCCAACACCCAACTCAAACATTGAGTTGGTGTTCACCTTATACCTGTGCTCCATGCACTCCACAAGTGCTCCACGCACTCCACAAGTACACACCTATACTCCAAGTAGATCTCTCCTGATACTACTCCCTGTTGTGTTGCTGTCCTATCTGATCTCCAACCTATAGATCAAGCTGGTTCTGCACACCTGTGAACCTTGACCGCACACACACACACACACCTGCATATCAATGATCTTACTTACCATGTAGATCTCCTATAGAAGCCATGCTCACCTGATGACCAAGATCATACACTCCTGAAGAACCCTGCTGATTCTCCAATCCAGCACCCACCTTGGTACTGTGGCACTAGGAGGAACACACCATTGCTCACCTCACACATAGAAGGAGCTTATAACAATGCTCTCTTACTCTCTAGCTACACTTTTACAATACAACCATGAGTCTATTATATAGAACTTATCCAAACAATAATTATACACCTAGTACAATAATTAGATCCGCAGCTCTCAGTTTATAATTAGCCCTAAGCATGCAAACACTTGGTTCGTCAATTGACTGCCCGTAATATACTCGCAGTCGAACCACATAGGCGATCGACATCGGTCCCTGTCCGCCTGGGGACTGCCGACGCCGGCTGATCTCTGACCGACGTCGATTTCTCTCTTGCCTTCTACCGACTTCGGTTGGCCTGACCGACGCCGGTGTCTGTGACACTCCAGCAACTCCTCCAATGGCCTTATCCATGTCTGCATCAGTGAAGCTTTTAGCTCCACAATCTAACATATGTCATTCATTACTTTTATGGATAGTTGACTAAGTCATGTCCATTCAATTTTGCGGCATTTAAACATGCCCCTTGTTTACAGTCTCCTTGGAACATTACCTTTTGACTTGCTTTTGGGTGCTCTTATGCATGTGTACTTGTTTGCTCGTTGAACTTGTACTATTACTATTTAGACATTGCCATGATCTTTATCATACATCTTAGGCCTATATGTTATCACATTGGTTCTATGTGCTTCAATGTTACATCTACCTAGACATATTTCCTTCTATATGCTATATGGTTACATTCATAAATTTACAGTTGTCTTGCCCTTTTGAAGT
Organism: Torreya grandis; assembly: GCA_037957365.1. NCBI lineage: Eukaryota > Viridiplantae > Streptophyta > Pinopsida > Cupressales > Taxaceae > Torreya > Torreya grandis. The sequence continues at coordinate 4,388,329 of JARHVA010000200.1, read as the reverse complement.
GAGCTAAATAATAGGTACTATTTTTCCCTCATCTCAAAGCAGGGAATATTAATGGTGTCATGTCATTGTGACATGGCTTCCACATCTTTCATAGTTTCTAGATTACAGTGGGGGCATGCTTTGGAAGCATGTTCTCCACACTCACACAGTATATAGTACTTACACTAGTTTGCAAATTAGTGTGGGCATGTCATGATGACATGGCTTCCACACATTCATAGTCTTAGATTTAGTGGAGGCATGATTTGGAAGCATGTTCTCCACATACATTTCAATATGGTACTTATAATTCATAAATCTAGTGGGGGCATGCTTTGGAAGCATGTTCTCCACACCTACTCAATTTTTAGCATCTCTAGTTTATAGTGGGGGCATGTTTTGGAAACATGTCCTTCACATTGGTACTTATATTAATTTCAAATTTCTCCATATATAATGGGGGCATGCTTTGAAAGCATGTCCTCCACACTTGCATAGTTTTTTGAATTGGCCAAAGCACATAGTTATATGATTTCGATACACATTTATGGTATAATTATATACATGGTATCATTATTACATAGTTTCAAGATGAGACAAATCTAAGGTGCATATCTTATACAACATGTGCCTAATATTATAAAATACAAATCAAATTGAGATTTCAAAACTATTGCACATACTAATACCCAACAGACTTTAGTGAGCCAAAATCTACTGTAATAGTTGGTTCACCTTTTGATATGGTTGGAATGAATAAATCACTCAATCTTGTTAAGTTTTTAGTTTGGACTTGATAATCCAAACTCACTAGGTTACAAGTATCATTGGGTTTCACAGTTGATATAATCTCAACTACTAGGTGGTAACTCACTTTTGCTCCAAAGTTGGGGGCATGTACCTCTCTATCTCTCTCCCCCTCTCTCCCTCTCTCCTTAGATATATGCACTTTAAATAATTATCTATATTTATCCTAATCTTAGTTTCATAACCTTACAATGATACATCTTTTGTAAAAACAACTTGAATATAAACAAGATGATTACATCAACACATAGGTGTACTCCTAAACAATTTCAATATATTTTAAGTACTTTTGACCTTGATTATATGAACTGATTATACATTATAACATGCTCTTGGTTGTAGGTCAGTTACCTTAAAAACACTCAAATATGTCACTATCAAAGCACCCTAATTCAATTCAAGCAAAGACAAGGTGTGTTTACACACCCAGGTACATAATCCTTTCCTCTAAATGAGCAATTTCATTACTAGATTAAATGGGTTGCAAATGTAGATAATATTTTGTGATTATCTAGCACCTTAGTCTTATACACTTGGAAAACTCATAACCTTTGTTTTTCATCATAGTTCTACACATGCCTTACTTACGCAAGCCTTACATCTTCTCTATTTTATGCCCTTTAGCCTATCTCTTAGTCTAACCAACCTTATATTGATGATACAGACATCCCATCTTTCCCAAAATACTTAAAATGTACTTATCTTACACCTCTACAAGTTCTAAAGTTGTGCCTACTATCCTTCTCCCTAGATACTAACATCTGGGGTCAAAGAGTAGCATTTACATTATTGTCATGGCCCAATGCAAGTATTTAGTGCCCTAAAAGTCATCTAATTTACAAATGAAACATATTACAATGGCTAGCCTACGTGCTTTAATGCGAGTTATCTCCCAATATGATTGGTATAAATACAATATAAACCCTCATTCATTCCTCACCTATAAAAGACCAAAAGATCACTTAAGAAGCACTCAAGTTACCAAAATCTTTCTTATTCTACCTTATTTTGATATCGGTCAAAGAAAGAACCAAACTATAGGTCAGAAGTACTAAAAGAGTAGTCATCAGGTCATATTTGCCAAGTTACAAGCTAATTCACTAGTGTACTTGCTTTGCACATTGCATGATTCACACATAAGATAGAACATAGGGGAGAACTACATGAGTATGACGCCCTCTTCTAGAGTATTGGTTGTATAAGTAGTGCCCTTTGATAGCAGGGTTATTGCTGATCAGTTCGACACCGTGTGCCCACTAACCCATTTTCCCCCAAGGTCACATTGAAGATGCAAAGCTAGGGTTTTACCATTTCATCGGGAGTGATAGTCTATGACCTAGATATGAATGCACTAAAACTAAGGTGAAGCCAAACCTAAAAGCATCTAGGTGGTTACATCTTATTCCAATGAGTATTCTATACTTGACACTAATGTCAATATCAAACACTGGCATCAATGTAACCATCCTAGGTTGATGAGAGTGTCTAGAGACCTAGAGGTACTAGATTTAGATTCTCACAACCATTTTAAAACTATCTTCCTACCTACTTCCCACCTATGCTAGATCCAACATTGTATTAGCATTAGAAACAACTACGTACTTTATTTTATATTAGTTATATATCTAGCATAGATGTACTTTTTATTAATAACCTATCTCAAATTTATAAATTTAGTATATAGTACATATGAGTTTAACACATTAATTGGTCTGTTGTAGATATGATATTCACCTTTTTGCCCTATCATTTTTATATCCACAACCCTAACCACTAAAATAGGATCCATATCTAAATTAGGTTTAAACAATAAGGTACAGCTAATGTTTTAAAATTACACAAGCAAGATAAGAAGGCCATGACACAATCCAAAAACCCTATTCAAAATCAATAATTCATACCAAAGAACAAATAATAAAGGTATTAAATAAAGGAAAGGAACATACCTACATAGTACCTGCTATAGTTAAACCATATGCCTTTACAAAAAGGTAACCACTTCAATTTGATTGGTACCATGATAGACCATATGATATATTACGTACATTATTGGAGAAACAGATGATACGACTTCCTCATAACTCTCATAATCCACCACATATATTTATAAAGGTAAAGGGATAAGACTTTTACACTTATCATGGTATAAATAGGAACTGAGATAATGATTGTTTTACTCTTGAGTAAAAGCTTATACAATTGGTAGATTGAGGAGTTATCATATTTCAAGAAGATACATCTAGATCTCTTTCCCCTACTTATGTTATAGGCTATTCTAAAAGGGTCAAGTCATCCCATGTTGCTTCTCCTAAGGAACATGAGGTCCATCATCCTTTGTATAAGACCACCATTATTAGAAGTCCTTCTCCTAGCGTACCCTCTATCAGGATTTATCTTTCCCACACTCATCCTACTAAGGAACCATTGGTTGATCATGCTATCAATAGAGGGACATGTAGAGGAGACACACACACACAACATATTTAGGTAAATAAATTAGCACATACATATTCACAATATATTTATACATATACATCAGCTATAGTGACAAAAGAAAAACCAAAAGTTCCATTATCACATGATCATTATAGTCGAGCATTATTATTTCCAATCAAATTTCATTGTGTACAGTGATTACCTCATTGATATTAAATTAAAAATGCCATTGACATTGAAATATTTTATACAAATATTGTAATTTATTATATCTAAACATTAATTACACAAACAAATGCATGTAAACTAGATAAAAGGAATAAGAAACTGAAAAGCAAACATCCATTTCAATCCTAATATACCATGTAAACATCACCATGTATATCAAAGTGGTCTAAAGTTTGTACAAACAAAAACATCAGTCATACATTGGGGGCATATCCCCATGTGTGTACTCATTGTCACTATCTATATCCATAGACCTAACATCTCTCAATGTGGAGGCCCCTAGGTCTAATATGGGCCCGCATGCATGAGATAGCTCCCGTACCCTCTCCTTATATAACCCTAGTCACCGCAATGTCTCATCATGCTCCTAACGTAGGGCATCATATCACTCAATCAACATTTGCATAATATTTTTGACACTACAGTGAAGTATGTCTCATTTGTCTAGTTCTACACATAGCTCCTCACACTCAGTGGTCATGTTATGCTATGTAGCTACAAAAATTGATAAGGATCGAATATGGGTGCATGAGAACATATAGTATCAACCAATATCTCAATGAATACCTCACTAGCTATATCCATGGGCACACTCTGAGTGAGGTTCCACACTACACGATCAACCATGGTAGCCCACCCCTGATTGCCTGCAAACAAGACATATAAAATATAAATTAGCTATCAAATACTCTATCATTTAAATGTAAAAACTCAAGAGAATGATACTTATATGTGGATCTAATAAATGTTACATCTATGGGTGATGGTCACATGGGAGCCCCATCACCTTCATCTCTTCCTACACCTATAGTGTTTCTAGTATGGCATCAGGGGGGACAACTATCACCAAAAAAAATAATTGGAAATGGGACCCTGACCACCACTACAAATAACCATATGTACATCATCCCCTGTAGCTAGGGTAATCATAAGATCTTTCTCATTGCTAGCTCAGTGGGCTAGATCCATATGCGTTAGTGTCAGGCTATCATTGGGCCTATGCCTACTCCTCACTATTTGCTGCCATGAGTATGGCACCGACAACACTCCCATCTCTATGCTAAACTACCTAATTACACAATCATACTAAAAAAGATCATACACACCATGAACATGATTGACTAACCACATGATGATCTAGATCCTCTATAACTTGTGCCCATCCTCAGGCCATCTAATAAATGTCTTACAATAAGGCCATATAATTTGATCTGGTATCAATCTTCTAATATAGTGTGATACTCCATCGTGGTATGTGATCTACCATGAGGAAATACATAATACACTAAAAATATCTGAGGATAAGCCCAACCTACTAGGGGTCCACCAACATGATATACTAGTACAATATGCTCATAAGCTCACACAGTTAGCAAGGTCCCAACTCCAACATTGCCACCTCATCTCTCTAAAATGAATATGTACAAGTCTCTATACAAATGAGCTAATGTTGTACAACCTCAAGAATATTTGGTACCCTCTAGCTTAAAATGTTGAACAATCTGATATGTGTGATATAAATCACCATTGTTGCACCTTTACTACTATAAAATAAGTTAATAACACACAAATGAACTTCTATAATTATGGAGCATCAGCTCTGATAATACTATCAATACTAATCATATTACTCAGCTTTGCCTCTAGTGCCCTCTAGCTAGTGAAATACATATGTGACTACTAGATATAGCCATGACTTCCATCCCTAACAACCTGTGCTCTTTCACCTCTGATAGGCAACTAGAAAATATGATACACATCCTCCAAAGTCATCATCATATCCCCTATCAAGAGCTAAAAAGTGCAAGTATTTGGGTTCCATCTCTCAACCAGAGCTGTAATAAAGTGGACGTCATATGGAATATGCCCTAATCGTACCATATGGACCAATCCAACTTGAGTTATAATCACCCAATCAGCGACATCCAACCCTAACTCTACCAAAGTGGAAAAATGTCTCCCATACTAAAATTCTTGAATATGTATATCTTTCTACAAACAAAAATGACCAAAAATAGGTGTTAGTCATTCCATTGAAGATATAAAATGTAGGTTTTTTAGTAAAAACATCAAAAACTTAAAAGGAAGATAGTGTCAGACTCTACCATCAAAACAAGACACCAACACTAGACACTTGTATCTAAATTTAAACACTGACATTGATATCCCAATGATACTATCTAAAATTTTGATGCTAGTATCTGTCATCCCACTCAAAACAAAAAAATGACTAATTTAAGCAAAATTTAAAATTTTCAAATTTACCACTTAATTTCTAGGTTCACTTACTTACCAACTTGTTGAAATCCTAGCTGGCTAGCGTTGTCTGGAGTATATCAAATCTAAGTGGTAGGGATCTCCCATGCGACATTATAATTTTCTACTCAAAGCTAAATTTTTTAAAAAGTGCAAATTGCAAATGAATTGAAATTTTAATTCAAAGTTACTAATATACACCTTACAAGAATTTCAAACACACATCTCTTGAGCATCGGTTGCCCAAATCCAAAACCACAAGTTGCATTAGACTCCATATGACACGTTCTTTAATATTATACCAATTTAAAAAAAATTTAGGCCAAATTAAAAATTGCCTTTTTTTTACCTTGAGCTTATCTTAGAATCTATACAAAATACTATATTCCAATCCAATACTTTCCTAAGGTATATCACCGATACATAATCAATCCTTACTCGCTTGATTTATACATAATATTAGTATAATGTCACTTATTCCTTTCATGATGAGGTGACTTACACATTCATTTTTTTCCTCATCCCAAAAGGGAGGCATATTAGTGGGGACATGTTATAGGAACATGTTTTCCACAATTATATCAGTGCACACTTTTTTTTACAGATTTGGTGGGGGGGTAATGTCATGATAAAATGTCCTTCACATTTGTCATAAATTTAAATTACAATGGGGGAATGTTATGAAAATGTGTTCTCCACACTTACACCAAATCTTAGTTTTAAATTATAATGGGGGGAATGTTGTAGAAACATGTCCTCCACACTTACATCAGCTTCAAAGTTCTCTAGATTTACATCATAGTATATGGTTCAGATATATATTTGGGTTGACATTCTATACATTGGCACTACCATTATACATAGATTACACAACATTGGTGCTTCTGCCAAGTAAAATTCACCAATATATGTAGAATACTTCATTCACGTGAGATATGATAGGGGCCATGAACAAGGGTTAATTCCTTCTATTTATTCAGACATTAATTTATCTTCTAGATTCACTAGATTACTATGGATTATCACTATATCATGGACTTTTATCACATTATGGGCTGATACCTAGGATGGAGTTTTTTGAACTATTATTGAGCCTTACCCATTTGAAGCGGTTGGTTCTATTTATAGATTGGAGTGATTAAATCATCCAATCTCACCATGATATACATGCTGAGTTGTGTTGGTTGGGAAATGATACCCTAAACGATCGAAACACCACTCTTCTTATACTAGGTTGGGGGCATGATCGCCTCCCAATTCTCCCCCCTCCATATACAACACTGCCAGGGTGCAACCCAGCTAACCACTCATAAACTCACTCATATTCTTGGCCAAAAGATGGATGAGGGCTCATGTCCCCTTGCACTTCTTTGACCTCCATTTTAGAGCCATTTATTGTGAAATATAATGCAGAGATGTCTTTTATCCATACTCTTTATTTATTTTACTTTTTATTATATCTCATCTATAGGTTATATACATCAATTGCTTTGTGACAAGCTTTTGGTTGCAGGTAAAAAATTCGAGCAAAAAAGTTCAAAAGAAACTTGAGCAAAGATAAGGTGTGTTATACATACCGAGGTATGCATTTTATTTTCCTTTAAACTAGTAAATTCAGTTTCATGCATTACTACATTAAAGGGGGGAATATAGATACCAATATTTGGTACAAACACAATTTTATAGCATATTTTCATAGCTTTTGTATGTGTAGGCCTCTTGAAAGAGAGTTAAATATCTAGTGGCATGGTCTCATATGAACCTCTTCGGTTCCATCTTACTACATTTTCTTTATCTACCCCTTAGGCCTATATGTTGTAAAATTGCCTTTTTATCCAATTTATTATAGGGATCCCTACTTGTGTTTTTGGTATTTTTATATTTTTAGTGCCTAAATACCTATGCCTATGTTGGACAAATGTCCAATTATGACACAAGTGTCCTGACTTATATTTTTTTATCTTTTTCAATACTTTTCACTTTTATGACCATTTGTTTAGCCCCATTTGTTCATTTTGTTAGATTTTTGTGCACCACTAGATTCTAAATTCAAAATCAAGAGTCCCCTATATATACAAAGGTTATGGTTTAATTACACCACCGAGAACTTTTAACAAGCAAGTTTCAAATTAGTAAATACTTTACATTAAAAGCTATCAAATTGTATTATAGCATTGAACTGAAAATTTGAAGCATTTAAAAGGTCAATATGCACTTGCATCATTTATATGAAGGCTTACAATAGGATAAAGAACATATAGTCACAAGATCACCATTCCACACACATACCCAAGAGGGAGAACTACATGTGAGTCTGTGGCCCTCTTTAGATTATATGGCTATGTAGGCAACACTTAGCAATGACTAGGGTAAGTAGGGTTAGCTTGACTCACGTGCTTACCGCTCTTTACAAGTCATAAGAAATCAAAGGCAATAGGATCAGGGTTTTGATTATTTATTAGACTTGATGCATAGTTAGGCACATTCCAAATGACAAAACAACCACATTGGTGACAACACAACTCTAGTGGAAATTTAGATCCATTCTTGTATATATATTTTATACTAGACACCTGTGTCAAAGATAGAAACCTGCGTCGATGGAACTGCCAAGGATCAATGGAAGTGTCCCAAGGGTTAAAAAAATCACAATGTAGGGTAAGCAGATCTTAGAGATTTCCACTATCATGAGATAGTTATAGATCATTGTCACAGTCTAGAATAGAACATGAAATAAGATATGCTCTCTTTATCCTTTGGTTTCCTAGCATTTTACTATATTTATTACACATGTGTAAATAGGTAAATTTCCATAAATTAGTATACATGACTGAATTATAAACATTATCATATTACATTCAAATAATTTTATTTGCTTAAGTGTGTTTGCATAAAAACCCAAATAACATAAAACATTTCCCTCTTGTTGGGTGCCATTATTAACTTGTTGGTCTTTAACAAGGAAAACATTGCTAAAAAACATCTTTTTCCAACAGCTTTGACTAGTTTTTATTGATTTTAAGCTTGGTGACTTGTTTATCTCCTGAAACATTTATTTTACACATATTAATATTGGTTTTCCTAATCCAACATCATTTTATACTCATTTTCTAAATTCCTTGCTATATCTTCTAGCAAACGTATCTTCTTGATTGTGGGGCCATTTGTTGAAAATTTTCAATGTTTTACTACTATATCATCTAATTATACATAGGCTTTATTTGATTTACCTTATTTGAGTCATAGTCTATCGACAAAAAGAGGATATTTATATGTCATCCTAGCCCATGCAACATAAAAGTCACTATTGACTTGAATGTCAAATCTTCCCTTGGAAGAGAAAGGTATTGGAGGATATTTTTGCAAGTGTCTCATAGAGTGTGTACCATCTTGTTTTACAAAAAGCTCAATATGGAACTTTCACCCAATTGTTATAAATTGTGTACCACTCTATGGGGTACTAGTGATTTACATGTGTGTTTTCTTGAATAATTACACACATTCAAACAAGATATTGTAATAGATGGAAGAATAAACATCACACCTATGGAAATTGAAGCGTTTGGGTTTCCATAACATTTGTTGAAAGATACCTTGATAAATATATGGGTTCCTTTAATAAATGGGTTTAGTAGGTAATGAATAGAGTTTTTTTTCTCTCTTTTCCACAGGTTGTTAGAATTAGCCACAAGCAAAGACTTGTTATAAGTATGCGGATCATAACATAGAGCTTTAGGATTGAACACATTCATTAGTGGATTCATATTGTAAATCTACATATTTTGTAGTTTGAAATAAATATGAAATATGTGTGTAATGTGTTTTGTAATTTCCTTATCAAAGAGAAATAAAGGCAATGTTTGTTTTGTTCCATTATGCACAAGGACTATGCATATGCCCATTTTTTAGTATTAAATCCTTAGGCTACACGGTCTAAATTTTTGTTCATTCAACACCCTAACCATGATTGCATAAAAATTATTCACCATTGAGTTTGTTTTTAATTTACAAAGAGTCATTTAACTAGTACATATGTCTTAAATATATGTCTTGAGATTAGTTTCTTCACAATTGATTCTAAAAGAACTTAACTCATCTTAAATATTTTTATAAAAAAAAATCAAGAGATATAAATTTCAATGCACACATTTTTTTAATTGAATTTTTTTCCCCATATATTAAAAATGCAATATGATACATAAGCTTATCATACAAAAAAGTGAGTGGATGTGATCACACTCTGAAATGTCACAACGACTTAAGTTGATAAATATCACTAATGTAACTTAATAATATATGAAAATATTTTCAACCAAAAAGGTGAAATAACAACTAGCTAGAGACATATAAAAGAAAAAATAGTCCATGAGAAAACTCTAAGCAATGGGAGTACCATTGAGTGATAATGAAGGAAATAGAGGATCATTAGGTTTATCATCTTAGCCACTTCTAGTATGGGATTTGTCAAGTCAAGTACAAGGTTCTAACCTCTTGTTTTGTTTTGTTTATCTTTATCTTTAGTATTATCTTACCTAGTATGTGAAAAGGAGAGCAACAAATAGGATAATTTCCCTTGTTGCAATTCATACCAACCAGAGTGCCCTCCTCCCCCACCACCACTAACTAGAGGAATCAAAATCAGGGTTAGAAAATTCCACTGAGGGGAGCCACTGTGGTGCCTTTTTTAAGAGCAGTTCCTCCCCTATTGTCAAAATCCATGGGTTTGAGGAGGCAATTGGTCTCAAGGAGAATTGGAGGGACCTAGATAATAACTCAAGGTGCACTTCCCTAATGATCAAATAAATTATAGAGGTGTTCTACCTCCAGACACACCTTTTTAGTTTGAACATGTATTTGAATTATAACATTTGAGATAAGATTAACCATGTTAATAGTAGGAAAGTAATAATTAAGAATAACATGACTAAAAGTATCTTCATTTTTGTTCTTCCATAAATGAAAGAGAATCTCAACAAGGAATAAATTCCAAATTTGCATGTTTTATTTAGGAATCATGGTTAAATTACCTAAAATCACCATCTTCCAGGTAAATATTTCTAGATAGAAGGGTGGGAGGAGGGTGTGAATCTAATGCTAGGCTGATTGGGCATGTTTGTAGAATCAAAATATATGCTTTAGAAATTTTGGGTGGTTGCATCTAGAAAAAACAAAATGCACCAAATAAAGTGTGCCAATTGGAAGCCCTTGGTGAATAATACACCAAAAAAAGTGTGCTTGCTTAGGCTCTATGATAACAACCCACTCACGTTTAAATCTTATATTCTACATTTGATTTATAGAGTTAACTTTGCACTTGGCATTTAGAGCATAAATTTGTAGACGATGCGGAGGGAGGAGTTGATAAGATAACTTGGGTTTGCAGTGGTGAAAGTGGATCTCAATTGGCCACTTTTAGTTAGTCCACCATCTTCAAGGTGATTAAAGTGCCAATCTTATGAAATGCACATTAGCCATGGAAATTCAACAAGGTGATTGAAGTGCCAATCTTATGAAGATGCACATCAGCTATGGTATTTTGAATTTCCAAAATAGATAAATAATCACTAGCCTATGACTAATATGGAACCCTAATAATGTGCCAAAGCACCAAATCCCTGGTCTATTATAAAAAAGATTATCGATTACCTTGATGCCTATTCTAAACAATAAAAGGCTTTTGATTCAAGGTACAAGATGAAAAAGAAGCCCATGAAAAGTATGAATAATAAACCAACACAGAGAATGAAAATTTAAGCAAAGCCCAAATCTAAAGCGATCTCCATCCCAAATTAGGAGCATTTTAATAAGTTCCCAAGCCTTCCAAATACTCTTAGAAGAAAATGTGCCAAAAATGGTGACATGGAATTGTGTGATTATGAGATATTAGAAATTCAAGCTTTTCCAAGCTCCCTTTTCCCATAGAAATTCATTATGTCATATAATTACTAAGTATATTTTTCTAGACTTCTTCATAATCTAAGGCACGAATGATCCATTTGGCACACAAGGCATAACATTCAATTTTAATGTCTATAAGACCATGGCCTCCTATATGTCTTGGTTTAAAACAAATATCCTAAGAAAAATGGTAAAATGCTTTATTGATTTCATCATTGACCCACATGAAGTCCTTAAGAATTTTCTCTAGTTTGGTGTAAGAAGCCTTAAAATTTTCCCAACAAGAGGAATAATAAATGTGCATGTCAGCCAACACCTTGGAATAAATTTGAAATTTATTGCTAAGGAGATAGGTTTAGAAAACCAATAGCCAACTTTTTTCTCAACCCGTTGAACCATATAACCCCAAAAATCAGAAACAGTGGCTTGAAAATCAATGAGAATGCCCATAACCTTAAATTTTCACGTAGCTAAATCCAATACCTTTTATATTGAAGTATCCAAGTCAAGATAAAGGGGGGATAGATTATCCAAATAATTGAGTCTTATTCCATTGGATGGAGGAGACATAGGATAAATAAAATACATGTAGACATTCCATGACATTAGAGATGGATGTTTATTCTTCACCCAATGTGAGAAAGGAAACATCAACAAAATTCCTATTAACCATCTATTTATAAGATTGAGGAAGAGAGATCTCTTTAAACAATCCTCTGGAAGAATAATTTGCCAAAAAATAGTTGAACCACTCAACAACCAACACATAAAGAGAAGGGCAAAGAGGTCACCCTTGATAGATAGAGTGAAAAAGGCCAAAATATTCAAACTAAGCATGATTGATGGTGATACTTGTAATAACATCCTAGAAAATCATTTTGATTATGTAGACACATAAATTAACATTTAAGCTAACACAATGCACTTGTGACCTCTCTTGACACACTTAACTCATGATCTATCCTAGGGCATTTTTCCCACTTACTTCACTCTCTACATGATGAATCACTCTTATAAGCAACCTAAATCAGTCCAAAATGTCCCTATTTAGATCATTCAACAACCTAAGCTCACTAACAATCTGAATAATACCTTTAGCTTAGTATTTTTTACCTCTAGGACAATAACACCTTAGTAGGACAACAATGCACCCTACTATTATCCACTCCCACTAATTAATGCTTATTTTATTAAATTAAAAAGTTGTATAAGAGTTGTCCTACTATTTTATGAAGCCCCATCTAAAATAATTTCTAAAATACCACTATAAAATCATTTCAAACCATTTTACATACAAGGGGCTTCCACACTGAAAATCACCAAAATTTTAATCACACATTGAGAGAGAATTCCATATATCTCCCAGTTTTGATTACATACAACCCTATTAGACCTAAGGTAAAGTTTGAATACACCTTCAAGGTCATAATTCATATTTGAAGCACTTAACCACACCAAGATTTCACTAGCATATAACATTTTACACTAGTTTCACACACACCACTGTAGCATGGGAGAACTACATGGAGTTTGATCCCTCTTTAGATTATTTGTATGTAGCCAATGCTCAACACAAGGGATGTTGAGGTCAAAAATAACTTCAATTGCTAACCCATTTTTACTCTATTATTGCATTTGTCTTCTTGTCTATTGAGCTAGGGTTTTTAATCAAAAAAATAATTACATAATGGTCCCTGAAGCCAATCAAAATCTCTTGCATAATGCATAGAATAAGCAAGCAAAGGTGAACAAAACCTAGAAATCTTAGTTTTCTATTATCTACTAGACACCAACTCTCCCTAGGGATAACAACACCCCCATTATTATCGAGTCATAACACCATTGCCCAAGAACCCTCCCAGTTCCTATTTCTAATCTACACATAATCAACATAATCAATCAATCAGTCTCATATCCAAAAATAGTCCACATCTCAATTTTATAGCTAAGTTTATATTTCTATTTTGCACTTTCCATATTTATTATTTTTCTAGATTTAACAAGTTTCAAATTAGTTTATATAATTTATTGCATATATATAATAATCTATGCATTTATTGCATATCTATAACAATCTAATTTTACACATCATTTTGTCATATTAGGTAATCTATTTCCCTCATTTGCCAAATTTTGATAAAACATATTAGTGAACCCACTTATTTTTTAACATTAAATCCCTAATTTTCCCTAGGGATTCCTTCTAAAAAATTTTCCCTAGGGGTTCCTTCTAAAAAATTTTCCTCTTAGGGTTTCAAATTTAATTATGATTTCCTTATCATGTTGGAGTGTTTTCTAGAATTCGTATGTCTCTCTATTCTTGTTCTCATATTAGCCTTTAGAAAATTTAAAATGGATCAAAAGGAATCTCTTCCTCCTCTTAAACCTCAAGAGGATTGTCATGCCCATTTTTTTCTCCTTCTAAAACAAACATGACACAACCATTTCGCAACAACCAAACATAAAACTTGAGTGGCTATAGGAATTTATATCACTCGATTCTCATAAAAGAAAAACTTAAAACTATTATTATTATGTAAATAACACAATTCATTGATTAATAGATAAATAACTCTTTTCATTATACCACATGTTAAAGAGCTTGTTCACTAGCCTATGCTCATAGTCACAACATTATGATGTTGAGATGGTTGTCAAGATTAACCTCCACCACTACTAACGTAATTCACTCCATGTGGTCACTTCAACAAGCTCCTTGTCCATGCTAGCTATTCTTTGGGTTCTTGGGGTTACTTTTTCCACTTGTTACTCCCCATGCAACTTTGGGGAAAGTTGCACATGGTAAAAATTTTCAAATCCATTGACTAGCCACTCTATAGGGCTAGCATAACTTCCCTAGTGCTATAAAGTAGTAGGGTTGTGCCATGTGGTAGCATCCCACTAATTTTCTTACCCATAAGCTTGACACTTGGTACAAACATCTCTAGAATAGTGTATTAATAAGATTTTTCCATGTGTAAGCATCCCATTCACCTACTTGCCCATAGGCTTCACGCCCAGTACAAACATCTTCGAGATAGCAGAGCAACAAGATTTTTCCATGTGGCCACATCTTGCTCACCTGCTTAATGGAAGGATTTACTCTCTATACAGACCTCTCTAAGATTTTTCTCACTAAGATAATGCCATGTGGCAACATCCCACTATCCCTCTAACCTAGAGGTTTTCTATGCTATATAAACTTCTACAAGATCAGGGGTCACCAAGATGATGCCACATGGAAATATTCTGCTAGCCCAGTACTGATGGTATAGTAAGCCAAACTGACATCACTCATGGGTTATTAGTATGATGACACATGGCTTCCTCTGAACCACTCATAAAAAATCATAAAATTGACTAAGTCAAAAGGTTGCAAAAATACCCATCTAAAAGGCATCTAAGGCAAAGTCTAAGCGAATGAACTTAGTTGACAAGGCCAATCCGACTAAGTTAAAAAGATAAGAAAAATGACTAAGTTAAATTTTGAAACATTTCAAAGTGACTAAGGCAAATAAAATATGATTAAGCCACTTATCTACGTGGGATAATTCGACAAGTCTAAAATTGAATACCTAAGTGAAACACATAAAATGTCTAAGGCAAGAATATGAAGTTAATCAGTTGACAAAACAAGTATGAGTCAAAACTAAAGAATTAAAATTAAACTAATACTCTAATTGGTTTAGTATAAAACCTTAGATGAAATAGAGTTCTAGGGTCAAACACAACATCAATAATTTACTCAACATTCAGAAGAACTAACCTTCTCGTTGATTGTTTAAAAAGAAGGCATCAAGACTCAAATGTTCTCTCAACACTAAACCAATATTATCATTGGTTTAAGCCACTTATCCTAGCCAAAACACCTTTTAAGACATTTTTAAATCTATGTGTTGACTAGTATATCCATTGGAAGTTAAAACTTCTAGCATCAACATATAGGCCTAATCTGTTAAACCTGTTGGGGATCAACCAACAATAGATTACAATTATGAAAGCAATAAACACGGAATTAAATAAGATTGACAAGTAATTAGAATGAGATAACAACAAGAACAAGAGATACAAGAAACCATCCTAAAAACTTGTATTAACAAACTCTTTACAAAAGGAATACAACCGAAGAAACTTCTTTCTTCCACACCTCTCCTAGATGTATAGATCTCTCAATAGATCTCTATTCCTCAAGAGCTCTCTCTCTTAAGAACAATCAACTCCAACAAACCTGGATTGATTCAATTTTGTACTATTCTTCTCATACAATGAATTACAACAATAATTCACCCAACTACAATAAATTATCCAAAACTCTAATAAGCTAGGAAGATCTAATTCTACATATAGAATTAGGAGACTTGAGCATGCACTTCCAAGAAGCAGTTAAGCCACTTGAACAAGGGCTCTAAAAATAGTATTGCTAACAATAGAGACGCGAGCTTGAGACTGCAACTCAAACTCATCATACAAACACTTGCTTCTATCCACGGAAATAGCTTTCTGGACACGCAGATAACCGACGTCGATTCCTGCTGCTTGTCTGTGACCACCGTCGAACGATCCTCTATCGACGTCGGCGTCTCTGCAACTGCTCCTGACCGACGTCAGTCGCTCCTAACCAATGCCAGTGTCTGTGTAGACCTGAATCTGCTAAGTGTGCTCCTTGGTGAAGCTTTTAGCTCCACACCCTAACAATCTCCCACTTGGAGATAAACAGCTGCACCAGTACCTGTACAGCAACATCTTCTAGCTCCTCCATCTTTAACTCAATCATGAAGACCAACAGAAGTTGAATGAAGATTCAACTTCTCCTTTGTAACCGGCTTGGTTAACATATCAGCAGGATTCCTATCTGTATGGATCTTCTCCAGCTTCAACTCACCATCTTCCAGTACCTGTCGTATGAAATGATACCTTAGCTGTATTTTCTTTGTTCTTGAATGAAAGGCTGAATTCTTAGCCAAATGGATTGCACTCTGACTGTCACTATACAATCTGCAACTCTCATGCTCCCTACCAAGCTCATCCATGAACCGTGTCATCCATATCATCTCTTTGCTAGCTTCTGTGGCTGCAATATACTCTACTTCTGTAGTTGACAAGGCAACAACCTTCTGCAACTTAGATATCCAACTAACCGCAGTTCCACCTACAGTGAAAACATAACCTGTAGTGCTCCTCCTGCCATCCAAATCACCTACCATATCTAAATCTACATAACCATGTAGAGAAGTATCTGAACCTCCATAGCACAAGTGCTTACAGCTGGTTCCTCTCAGATATCTAAGGATCCACTGAACTACTTTCCAATGTTCCTTACCTGGATTGGCCATATACTTACTTACCACTCCCACTGCTTGGGCAATATTCGGTCTAGTACACACCATTGCATACATCAAACTCCCTACTGCAGAAGAATATGGAACCTTACTCATGTACTCTACCTCATCATATGAATTAGGACATTGTTCTTTACTCAACTTAAAATGTCCAGCCAAAGGTGTGCTTACCGGTTTAGCATCCTGCATATTGAACCGTTTCAACACCTTGTCCACATAATATTCTTGAGACAATATCAACCTGTGATTGTTCCTGTCTCTCTTAATGCTCATGCCAAGAATTTTTTTTGCTGCTCCCGAATTCTTCATAGCAAACGTTTGAGCTAATTTCACCTTAAGCTCAGAGATATCCTGCATGTGTGATCCTGCAACCAGCATATCATCTACATACAACAATAGAATAATATATCTACCATTATCAAATCTCTTGAAATACATGCAATAGTCGGATTGACACCTACTGTAGCCATGCTCAGTCATAAACCTGTCAAATTTTAAGTACCATTGCCTAGGAGCTTGCTTGAGGCCATACAAGCTTTTCTTCAATCTGCACACAAACTTCTCCTTACCCTTGACCTCAAATCCTTCTGGCTTTTCCATATATATTTCCTCATCCAAGTTTCCATGAAGAAATGCTATCTTAACATCTAGCTGCTCAAGATGCAAATCCTCAAAAGCAACCAAAGACAATACAACCCTTATAAAAGTCATTTTAACAACAGGAGAGAAAATCTCACCAAAGTCGATCCCTGGCTTTTGTGCAAATCCTTTCACTACCAATCTGGCCTTATATCTCATCTGTCCATTCTCACCTTCTTTCAAACTTTAGGTCCATCTGTTCTTGAGTGTTCTCTTACCAGCTGGCAATTCAACCAAATCCCATGTTTGGTTCTCTCTTAAGGACTCCAACTCCTCAACCATGCCACGCTCCCACTGACTCTTGGACTCTACCTGTATTGCTTCTTCAAAACTCTCTGGTTCTCCACCATCAGTTGGCAATAAGTAAAATAAAGAAGGAGAATATCTAATTGGAGGCTTACTCACCCTTTCTGACCTCCTGATGGGTGTTTGAGACTTGTTCACAACACGCTGTCCACCCAAATTCTCTGACAGTGACCGACCTCGGTCACCTGCAGACCTGTTACTGGCCGACATCGATTTTGCCTGACTGACCTCGGTACCTGTCCTGCCGACGTCGGTCTCTGTACGGCCGACGCCGGTTTCTATCCTGTCGATGCCAGTTCCCAACCTGTCGACGTCGGTCTCTGTGTTTTCCTGCAAGTGATTATTTCTTTTTCCCGCGAGCTCATCTTGGATTTTCACCTCGTCCAATTCACCATTGCTCTGCTCATATTGATTTAGCTTCCTTAGCTGATCACAATACATCACTCTTTTGTTGAAAACAACATCACAACTCCTGATTACCTTGTTAGTTTCTAAATTCCACAATCTGTAACCAAAATCATCTGAGCCATAGCCAATAAACGTGCATCTCATAGACTTAGCATCAAGCTTCTTTCTATTTTCCTTATCTATATGCACAAAGGCTTCACAACCAAAAACTTTGAGATATGAGAGATCAACCTTTTTACCTGTCCATGCCTCTTTTGGAATACCACCATCCAGCGCTGTAGAGGGTCCTCTGTTAATCAGGTATACTGCAGTGTCAACAGCTTGTGCCCAAAACTGTAAGGGCAAATCGGCATGCAATCTCATACATCTTGCACGCTCCATTATTGTCCTATTCATCCTTTCAACAATTCCATTCTACTGAGATGTCCTTGGAACCGTCCTTTGCCTACGAATTCCATGCATGTAACAATAATCTCTGAACTTATGACTGCAGAACTCACCGCCATTGTCTGATCTCAGGCACTTTAATCTCTTACCTTTTTCATTCTCAACCATAGCTTTGTAAACCTTAAAAGTCTCAAATACATTAGATTTACTTCTAATACAATAGATCCATACCTTCCTTGTAGCATCATCTATGAAAGATACATAGTACTGTGATCCTCCAATGGAAGCAACCTGAGCCGGTCCCCACACGTCTGTGTGAACAAGCTCTAACTTATGTCTCTTCTTAGTAGACCCAGTTTTGAGAAAACTAACCCTTTTCTGTTTTCCAAATACACAGTGCTCACAAAACTCTAGATCTATGCCTTTTAAATCTGAAAGCATACCTTTGGACTTAAGAATTGACATCCGCTTCTCACTCATGTGGCCAAGCCTTGAGTGCCACAATTTAGCGTCCACATCTGAAGTAGATAATACAGAAGGAGATTTGTTAGTAACACAATTACACAAATAGAGAGTACCTTCTCTCTTTCCTCTGGCCATAACAAGTGCACCCTTGGTCACCTTCCAAGATTCTGCTGTGAGAGTTACTGTACAACCCTCATCCCCTAACTTTCCTGCAGAAATCAAATTTCTCTTCAAGCTAGGAACATGCATCACGTCTCTCAACACCCATGTGTTGTTATTCTGCATCTTCAGCTGCACTTTACCTTTGCCAATTATTTTACAGGGCTCATCATCCCCTAGATACACTATTCCAAAATCTCCATGGATATAGTCACTGAAATATTCCCTATTAGGGGTAGCATGAAAAGATGCACCAGAATCTAGTACCCAAGATTCTATATTATTATGCAGAGAGAAAATTAAAGCATCCTGTGCAATACTTGCAGTCTTGGCTTCTTCCTTTCCTTTGTGTTGATTGTCCTCCTTAGGCTTTGACCAATAATCTTTGCTTATGTGCCCCATCTTTCCACAATTCCAGCATTGTGGCTTCCTGCCATTCCTGGATTTAGATCTGCCTTTCCCCTTAGATTTGGATCTTGATCTATCATTCTTGCTCTTCTCTTTATGCCTTCCCCTGATCTCAAAACTTAAAGCGTTCCCAGATGCCTCTTCTGTGCTTTTCCTGCATATTTTCTCATTCAAGATAACACTAACAACATCCTCTACTTTCAAAATATTTGATGCAGATGCAGTATTACTTACTGCCATTACTAAGCCATGCCAGCTTTCAGGCAAAGAACATAATATCAAAAGAGCTTTTATTTCATCATCAAACACTATATTCACTGAACTTAATTGATTCACAATTCCATTGAAATCATTCAGATGAGTAGAAACAGATCCACCTTAATTCATATGCAAATTAAATAACTGCTTCATAAGATATACCTTATTGGAATCTGAGGGTTTTTCATACAAATTTGCTAACGTAGTCATCAACTCTACCGTAGACTTTGCCTGTGATAAATTGGATATCACAGTGGATGCTAGACTCAGTCTTATAGACCCCAGAGCCTTTTTGTCAAGAACTTCCCATTCTTCATCCTCCATGTCTTTGGGCTTCTTTGCAACCCCACCTAACGGTAAGTAGAGATCTTTCTGATACAGATAGTCCTCTATCTGCATTCTCCAATGTTGGTAATTTTTGCCATTAAACTTTTCCATTCTTAATTTACTTTCATCTGCCATTGCTTCTCCCACTCAAACAAAAATCCCTACTGAAACTCCTGTGAGAACCTGTAATCAATACACACTACACAGATCTGAACCACCTGTTAGTGAACCTGGGCTTTGATACCAATTGATGGATATCAAGCTCTGAACCTGCAACCTAGGCTCTGATACCACTTGTTGGGGGATCAACCAACAATAGATTACAATTGTGAAAGCAATAAACGCAGAATTAAATCAGATTGACAAGTAATTAGAATGAGATAATAGCAAGAACAAGAGATACAAGAAACCACCCTGAAAACTTGTATTAACAAACTCTTTACAAAAGGAATACAACCGAAGAAACTTCTTTCTTCCACACCTCTCCTAGATGTATAGATCTCTCAATAGATCTCTATTCCTCAAGAGCTCTCTCTCTTAAGAACAATCAACTTCAACAAACCTGAATTGATTCAATTCTATACTGTTCTTCTCATACAATGAATTACAACAATAATTCACCCAACTACAATAAATTATCCAAAACTACAATAAGCTAGGAAGATCTAATTCTACATATAGAATTAGGAGACTTGAGCATGCACTTCCAACAAGCAGTTAAGCCACTTGAACAAGGGCTCTAAAAATAGTATTGCTAACAATAGAGACGCAAGCTTGAGACCGCAACTCAAACTCATCATGCAAACACTCGCTTCTGTCCACAAAAATAGCTTTTTGGACACGCAGATAACCGACGTCGGTTCCTGCTGCTGTCTATGACCGCCGTCGGCCGATCCTCTACCGACATCGGCATCTCTGCAACTGCTCCTGACAGACGTCGATCGCTCCTGACTGACGCCAGTGTCTGTGTAGACCCAAATCTGCTAAGTGTGCTCCTTGGTGAAGCTTTTAGCTCCACACCCTAACAAAACCATAAGCAAGGAATTCAGGCAATGGATGCTCATAAGTGAAAATACATAGATAATATAGGGAAATGATTCCCTTTTTTTGACCCATAAAAGGATGAAATCACAAAGGTTAAACCCAACAAATAATGCTTATCATTTTATCAAAAGAACCATGTAGACCTAAGAGTTACTCCTCATTTGGTAAATTCCTTCCAAGAAGATCCACTGTCAAAACTCATTGAGATTCTTATTAACATGGCTCAAGAGTTCTGTAAGATTTTATCTTACTTAGGTTATGCCTTATCATACAAAGGTTTTTCATAACCATATTCAAATCGATAGAAAATAAACTTATACCTATCATCCATAGAATAGAAAGTCTAACTCACTTGCCTTCAAGATAATAGATTCTTCATATAAAAGTCATCTAAAGTAATACCATTACAAACAACCCAAGATGCAATGAATAAGCATTCACTAGATATTCAACTCAAAATTTATATATTTTTAATAAGGCCCTTAACTTGGCCAAGCTCAACCATGAATATACAACATTTATAAGGATTCCATTTAAGATAATGGATAATGAGTTCATCATAAGGAGATACAAAATCATATACAAACAAGAAGACTATTCATTAGTTCACTATAGTAATAACTAAAACATTTGGTTGATAAAATTCATAATAATAGTGGCTCACTTCTTGTCCCACAATAAGTCAATAGTATATAAATACAAATTATTCAACTGATAATAAATAATCCTTGGCTTATAGCTAGTTATAGAAAGCAAGAAAGCACAGGTAGTCAATAACTGAAGACAACCTCCTCTTCAATCCAAGTGAAACTTTGGCCAATAGAATGAGGCTCACCTGCTAACCTTTTTCCACCCCCATGCAACTACTCTAGGCACCCCTAGGCATGAATCCTAGCTCCAAGCAAGTTCTCATCATGGTATAAGGAAAATAAAGAAACGGAGGCAATCAAGACGTCTAAGGGTAAAGGAGATCGATACTCCTAAGGCGATGGTCTAAAATTTTCATAGTCAAAGAGTTTACTAACCTCAAATCTATTTATGTAAGCATAAAATCATAAAATGAGAACACACAAGGGTAACAATCAACAAGCATAAACCGATTAGATAAGTTATAAAAATAATCATGAGAGGGCTTTAAAAGCTACCATCATGTCTAACATGAGAGTCCTAACCCTTATTCTATCATGAAGAATGTAACCATTCAAGGTATCCCAAGTTTTTCATGTTAGAACCTTAATAACTGAGTAAGTATAACTCTTAGTAGCTAGGACCATTATGGAGGAATATTTCAACTCCAAAATCCCACACAAGGGCAATAAAATATGGGCCAACTCAAGCACAACCATAGAGAAATAAGTAAAAAGAAGAAGTAATCCAAGCAACCTTACTCCTCTTGACATTGTAATTAATCAAGAAGCACACAAACTTCATTTAGTTAATTACTAGAATATTCAAGTCATGAAACACCTACCAAATGATCTGGGCCCTCCTTGGATCTTCTCTAAAACTTTTCTACTAGCCAAGGTTCTCCCTCACTAGGCTCTCTTCTTATTTTTATTTCTTCTTTTAGGTTGGACCAAAAGTTCTTAGTTCCAAAGTCCATAAAAATAGAAATATTTTCCAAGAGATCCACCCTCCTCAAATAGGAATTGACTCCTTACAACCTAATCAATACATGCCATGTGTCTGTTATTTTTTTGGATCAACCAACCACTCTACTTGTTAGTCCATGCCTTCATAAATGGATGTTCTCTTTACCAGTATATAATGGTGCATTTCAACTCTATCAAAGTCCTATGGTTGCTTCTAAAATAACCCACCTCCCTACACAAGGCTCAAGGCAAAGGAAATTAATGACAAGTCTGTAATTCTACCATAAGGCATTCGAGACATTGGTCTACTTCATCCTTATGTATTGAAGATGACCAACCAAAGGTGTTTCAACCAACCCAACAATGATTACAATCCATTAAGATATTCCAAGACTAAATAAAGGGTTGAATGGCATACAAGACATTCAATTAGGATCAGGAAAGGTTCAAGATAAGATTTGGGTTAAAGGTAAGATTACACATGATACGACAATGCCTGGCATAGTCCTTGTTCCCTTGTTGGCAATGACCTGTTCCTACGCACTTATTACACCCATGGAATTCACTATCCTTATAGTCAAAGCTTGAAATAATAAGCATGTTAGATCATTTACTTAAACCCATGTAATTATATTTCTAATTAATTCATAAGGTCATGAAGTGGGATCAATATAACACCTAGTAAAAGCATAATCTCAATTATAACATAAGGTAATAATTCAAGTATTGCTTAGCCACCCTTACCATTTTCATGATCCACCCACCTTGAAATCATCACCACAAAGGGAGTATTACCATTGATCTAGCATAGTAACCTTGTCCATACCTGAAGCATGTTTCAATGCGTCGTGAATATCATTGTTTTCCAAAGTCAAATAAGAGTATCAATAGTCCCCTATTAATTATGTATCCAAAGTTGAGATCCCTATAGTACCCCTAGTAGGGATATTAGTTTTATCAGATAATCTTATGCTAATTAAAAATTGAAGTTACTTATTGTTCATGAGGTGCATTAAATTCTCCCCCCTTTAAAGGGGCATCGTCCTCGATGTATGATCGCTTTGTTCATCCATCGAGGCTTCCAATAGCAATTGATCTTCAATCTTTTTGATACCAATTCTCTTACTAGCTTTAGAATTGTGTGACATAATCACATTATACTTGTAGCTTAAGTGATGAATTCCATTTATAGAGGCTCCCAAATATTGGTCCATAAGTTGAGAGAATAACATGTCAATCAATATGTATGAGGCTCTTAGGATATTGGTCTGCCAACCAATATATCCACATGAAACTCAATATGTAAGAGTCTCTCAATATTTAATACAAATAAATGATCATCCATATGTCCATAAAAGTGAAGTTAAACATCTATAAATAAAGAAAATTAGTAGGCAAGCTTCCCTAATATAAATAAGCCCTGCTATTTGATTGAAATAACAAGAGAATACCTCACTCCATTACTTTTTCCCAATGGTCATTGGTGAGTCAAACAACCTACCATCATGCTTAACATAAGAGGACATTGACAAGCTACCACTATATTAATTATGTGTCAATCATTGTATATATTGCCCTCAGGACATCGGTCCACTAGCCAAGTATATGACATATAAATGACCCTTAACATCATCAATGTGTAGAGTGAAATAGATAGTCAATATAGAGATGCCACCTGACATCATTAATACACAGAGAAAAAGATATAGTCGATATATAGATGGCCCCTGACATTGTCAATGCACAAATAGAAAGATATAGTTGATATGTAGACAACCCTTGACATCATCATTGTGCAGAGAGAAAGAGATAGTTGATACGCCAAAGGCCTTCAAGACATCGGTCCACTAGCCATGATCCAGGTGCAAAGTGAAAGAGACACCTTAGTTCCTTTGAGACACCTTAGTGTCTAAAACCACAATGTATGGTGGGTGAGGAAGGATGGGGTCTTGAACCTAGGTGGCAAGTTCCCATCCTATCCCATTAGTTATTTTTTGACCTACTTCTTCTCCCCTATACTTGTCTGAAGTGATAAATATGTACATATTAACACATGAAACTAGTAGAAGAAAGCATCGCAATCATTTGAAGAGATATCAACTAATCATGTAAGTGAAAAATCAATAAAATAAGACCAAGCAGTCTTAATAATGAAATCAAATCCAACTAAAATTCATCAACAAATTACATGATCAACCTTTAGCTTGAAACATTCAAAGGGAAGAAGAAAACAATGTTGGTTTCCAAGCAATATAAACAAAATCTCAGACAACTTAAGTTTGATAAGCACATTTAGCAAAACGTAGATCACATTATGATCACTAGGTAACTTAGAGAGTCATTTAAGGGGAGAAGGAATAAGGTAAGAGGGCATCGGTGATCTACTACCCATCCATAAAATTAAACTCCATCACTGGCATAGGGGATATGTTCCACCGACCATTACTAACAAAATTCCTTATAGAACCAATTACCACTTCATCATGTCAAATTCAATGTTGTTTGAGAGATAACATGTAAGAGGGTGATGCATGATAGCCACTACACAAAATGATATAGTCGATTTTATGAAATAACATGTAGGAGGGTGCTACACCACTACCACTACACATAATGATACAATCGATCTTATGAATTTAGGAATGCTATACATGTGCCTCTGTAGAGGTCATACTTATGAATGTTTTATATTCATCACTTTCCAAGGTGTGATATTTTGTTGAAATTAGGCCTTACCAACATTCACATGAAAATTTATTAATAATGTTGCCTCCAATTAGGTCCCACCTTACAACCTTAATATTCATGGCAAGAAAGATGCAGAGCAATCATAGGGCACCTATATGGTCAAATCCCTCTGATTCTTATTGGCACATAATGCTCAATACATTCTAGATGCTTCAAAACTAGGAAGATATGCTCGTAACCATTTAACATGCACCCACAAATAGCATCATAGGTTAGGCTATGCTCTTATATGCACAACAAGGTAATTAACATCCTAAAGCTATTCAAATATGACATGCTATTTTCATCAAATAATAATTATGCAGATACATACTTGATCTAATTAGTTCCAAGGAGATTCATCTTACCTCTTAATTAAAAATGTAAGATTACCATCAACTGGTTATCATAAGCAATATTAGATTTATTCATAGAGAAAGCCATAACCTCAATACTAGAGTATTACCATATCATGGTTCATCAAACGGTCTTAATGCTCTAAACAATAAGAGAGACTTTCTATAATATTCTCATAATTTAAGTTTAATCAAGTCAGTAAATAATATACATAACATTTAGTTTATCAAAATTCAACCAACGTTAGAAAGGCAATGAACTCAAATAGATCATCCCT
The DNA here is from genome assembly GCA_037957365.1 of Torreya grandis. Classification (NCBI taxonomy): domain Eukaryota; kingdom Viridiplantae; phylum Streptophyta; class Pinopsida; order Cupressales; family Taxaceae; genus Torreya; species Torreya grandis. Next base: position 4,362,032 of record JARHVA010000200.1, on the reverse strand, counting down.
AGAGCTCCTGTAGTTTTAACCCAGGATTTGATACTAAAATGTCATGCCCATTTTTTCCCCTTATAAAATAGATGTGACACAAACATTTTACAACAACCAAACATAAAACTTGAGCGAATATAAGAATTGATATCACTTGATGCTCATAAAAGCAAATCTTATAATTACCATTATCTTGTAAATGGTGCAAGCCACTAATTAATAGGTAAACAACTCTTTTCATTTGGCCATACACTAAATATCTCATTTATTGGCCTATACTCACAGTCACAGTGTTATGACATTAATATCACCATCAAGATTAACCTCCACCACTGCTAACACAATTGGCTCCACATGGTTGCTTCAACAAGCTCCTTGGCCATGTTAGCTTTTATTTAGGTTCCTAGGGCCACTCTTTCCACTCGTGTCTTCCAAAATGACTTTGGGGAAAGCTCCACATGGAAAAAATTCACAAATTCATTACCCTACCACTTTACAAGGCTAACATAGCTTCCTCGAGGATCTAGAGCAATGGGGTTGTGTCATGTGGTAGTATCTTGTTAACCCACTTGCCTGCAACCTTCGTACTTTTGTATAGATGTCTCCAGAATAGTGAAGCAACAACATTTTTACACTTATCAACATCCTGCTCACCCACTTACCCATGGTCTTCATGCCCAGTACAAACATCTTCAAGATAGTGGAGTAATGATATTTTTCCACATGGTCACATCCCACTCACCCACTTGCCCATAGACTTTACACTCTATATGGACCTCTATGGGATTGAAATTTTCTAGGATGATGCCATGTGAAAACATCCTATTAACCTATTATCCTAGAGGATTTTCATGCTATACAAACTTCTTTGGGATCATGGGTCATTAGGATGATGCTATGTGGCAACATCCTGCTAGCTTGACATTAATTATATAGTAGGCCAAGTTGACATCATTCTTGGGTTAGCAAGATGATGAATCGTGGCTTCCTTTGGACCACTCACAAAAATCATAAAATTGACCAAGGCAAAAGGTCACAAAAATACTGATCTAAGAGGTGTCTAAGGCAAAGTCCAAGTGGATGAATTTAGTCGATAAGGCCAATCTGACTAAGGTAAAAAGACAAGAAAAATGACTAAGTTAAAGTTTGTAGCATTTCAAAAGTGACTAAGGTAAACATAATACAATTGAGCCACTTATCTATGTGAGACAATTAGGCAAGGCTAAAATTGAATGCTTAAGTGAAGGATAGAAAATATCTAAGGCAGGAATAGAAAGCCGATTAGTTGACATAACAAGTTTGAGTCAAAATTGAAGAATCAAAACTGAAATCAATACTCTAATTGTTTTAGTCTAAAACCTTAGACAAAATAGAGTTCCAGGGTCAAACACAATTGTTAGACAATTTTTTACACCCAAGTTTTGCATCTTTCTTTTGGCTAAGTGTAGCATCCTTATTATTTTATCCCCACAACAAAAAAGACCAAGTGTTATTTCCTTCAAAAGCCTTTGTTTTGGGTTTTTTGTCTAAGTCTCAAAGGAATTGTTTCAGACTTTTTTTTGAAATAAAAAGGTCCGAAGGAATTGGTCCTTTTTAGGTTTTTTGAAGGGTACATTTCAGGATTTCTGAAGGATCATTTCTAAAGTGAAGGGACATTTCCATATTTTCGAAGGGACATTTTCATTCTATCAAAGGATCTTTTTCTCATGAAAGTGTCCTAAATAGGTTTTCCAAAGGGTACTTTACGATATTTCTAAAAGAAATGTCCCTTACATTTTTTCTAAAATAATTGTCTCTTGCAACTTTTCTAAAGGATTTGTTTTGGACTTTTTGTCTGAAACAATCTTTCTGAAGGGTCTTTTTCTCTTACGAAGGGATGTTTTCAACTTTTTTGAAGGGCGCATTTCAAGTTTTTGAAGGGACACTTTGCACTTTTTCGAAGGGCATTTTCAACCTTTCTGAAGGGTCTTTTTCTCAAAAAAGTGGTCACTTGCAAAATTCTGAAAGGTACTTTCAATTTCTATGAAAGAATTGATCCTTACAATTTTTTTGAAGGAATTGTTGCAAACATTTTATCCAAAACAATTCTTTGGAAGAGTCATTTGCAAAATTTTGAAGGAATTGAACACTTCAATCTTTCTGAAATAAATTGTTCCTCATGCAAGTGCTCTTTAAAAAGTCAAAAAATGTCCTTTGAAAAGTTTGTGAAGGACACTTGCAAAATTTGAAGGGCCTTTTCCTCAAGAAAGGGACACTTGAAATTCTTCCAAAGGGTCTCTCCTTTGAAAAAAAAGGTCACTTGCAAAAGTCCAAAGTGTCTTTTTCTATGCAAAGTGCCCTACACACTTTCTACCAAAGGGTCTTTTCTCGAGAAAGTGTCCTTTTTAGGCTTTCCAAAGGGACATTTAAATAATGCTGAAGGGCATGTTTAAGCTTTCAAGAAAGGTGAAATGAAAATGCTGAAGGGTTATTCTCAAAAAAAGTGTCCTTCAAAAAGTTTTTGAAGGGACACTTGCAGAAAGCATGAAAGAATTATTTTGAATATTTTTTCCAAAATAATCTTTTTGAAGAGACACTCCAAAAGGCTCGAAAGAAATGCCTCCAAAGAAATTATCTAAGAAGAATGATGGTTATATGGATGTCAACTTTAGGATGATGGAATAGTTGTTGGTGTTCAAACAAGAGGATTCAAAGCAAATCCAAGGGCTCACATTCTCCATCCATTAAAGGATCATAGGGCTCATCTCAATATTGATTAGATTAGGATCAGAGTCATTTTTGTTGACCAATCAAAGGAAGAAGACAAGGCTAATAGAATGAAAATGACTCTCCCCTACACTGTTGCACACCTCTGTGAGCCGATGGGAAGCTGCTAGCACTAGGACAAATCTACAACAAGTGGACTCTCTTGTAATACTTGCATTGATGATATTACTCAAAATATATTGATTCCATTTGGAAACCATTGGAGAAGCATCTTTGAGAGTGCAAGCCAAGAGTGTTCAACGGAGGTGACATGAATCAATCAGATGGCCCGAATGAGCATCATTGGCAAAGATGAATGTAGATGGAGATGGAGACTCCTAAAAGATTGATTCCTCTCTTTGGTGCCCAAAGGCCTCCCCCTCTCACTTCCTCTATGGTATATATATAGCCCTTGTGCTAGTGTAAAAATAACCACATAGTGTATGGTGAAGCCTTGATGAATTGATGTCATTTTTTGCCTTTGAGCATTGGTACAAGTCTTTTTATTTGAAGTTCTAAGAAATTGTCTGAGTGTGTGACATATAGTGTCAACAAATGATGGTCTTCATACTTTTGTCCTTTGTCCTTCATGCCTGAATAAGAGTTTTGGGTATAACAGGTCATATAGAGTGCATCCAAGTGTGTTAAATTTTTGCATGTGTATAACCGTTCTTGAATGTACATGTTGTCTTTTAGTTCATTTGCCTTGTGTCATTTCATACATCTCGCCTCTATACTAAAATACTTATGTTATAATCTTTAGAGCTTGAAAATAGTCTGTGTATTTTGTTGTATCATGCACTAGGGTATGGCATTAATGTGGAAGATAATCTTGGTGCATCACCATTCTTAGAACAATTTTTCTTTATGCAATTTCTAACTCTTTTCCCTTCAATCAAATTGGTGCAGATAGAGGTTGTTTTGCAGAGATACATTTAGGGAGCTAGCCCTTTAAATCTAGAGGTCCATTTCCTCTATAGGTATACCCACATGCCTGAAAATGTCCCAACGTTGCCCAAATCTCAAAGAGGATTGAACATTCTCTTCTAGGGTGCAATATTTGGATACAACAACAATAACATCAATAATTTAATTAACATTTAAAAGAACTAACCTTCACATTAATCATATTAAAATAAGGCATTGAGGCTTAAAAGTTATCTCAACACTAAACCAATATTGTCATTGGTTTAGTCGACTAACAGATACTTTTAAATTAACTTATCCTAGCTAAAACACCCTTTAAGATACTACTCAATCTATGTGTCAATTAGTCTATCCATTAGAAGTTAGAACTTCTAGCATCAACACATAAGCCTAATTTGTTAAACCACAGTCAAGGAATTTAGGCAACGGATGCTCAAAAGTGAAAAAACATAGATAATATAGGGGAAGGATTCCCTTTTTGCTCCCCATAAAAGTATGAAATCACCAAGGTTAAACCCAACAAGACATGCTTATCATTTTATCAAAAGAGCCATATAGACCAAAGAGTTACTCCTCATTTGGTAGATTCCTTCAAAGAAGACCCATAGTCAAAACTCATTAAGGTTATTATTAACATGGCTCAAGAGTTTTGTGAGATTTTATCTTACTTAGGTTATGACTTATCATACAAGGCTTTGCCATAACCATATTCAAATCAACAAAAAAAAAATAAAGTTATCCCTGTCATTTATAGCATATAAATTCCAACTCACTTGTTTTTAAGATAATAGATCCTTCATATAAAGGTCATCTAAAGTAACCCCATTACAAGCAACTCAAGATGCAATGAACAAGCATTCATAGGATATTCAACTGAATATATATATATATATATATATATATATATATATATATATATATATATATATATATATATATATATATATATATATATATATATATATATATATATATATATATATATATATATAATAAGGACCTTAACTTGGCCAAGCTCAAGCATGAATATAAAATGTTCATAAGGATTCAATTTAAGATGACGAGTCTATTGTAAGGAGATTCAAAATCATATATAAATAAGAATACTATTCAAGAGTTCATTGTAGTAATAACCAAAACATTCAGTTGATAAACTTTATAATAATAGTGGCTCACTTTTTTCTCCCATAATAAGTCAATAACATATAAATACAATTGATTTAGCTGAGAATAAATAATTCTTGGCTTATAACTAGTTATAAAAAGCAACAAAACATGAGTAGTCAATAGATGAAGACAAGTTCCTCTTCATTCCAAGTGCAACTTTGGCCAACAGAAGGAGGGCTCACCTCCCAACCTTTTTCCATCATCAAGCGAATACTCTAGGCACCCTTGAGAAGGAGTCTTAACTCGAGGCATGTTCTCATCATGGTGCAAGGTAAATAAGTAAAGGGAGGTAATCAAGACATTTAGGCGTTAAGGAGATGGCTATTCTTAAGGTGATAGTCTAAAATTTTCATAGTCAAAGAGGTTACCAACCTCAAATCTATTTATCTAAGCATAAAAACATAAAAAGAGAACACATAAGGTATCAATCAACAAGCATACAACCAATGAGATAAGTTCTAGAAGCAATCATGAGAGGGCTTCGATAGCCTACCATCATGTCCAACATGAGAGACCTAAAACTTATTCCATCATGAAGAATATAGCCTTTCTAGTCATGTCAAGTTTTTCACGTTAGAATCTTACTAATTGAGTAAGTAAAAGTCTTATCATCTAGGACCATTATGGAGGAATATTTCAACTCCAAAATCCCACACAAGGGTAGTAAATTATGGGGTGAATCAAGCACAACCATAGAGAAATAAACAAAGAGAAGAAGTAAGCCAAGCGAACTTACTCCTCTTAACACTATAATTAATCAAGAATCACACAAACTTAGTTTAGTCAATCAATAAAATAGTCAAGTCATAAAACACCTAAAAAAAGATCCAGGCCCTCCTTAGATCTTCTCTAAAACTTTTGTACCAGCTGAGGCTCTCCCTCCCCAAGATCTCTTCTTATTTTAGGTTAGCCCAAAAGTTCTTAGTTCTAAATTTTAGAAAAATATAACCTTTTCCAAGATATCTACCTTTCTCAAATAGGCATTCTTTCCTTCTTACAACCCCATCAAAACATGACGTATATCTATTCTTTCCTTGGATTGACCAACCACTCTATTTGCCTGCCCATGCCTTCATAAGTGGATATTCTCTTTGTTAGTCCATAATGGTGTATGGCGGCGCTGGTAGAGTCCTATGGTTGCTTCTAAGACAACCCATCTCCCTACACAAGGCTCAAGGCAAACACAATTAATGGACAAGTCTGTAATTATGCCATAAGGCATTCAAGATGTTGGTCTACTTCATACTGATGTATTGAAGATGACCAACCAAAGGAGTTTTGAACAACCCAATAGTGATTAAAATCCATTAAGACATGCTAAGACTAAATAAAGGGTTGAATGGCATATAAGAGGTTCAATTAGGATCAAGCAAGGTTCAAGACAAGATTTGGGTTAGAGGTAGGATCATACATTATGTGATAATGCCTGATGTAGTCATTATTTCTTCATTGACATTGACTTATTCCTACACATTTATTGCACCCATAAAATTCATTATCGTAATAGTCTAGGCTTGAATTAATAATCATGCTAGATCATTTACTTAAACCAATGTAATTAGCTTTCTAATTAATTCATAAGGTCATGAAGTGGGATCAATATAACACCAAGTATAAACATAATCTCATTTGTAATATAAGGAAATAATTAATGTATTTCAAAACCACCCTTACCATTTTCATGATCCACCCACCTTGCAATCAGCACCACCAAGGGCGTATTATCATCGATCTAGCATAGTCACCTTGTCCATTCCTTAAGCATGTCCCAATGGGTCACATATAACAATATTATCCATAGTCAAATAAGAGTCCAAAGGTGAGCTCATATTATTTGTGTATCCAAAGGTGAGCTCCTTTTAGTCCCCCTCATAGGGATCTTAGTCTTTATCAAGAAATCTTATGTCAATTGGCAATTGAAGCTACTTGTTGTTCTTGAGGTGGATTCCAAGGATGATAACTACTTTCCATTTAACCTGGTCTATGATATCTCTACTCCAAGGGGTAAAGAGCCCATCTTATGGTGAGAAAATAAGGTAACCACCATATCCTTCCTCAAACCCCTCCACTTCCCACACTTGCTCTTAATGGTGAATACATGCATATTCAATATGAAGTATATAAGGATTGTGTTTTTGAATCCCTTAAATATCAAGTTATTAATATGGGAAGGATAATATAATATTTGTAAAAGCAAAATGAATATTTTAGTTTAAAGATCACCTCATTAGAAAATCAACTCACATATGCCAAGAATCCTGAATGTGTTAGTGTCAGCCATGAATTTATATGTTCGTATAGAAATGTTATGCCTAACAAGACTCCATATCAAGACTGGAATCCAAAACTAAATTCATTTACAATTAGTAATTTAAAAAGTATGAAAAAGGCTAATAAGAGTTCATGTAATATTCTAATGGAAATGCCTAGAAACAAGTTGATCAAAATACCTCCTCTACATCCTTTAAGAAGATCAAAATACTATTGTGCATGTCATATAATGCATGGACATCATACAATTTGAAGATGAAAATACAAAGTGCATTGATAGTGGTGATCCTATAATATATACATCAATCAAGCAACCCACTCACCTTATGAGTGCATCTTCTTCAACACAAGTGCAAAAAGAAACAATATGGGTATAAAAAGATAATTCAAAGTAAAAACAATTGAAAATGAAAAAAACTAGAGCAAGAAAAGATTTAGAAGGTATAATTAGAATAATAAGTATTCAAAAGGTAAAATTAGAGCAAGTAAGAGTAAAAAAAGATCAAGATGAAAAATAAAATTTACACAAGAAATGTATCACAAAGGCAATGCTATAAAAAAATCAAGAATAAAAGTTGAAAAATCAAAATCAGGAGGTCACCATTACCATGTTTGATACATGATCTATGTCAGATCCAAACTAGACACAGGCCTCTTCTAGTTTATTTGTACTTCAGCAAGATCACTAGGAGCATCTTATACACATGTTTTATCTTTCTTTGGTTATCCCTTATTATCCAGAGTTTAATTATTTACATAGCATTCCATCTATTGATATTGCTCACTTACTAACATAATGATATCTTACTGGTTACTTAAGTTATTAAATCTACTAGTGTTACCAATTGCTCATGTTGATCAATTATGTATGTCATGCATATTTCCATGTTTGATTTACTACTTCATATTTTGTGTGTATTACTTGATTGGCTTAAGGACATTTGAACATGTCCTTGTGTGTGGATTTAAGCCTTCATTCTATGTTTCTATGCATGTGAGGAGATTTTGAACATGTCATTACGTGCATTTTTATGCGTGTGAGTTTATTTGAACAAGTCCTTGTATGTGTTTCTATGTGTGTGAGTAACATTTGAGTATGTCCCTTATATGTGGCCCCTTGGTTTTCTATTATGTGTTTTGTGTGCTTTTTTTGTACTCTTTATTTATGTGTGTCATGGTTATGACAACTTGCATGCTCGTCTTCTTAGTTTTCTTAGTTTTCTATGCCATGATGGATACATGCATCCTCTTAGTTTTTTATGCTATGATGGATATCATTCATCCCTCCCCAAGTAGTTATATTAAACTTTTGATACTCATTTTAGATCATTTATTTGTATGCCTAATTGTTAACATATATCTTAACATGTATACTATGTATGCTTGTTTCTACATGCATCTCACATTACTATTATACTTTATTTATATAAAGATGCCACGTTTATCCATGTTATCATTACTACTCAGATTTACATCTTTTACATAAATTCTATCACATAACCTTTTATTTTGAGTTAAGTTATTATGTAGGGTTAACAATTGTCAGAATGAGTGACATTCTGTAGGAAATATCCACGATCAAAGATTGGTGGATTCAATCACACTTAATAACTTTGTTGTAAAAGTGGAACCAGATATGAGTAGAATAACAATAGCTTGTATTCATAATATATTAAACATAGCTTAGAGGAGAGGTACATTTATAAGTATAAGAGAGGCATAAATCCACATACTTTTTGCAATGTTAACACAAGATAATTGCCAAATAGATTTCATGCACCATGTGTAAAATGTCAATATTGGTGGGTAAATGTCAAGGGTATCTTCACCCACCAATCTGAATAGAATTTGGATAGTGAATGAGCATATTAATAACCTAATTATTACACCTATGTGACCTCAATATTACACCTAAGCAAGTTAAATATATATATAGGAAAAAACCATTAAATGGAATAAAAAACTACACTAACACCACCCATTAAAACTAACTTATGTGGGTAAAAGAATTGGGTCTCGATAACTAGGCCTAAATAAGTTCCCAAGTACAAAAAAAATCCCTTAGAAGAATAGATAGAATCAATATAGGACTATAAATACCCCCTAGAAGATGATGCTAAAGCAGTTCACACTCCAGGAAGAGTTTGCAAATGAAGATACTTGCTCTCAGTGAAGGGTTTGGTGAAGATATCAACAATTTGTTCTGTAGTCTATCAATATTAGAGATGAATGACTTATCCATGATTGAGCACCTGAATGATGTGCATATGAATCTCAATGTGCTTGGTCCACTAATATTTGACCAGATTCCTACAAATCAGGATGGTGCTCTAGTTGTCATAGAAGATGATTGTGGGTTGCCTAAACTAGATACCAAACATAGTAAGAATCCCTTGAAGCCAAATCACCTGAGTAAAAAAATTCACAGTCTTCTATATTAAACTTATATAGATTATAAAGTGATAACATCCTGATTCTTTCTAGACCAACAAATTAGACTTGAACCAAGTGAAAAACTGTATCCTGAAGTAGACTTGTGATGTTGAATATCACTAGCCCAATCTAAATATGTGTACCCAAATAGGTCAATATTAATACCTACTCCATAGTGAATCCCAAAAATGTGAGTACCATAAATTTAGTGGATAATCTACTTAGCTACCTTCAAGTTTAACTCATGTGGTGTTTGCATAAACCTAGAGACTATGCCCACTACATATGAAATATCGAGTCTAGTGTGAGTCAGATATATGAGATCAAAAACAAGTTGTCAATATAATATAACATTGACTAATGGAGAAGAACACTCAACCTTAAGTTTGAATCTGAAAAGAAAGGTAGCCAAAGCTGACTTGCAGTCAACCATGTGAAACTATGCGAGCCAATCATGAGTGTACTTGGATTGCATAATGGTGATCCCTGAATTAGACTATGAAATCTCAATCCCAAAAAGTAGTGCAACAATCCCAAGTTAGTCATGGATAGTTTATCCTACAAAATAGTTTTCACTTCTATAATGGAAGATGAATAACTCCTTGTGATCAATAGGTCATCAACATATATAACTAAAATTAGGAGTGAGTCATCTTACTGCAAAATGTAGACATTCAGATCTGAATGTCATTTAGTGAACCCAATAGTGAGAAAGAAGAAATCCATCTTGGCATACCCAGCTTTAGGGCCCTATTTGAGGCCAATAGATATATTTTCAAAGTCTGCACACTAAGGAAGAATGCTACACAAAACCATGTGGCTGCTCCATATATATCTCTTCTTCAAGATCACTGTGAAGAAAGACACTTTTCATATCCATCTGATGAACATCCCAATAATGAGATGTTACAATGGAAAGGGTGAGTCAGATGGAGTTCATTTTGATGACTAGTGAAAATATTTTAGTACGGTTTATGCTAGGACCTTGTAAAAATCCTTTTGCTACAAATCATGATTTGAACTTATCCACCAACCCATCTATTACAATTTTTTTTGATAGATCCACCTACATCAAACAAGTTTCCTTCCATTAGGAAGGGGTAAGAGATCCCAAGTGTGATTCCTTATCAAGGAGCTATACTCATCATGCATAGTTGGATCCCACTCAGTAATGCCAAATGCCTCATGAAATGATTGTGGATTAGAAGCAAAAGCAATGAAAATATGTGGAATACCCTAAAACTATGAATGAGTTCACCTAACATCTAATGGATCCCCAACCCAATCACCTACAATCTTTAATGTCTATCTATCCTGAAGACGACTTGGAGCGAGAGAATTAGGGGGAGATTCATCAAATTTAAAAATGTGATTGTGTATGGAATGAGGTAAATCCCCATCATTGTCCTCATCATCTAAGCTGGAAGAAGAATCCTCATCATCATGTATCTAATTTGGATGATTTAAAACATATAAATTGTCATCATCTCCTAGTGATTCTAAGAGGAGGGAGAAGTGTCAAGTGTAGAGTTTAAAGGACCATCCTAAAAGTGCACACTCCTCTTAATGATCAACACATGCCTTGTAGGATGAAGAATCATATATCCCTTGACACCTTTTGCATACCCAACAAAGATGCAAGGCCTACTCCGAGGTTTCATGACCTTAAATTTGTTCTTGAGAATGCAATCCATAGTTATATATCTAAAGACCTTGAAGTGTTTAAGTGTGGGCTTCTGACCTTGCCAAGCTTTAAAAGGAGTGATTCCTTTCAATGCTTTGTTAGGAATGCAGGTCTGGATAACATACATAGTTAATGGATTTTGTCCATTATTATGGTGCAATTGATTTGGAGTGTATCATACAGTTTTCCATTTACTTCAAAGGTCTATTCTTATGTTTTGAAACACCATTATGCTAAGGACTATATGAAATTTTTCATTGTAGATTAATCCCTTCAAAAGTTTAAAACTACTAAAAGTGATAACTAACATACCTGCCACCATTGTTTGTGTGCAAAACCTTAATGGTTTTCCTTGACTATTTCTCAACAAGATCCTTGAAATTCTTAAATTGGTCAAATATCTCAAACTCTTGTTGAATAAAATGCACCCAAGTATACCTAGAGAAGTCATATATGAAAGTAAGCACATATCTAGTCCTATTGAATGAAGGCTTCAAAAATGGACTAGAGACATCATTGTGAATCAACTCTAAAACCTAAGTGGCTCTCCATGATTTGCATTTGTCATATTTCTCTTCAATATGTTTACCAATTATGCAATGTTGGCAAACACTATTATATAAATAGATATAAGGCAACCTTGTTACCATATCTTATCGACTAAGTTGTTCCAAGTAACAATAGTTTAGATGGTGAAATCATTCATGCCATAGTTTATTCTCTTCAACTAAATAAGTGAGTAGTGCAGTAGAAGGGTGATCATGATAAAATTTTGAGAAGGTGTAAAACATTGACTGTGATTTTCTTTCCTAACAACCATTGTAGTATTGTTGTGCACCTCCTTAATGACCATAAAATTTGGGGTGAACTCAACTCTGTTACCTGATCCAATGTGGGTGATTTGATAAACATATAACATATTAGTTAATAGTGAGGGAACACATAAGACATCTTCAAATGTTCCATCATTAACTTTGATTGACCCTATCCTACAAACTTAAATAGAAGTTTCATCACCTATCAAAATAGATGACATAAAACACGACTCTAAGGATGAGAACAAGTATCTTGAAGAAGCCATGTGGTGTGAAGCACTGGAATCAATCACGCATGTGAATGGCTAAGATAAAACTAAAATAATGGCCTTTCCCTTAAATTTTCCCTTACTAATATATTTTGACTTAGAAGACTCCCGTGTTGATGAGCTCTGTTTGGCCGAATCAGGGACATTGATGTTTTTTTCAAGCATATTTGTTGGTTGGTCAATCTATTTCTTCATACATTTAGTTCATTATGCCTAGTTCTATTGTAATAGGTACATGTGAACCTCTCTTTCTTAGGTTTCTCACCCTGAAGAGGAGGACTCATATGATGTTTTTGGCTTAGCATCTAATTTTTGACTCTTTTGTTGCTCTTGGTCCTTGTTTTGTTTATTCTCCTTATTACTTGAGGTGTTCTACATGTCATGACTCTTTATCAAGGCACAAGACTTAGATGACTTAAAATTACACTTTTGAATGAGCTTATCTTGATCTTAGTCAATTATGTCAGGAATCTAGAACAACAAACATGCTCTGATCCCACTTGTCAGGATTGCGAAACACCGGAAGCATACAATTGATTACCAAACTTCAAGCAACTTAATATGCGGAAATAACCAGAATCAACAAGTAACTAGAATTCAGAATAACACAACATATGAGAGACAATACACAACTTGTATTAACACTTTATACAGAAAAGAATACAATAAAGAAGATGCCACTTCTTCTCCACCACCTTACAGAGGTTTCCCACACCTCAAGTGAACATTAATTCTTCTCCCCAAAGCTCTCCCTCTCACCCAACTCAAATACAGAGTTGGTGTTCACCTCCCGTGCTCCACGCACACCACAAGTGCTCCACGCACTCCACAAGCACTCCACGTGCTCCACAAGTACTCAAGGTACTTCAAGTAGATCTCCCATGAACCTGCAACAACCTGCAATTCAATAGACCATACTTATGGAAGGAACTCCCTTGCCTTCCTCTTGCTCTATCCGAGTACACACCTGTACTCCAAGTAGATCCTGCCTGATACTGCTCCCTGTTGTGTTGCTGTCTATATGACCTTGCACACCTGCAAATCAAACAACGGTTCTGCTCACCTGTGAACCTCGACCTTGCACACACATACACCTGCAGATCAATGATCTTACTTACCATGTAGATCTCCTATATAGGCCATGCAACTGTGACCAAGATCCTACACTCTTGAAGAACCTAGCTGGCTCTCCAATCCAGCACCAACACACCTGGTACTGAGGCACTAGGAGGAACGCACCATTGCTCTACCTCACACACAGAAGGAGCTTATAATTATGCTCTCTTACTCCCTAGCACACTTTTCCAATACAACCATGAGTCTATTATATAGATCTCATCCAAACAATAATTAGACATCTAATTACAATAATTAGATCCGCAGCTCTTAGTCTATAATTAGCCCTGATCATGCAAACACTTGGTTCGTTAGCTAACTGCCCGTAATTAGCTTGCAGTCGAACCACACAGGTGACCGACGCCGGTCCCTGTCCGCCTGGGGGTCGCCGACACCGGCCGATCTCTGACCGACGTCGGTTGCCTTCCTGCCCTATCCTGCCGACGTCGGTTGGCCTGACCGATGCCGGTGTCTCTGACAATCAGCAACTCTCCTGCAACCTCCTCTCCTATTTGCATCAGTGAAGCTTTTAGCTCCACAATCCTAACAATCTCCCACTTGGAGATAAACAGCTGCACTGTACCTATACCTGTACCCCATCTAATCTATTTCCTGGTTTGTATCCCTCTTCAAGCTCCCACCTGAAGATAACCCACCACACATCCCGTGGTGTACCACCTGTCATCTGAGTACCCTGCCACATCCGAACCTACAACACCTGTAGTGAAGTCCTGACCCTGCATAGCAACACCTGCTGCCGGTCCCTCTCAAAAAACCTGAGAACCCACTTTCTTGAATTGGCTCCTAACTCTGATAGATCCCACTGCATGGGAATACTCAGGTCTATACCAGACCTCATGTGATTTCAGACACTGTACCTGTCCAGCCCTTAGTGTGCTCCGGTTCTGTATCCCGAACCTCGCCAACACCTGATTCACATCAGCTCCCACTCGAGACAAAATCAACCTGTGATCTCCATGCCTCCCATGTCAAAGAATTCTGCTGTTCCAAACTCCTCATGACATGACACTGAACTAATCTTACCCTTAGCTCAGCAAAACCCTGTATGTACTAACCCTGCTAGCAAATATACCATCCACATACAGCAACAGAATGATGTCGCGACTCATCATCCACCTGGTAAGGCAAACCACAGTAGTTACCTGACACTGACTGAAGCCATGCTTCGTCCTCCACCTATCAAACCTGGTACCACTGTCCTGCAGCTCCTCAAGACCATATGCATGGTCTTTCGTCTTTCGTCTCACGTATCCGTTCTCTCTATTCTTCTACTAAGGTATCCATTCGTCTCTGTGCTTTCTTCCAGCTGGCAAACCTACCAAAACACCCATCTGGTTCTGCTCTAAGGAATCACATCCTCATCCACGCCAAGCTCACACCTGTTTCCTGGATCCTTCCTGCTCTACAATCAGCAACAAGTATGAAGAAGAGGAACACAAATTTGAGGGGCTACTTACGCCTTCAGTCCTCCGTATGGGTGTTTGAGACTCCTTGACAACATGCTGTCCACCCAAAATTCGTTACAGTGACCGACCTCGGTCACCCCACAGTCTACATCCAATCGACGTCGGTTCCATGCATCTGTACCTAACTACCAACCTGCCAGCGCTGGTGTCCCTACTGTCGACGTCAGTCCTCCTAACCGACATCGGTCTTAAATTCTGCCGACGTCGGTCCCATGACCGACGTCGGTCTTACCCTGCCCGACACTGCTGGCTTCGGTCTGCACATGACCGACATCGGCACCTGTCTGTTCGATGCTGATTCCTCCTGACCGACGCCGGTACCTGTGTTCGCCTGTGAGTGATGACTTTTTACCCGCGAGCTCCTTTGGATCAATCTCCATGTCCAAACTGCCCTGCTCAGATGTATCCAGCCTCATCCACTGAACTCTGTCCACCATCTCCTCCAAGAACACCAAGGCTTTCCAGTTCTTAAGCCTTTCAAATATATCTGTCTTCCGCTTAAGAACATGCATCTCCTTCCTGCTCATGTGACCAAGCCTACGAAGCCACGTCTCCGCAACAGAAGAAGAATCAGTAATATAAACAAGTAGATAAAGTATACCTATTTTCTTACCACCAGCTAATTCAAGTGCTACCGCTGTGAGAGTTCTTGTGCATCTCTCATCACCCAATCTTTCTGAAGAAATTAGCCATATCTCTAGACCTGGGACCTGCATGACCTTCATCAACACCTGTGTGTTGGCCGCCTGCAATTTCAGCTTCACTTCCCCTTTGCCAATTCTTTGGCAAGGCTTACCAGCTCCTCTACCTGGGGCTGCATGGAAAGAGGCAACCGAATCTTTTATCCAAGATTCAACTTTATCCAAGAAACCTACAAACACATCCTGTGCAACAACTCCTGCTACATCTGTATCTTCAGTTTCTTCATGCTGATCTGTTACCAACCAACAATGTTCTTTTACCTGCTCTTTCTTTCCATCGGACCGTGAGTAACCGTCTGTGCTTTTCAATTCCTCCATTCTTAGCTTACTTTGATCTGCCGTTGCTCTACTCCCACTCAATCAGAAACCCCTGAGAGTGCCCTGTAACCAAAACACAACTTGCTTCCTGCAACCTGGCTCTGATACCACTTGTCAGGAATCTAGAACAACAAACATGCTCTGATCCCACTTGTCAGGATTGGGAAACACCGAAAGCATACAATTGATTACCAAACTTCAAGCAACTTAATATGCGGAAATAACCAGAATCAACAAGTAACTAGAATTCAGAATAACACAGCATATGAGAGACAATACACAACTTGTATTAACACTTTATACAGAAAAGAATACAATAAAGAAGATGCCACTTCTTCTCCACCACCTTACAGAGGTTTCCCACACCTCAAGTGAACAGTAATTCTTCTCCCCAAAGCTCTCCCTCTCACAGGTCCCTACACCCAACTCAAATACAGAGTTGGTGTTCACCTCCCGTGCTCCACGCACACCACAAGTGCTCCACGCACTCCACAAGCACTCCACGTGCTCCACAAGTACTCAAGGTACTTCAAGTAGATCTCCCATGAACCTGCAACAACTTGCAATTCAACAGACCATACTTATGGAAGGAACTCCCTTGCCTTCCTCTTGCTCTATCCGAGTACACACCTGTACTCCAAGTAGATCCTGCCTGATACTGCTCCCTGTTGTGTTGCTGTCTATATGACCTTGCACACCTGCAAATCAAACAACGGTTCTGCTCACCTGTGAACCTTGACCTTGCACACACATACACTTGCAGATCAATGATCTTACTTACCATGTAGATCTCCTATATAGGCCATGCAACTGTGACCAAGATCCTACACTCCTGAAGAACCCAGCTGGCTCTCCAATCCAGCACCAACACACCTGGTACTGAGGCACTAGGAGGAACGCACCATTGCTCTACCTCACACACAGAAGGAGCTTATAATTATGCTCTCTTACTCCCTAGCACACTTTTCCAATACAACCATGAGTCTATTATATAGATCTCATCCAAACAATAATTAGACATCTAATTACAATAATTAGATCCGCAGCTCTCAGTCTATAATTAGCCCTGATCATGCAAACACTTGGTTCGTTAGCTAACTGCCCGTAATTAGCTTGCAGTCGAACCACACAGGTGACCGATGCCGGTCCCTGTCCGCCTGGGGGTCGCCGACGCCGGCCGATCTCTGACCGACGTCGGTTGCCTTCCTGCCCTATCCTGCCGACGTCGGTTGGCCTGACCGACGCCGGTGTCTCTGACACTCAACAACTCTCCTGCAACCTCCTCTCCTGTTTGCATCAGTGAAGCTTTTAGCTCCACAATCCTAACAAATTATTTGACAAAATAATCGAAGGATGACATATCCCATGCAGATCCTATTGACCATTTTTTATCACAAGTCAAAAAGGGTCAACCCCCTATAGTCAAGACTTAATGTGAGGGTGGAACATAGTGTCATAGGGTGTGTTATGGCCTATTTGATGTCATTTAATGCCATTCTAACCTTGGTCACTATCTAGTTTAGTATTATGTCATTTGGAGTGTCATCTAGGAATGAATAGGGTAGTCTGGTTGTATATTTTACAAGTGTGCTTAAAAAACCTTTCAGTCCAAAATGACTACATGGACATGATGATTTTGGTGCCAAGATCATCCCCTATAAATATGGCATATTGACAACCTCTCTATCTTGAGATATAAATATTTAAAGTTGAATAAGCAGATAGTGATGGTCATATGGATGTCAATGACGATTGTGCAGACGTCAAAATAAAGCCTTGACAATTAACCATTAGGGTTAAAATTGTGATAGGTGCATGGATGTCAATGACAGACATGTAAAAATTAAAATAAAGTCTTATAAAATATCTATTTGAGCTCAAATAGAGGTAGATCCAATGGTTGGCATTCAAATGTACATCTAGATCCAATGGTGCAAGGATAACCTAACATAGTTAATGGGTCCAAGAAAAAACAACACAACACGTTCAATCATACCAAAGAGATATAATGATGTGAGTGCGAGTCAAAGGTCAAGGAGCTCAAATTGAATACAATGCTACCATATGTCATAATCTCAGGACCCCAGATCAATGATCAATGACCAACATCAAAAGTCAAATCAAAGATTCTCTAGAAGAGATTGATAAAGCAAATTCGATCAGATTCTAAATGGACAAGATGAGGCTACATGTACAAATGACAAAAGGCATAGTTTAAAATGGAATGAGCAATGTGGAAAGGGAGTGCCACATGGGGAACTATGTAGGATCAAGGCTTCTTTAGCAAAACAAGATCTTCAAACTCATGTGCCACCATGAAAGCTTAGTCGAAGACTTGAGATGAATAATGATCACCAAATATGAATTACAAAGTCCAAGAAATCAATAAATGACTATAGATGGTGAATACATGTGTCTAGAAGATAACTAGCAGTCAAGAGAACATATTTTGACTATCATAACATGTTTCAACCTCCCTCAGATAGTACATATGTGTCAACTCTATCCAATTCAGTTTTGAATGCTCGAGAGATGATCCATGATGAAGGTAGTTTCACAAAGGTTAGTTGAAGAGTCTCTACACTATTTTGGGGATTTTGTCATGGTTTGTATGGAAATTTGTCTTAGTAGACATTCCTGGTCTATTTCACATTCCAATCTCCTGCAATGTAACTAGTTATCAATTAGACATGTGTTTTAGTGACTTTTGAACTTCATTCTTTCTCCTCTCTCTAAAATTATATAAGTAGCTACCATTTTGGCCTTTGTAAAATAGTACCACACCATGTATGGTGAATCCCTACTGGAATGATGTCATATTTTTTCTTTTAATATTATCGCAAATCTAGTTTTGAGTTCTTAAATAATTGTCTAAGTATGCAAGCGATGTATGGTGATGCAAAGTGATAATTCTCTATCCTTTCTTCCCTTATTTTTCAATGTTTGCACAAGAGTTTCTATTCTAACATGTCATATATAGTGTAGTCAAGTGTGTTAGGCTCTTTTTAAGTATATGATTACTGTGGAGCATGCAGTCTACCCTATGGTTCATTTACCTTGTGTTGCTTCATACATCTCATCTCTATATTATAACACTCATGTTAGAAACCTTCTAAGACTTAGAATCTTGTTTTTATGCCTTTATCCTTAGTGAATGAAAGATGATGGTCATGTGGAAAACATCTTGGTACATCACCCTTTTAGAAAAGATTTATTTCATGCAATTTTTATCCCTTTTCCCTCACAAACAAATAGTTAACATAGGTGAAAATACTTCAAGATATATTCAGGGAGCTAGCCATTAAATCTGGAGGCTCACTTCCATCATAGGTACACCTACATACTTGAAAGTGTTCCCATGTTTCCCAAATATAGAATAGGATTGAACACCCTCTTTTAGGGTACAAGATTTGGTGACACCAGCTCCTAAGTCACTCTTTGGAGCATAAAAGCTAGATACAAACACTAAATAATCAAGACCTAATTTAACAAGAAGAGATAGTGTATACACATAATATTTTCAAAATTTATCTATTATTGATGCTTTATCTATTGTAGTAACTTGTCAAGTCTCAATATCTCTAAGTACATGCCTTAAAGGGTGCACTAGGAAAGGGGTGGGTAGGCCATGGGTGCTTCACAAGATTATTGTCCCCTATACTACCACTTTCTATCTATACAACCTTCTCTTATGCACATCCATAAACTTTGACACCTCTCTTGCACACTCCTACAAGCATTTAATCACCTTAATTAGAACCTACCTAAGCTTAAAAACCTTTTTGATGGTTTAAATTACACTATTGGCCTGGGCTAACCTTTTATTCAAATTCTTAAAATTAAGTTACAGGTCTAGTCAAGTCTAGCTGACCTAGACTAGGTTCTAACTTGTTTTTATCAATTAATGATACATAGTTGATTGGGTTGACCCTGTCATCTAAAATTTTGAAAAGATTTAGGGTTAGATCCAACTATATATACACATCCATTTTTGTTATTTAAAAGGGAGAGAAGAATAATAATATATTGCACATTACTTATCCACCATTCTACTTGAGTAGCATAACTCAAGGTTTTAATACTTTCTTTGGAGATAAGTATCTTATCTTTTGGATAAGTCTTTTGGATGCGTAGAGAAGTTGTGTAGCCTAGATCTGACTTATCCTTGTTATCCTTACATACCACAATAACCTCTTGTGAAGAACCTTGGCCAAGGGAGAGATTGAGGCTTGGTAGATTCATCTTCAAAGGTAAGTATTGCTAACTTTATTTCTCTTTTGTAAAAGTAGATAGATTAGAATTTGCACTTTTCTTCCATGCATTAGGATTTTCTATACATTTATGTGAGTATAGATCATTTATGCATGTTTAATTTTTATGTTTATTACCCCCACTTGGTGCCATAAGCTTTGGTAAGCACTATATTAGATTTTACTTTGATTGTTATTTACTTTGTGAATATGAAAACGTAGGACCTAGCTAGGGTTATTGCATAGTGTTGCTTGACTAGAGGCTTTGAAGCCCTCGCTAGTGATGTTATTGCGGTAAGAGATCCCTTAGTTAGGTCTAGTAGATCCATCTTGATCATGACTCTAAATATCTAATGTATCAACAATCAGAAGTGTAAGTAGGATTTATCTTCTCCGAGCTAGGATTGATTAATAGATCAGTTACATTTCCCTTTATAGACATTTTGAGGAACTTGATGTGAATCAAACCATCATAGGTTTTATTTCATGCTTTCATTTTATCATCATATTATATATTTCTATTTTTGTAATACTGTATCAAACCTATCAATATAGTTTTAATAGTTTGTGCACAGGTTTAACAGATAGCTACTACAAAATGACTCTATTCTATTTGTGTAGGTTTTCTAGAAATATAGATGATTGGATTGATTAACTCGACATAGTTTTCTTATTTAATTTTAGATTTGCATATTTAGTCAAATCAATCAAGACTATTTGTAAATCTCTTCTTTTAACATACAATTATGTAAACATAGTTGAAGCAGTCACCTATGTTCATAACTTATTTTTAGCACATAAGTTTCACAAAATCTATCGATCCAGTCGACTCTATGAGGAAAATTTTTAAATCAACACTTGAGCATCACAACATAAATTTTTTTAATCTAAACATCTTCAAACCCACCAAGGTTCATTCTTACCTTCTCTATCATTTCAATTTTTTTTATTCACTATATTATTTTTCACAAGTTTGTTGTATATAAAACTATAGCCCTACAACCAATTGGGTCACCTAGTTTGACATAGTTCTGTAGTCTATTTTCTATCTAGAAGACTTAATCAATCTATTCAACTGTGTTCTTCTAGATCTTACTTCCATAGTATAATAGCAAACCAATCAAATATATTCTACATTGTTTGCATATAGTATCACCTGAACTGATTCTATACTCTTCACAATCAAAGAATTAACCTCATTTTGATCATAATTAATTCACTTTTCCTTTCAATTTCTTGTATGCTTAGAGTAAAAAACATAGATTAATTAATTGGTTTTTCAAATTACCGATTTAGTTACACTATTTTTCTCTTTTGCACAAACTTTCAAGTCACTCTTTACAAAAAAAAACATTAAACATTTGTCTTCCCGAGGCCTACCTAGTTGGATTTCATCACCAATGGGGAAGTTGACTTGGTTTTTTGACCAAGT
The DNA here is from genome assembly GCA_037957365.1 of Torreya grandis. Lineage (NCBI taxonomy): Eukaryota > Viridiplantae > Streptophyta > Pinopsida > Cupressales > Taxaceae > Torreya > Torreya grandis. Next base: position 4,340,435 of record JARHVA010000200.1, on the reverse strand, counting down.
ATAAACACATGTTTATGGTATATATTATAAAATCACCCAACACCCTTATCACTATGGGATTGTGAAGTGGGGGGGATGGCCCCAATACCAAGCCAATACCATCACAAATACAGATCCCTTTCAATCTAAACTTCTCAAAACCATCCTTAGATTACTTTCTAGTTCCTTCTTACAACCAACTTCCCATCACATTAATTTAAAACTACATTATAACTTAATAACACTTAAGAATTACCAATTAGTTAACATTTACTTTCAAGTTGTTGTTTGCTCTTTGATCATTGTATTTTTTATTGTAAAACTTGTATTAGCTAGCATTAGTGTAAGGTTTGTGCTGTGTGTTCTAATTGGATCAACCACATTAATCCAATTACTTGTGTGCTTAATTTCATTTGTTTAGATATAATCTTACAAAATCTTTCTCTATTTTTAGAATACTGTTGTCCCTATTGACACAGTCTCTTACAGACTATTTAGATTATATGCCTATAGTACATAGTCAACTTATCTATGTGTTTTTATTTTCATGTTAAGTCCCTTGTCTAAGAAATACATAATTAACCTTTACACGTGTGTATTCTTATTTCTTATCCTATTCCCTATTCAATAGTACATAGTCAACTTGCATGACTATGTTCTCTTTTTATCTATATCATTCCCTATTTTATAAAAAATAGTTGACATATTTGATTCTGTATCCTATTCCCTAATTTTTCTTTCCATCAACTCCTTAGCTTTATTTTCTCATCATCAATTTCATGTTGGAGGATAATAGAGAGTTGAATCTAAGAAACATGATGAGCTTTACCAATCCTAATAGGTTTCCTAAGAAATAACTGTTAGCTATACAGATAACACCCTAATAGGGGTCAGGTTTGTTCAAGTTTGACCCATACTTGGACTAACATGGGAATGGTTTAAGGATGTGGGTTGCCTATATCTATACTAGACCTCTAGGATTTTTTTATGAGTCTAGCTCCTCAGATTTTTAGAATTTAGAACTTTACCTCTAAAACCTAAGAACTAATTGGGATGAAAAGGGGCAATAAGTTTACATAAAGTAAAACCTATTCTAAACTATGGTTATGCACCAAGAATTTATTAGACCCACTCACAAATTGGACTCTTTAACACACTAATGAATTATGAACAAAATTAATGAAATTCTTATTATGCTTGTATGTAACAATATTTTGTATAGAGGTCTATTTGATATACTTAGACTAGGGAGTGATGAAAATAAGGTCTGGTTAAAGACACTTAAGTTTGACTATCTGCTATATCTTTGAGAGATCAATGCTGAGACACACTATATGACCCACAAAGAAGATTTCTAGCACTGAGGTTGAGTTTTGACATACAAAAGGAAGATAACATTCATAGTTGGCAATTAAACAAACACAGAACACTAAATATATATTAGTAAAATGATTACAAAATACTCTATTCACTACTCCAAGAGGTGTTGAATACAATTTTAGCAGAGTCTAGTTATACCAGCATGAGGGATACAAAATAATAGCTTGAAAGCTATATTTATAATAGAAGATGAACAAGGGAGAGGGGATTTTGGCACTCTAAAATGGAAATAAACCAGTTTAAATGCATTTGAAAAGTTGTTATAACTACTGCCATGAATCAAGCTCACTCAAACCCTTCCTGATTGATCCAAGTCATTCCAATCCACTACATTATTAAAATATCTTCTCTGTAATGCTCTATGGTAGCTAAAATGGTGGGATCAAATCACTTTCATTTTGTCCTAATGCAAAACTACTCATGACTAGTTTGTTGATGCGTGCCCAAGTGGGGATAAAGGTCATTTTCATGTAGCTAGCTTTGGCAATGGTCATTGAAGTCTATATGTCTACCTTTATAGGCTCCCAATGACATCATTTTATCCCAAAATATCCATTCCTAGCTCAACTAAATTATGTTCAAGCTTGACTCCATCATACTTGCTTGCCTTTGTTAAAAATTGACCTTTCAACCTTGTCTAAGTCACTTGGATTCCCTTTGTTCTGATTAGTTGTCGAGAACTGATTCAGATCCTTAATTCATACCATTAGATTGGCCTGTGTATAGATACTCATGAGTCATCAATCTTTTTCCAGTTAAATGTACTTATGCCACTTATCACACACCCATTCATCCTTGAGATTTGCTGACCCCTTTGACCTCAAGCTTGCCATTGATCTTCAATGTAAGATTGATCATGTGACATTGATCTATCTAGGCCCATTACCCAATCTCTACTCTCTGACCATTAGATTTGATTCGAACACCTAAGATTTGGATACTTATCAAACCTGTGCTTAGCTAGGGACCCCTTTGATGATTTTTGAATGCAAATGGATATTTCAAAAGCTCAAATTTTGATGCTTACATGAATGTCACTTTTCTTCCCATGCATTTTCCCTATAATAAATAATTCTTTCAGACTTTATGTTTTGGCCTTTTGCTCCAAAGGAATTGCTTGCTTTGTTTTTGCCTTAATAAATTCTTTCAAAGAAAATGTCCAAAAGAATTCATGTCTTCAGGACATCTATCTCAGACACAATGTGCAAAAGAAAATAACTTTTAAGAAAATTATCTCAGACAATTTTCTCGAATGAAATGTGCCCATAGAATTGCCCTTTGCCCTTCTAGATTATCCTTTAGGTTTTTTATAGGTACCCTTCAAATATGTCAAAAGTATCCTTCAAGAAGAAAAATACCCTTTGAAAACTCTAAAGTGGACCATTTCCCTGAGAAACATACCCTTCATAGAAATTATTTAGGACACTATCTCAAAGAAAAGATCCTTCAGAACTTGGGAAAGTGTCCTTCAAAAATTTGTCTTGCTCACCTCCCCGAAAGAAGATGACCCTTTGAAAGAATTACTTTGGACCTTTTGGCTAAGAAAATTACCCTTTGGATATAGTGTATAGGACACTTTATTGGAAAAGTGCCCTTCAATATTTTTGAAAAGTGTCCTTCAGGACTTCTATTTGGGCCACCTTGTTGTAGAAATATATCCTTCAGATAAAGTGTGTAGGACACTTTGCCCAAGAAATTGACCCTTCAAACTTTTGCAAAGGTGCCCTTTCTAAAATAAAATTACCCTTTAGAAACCTTGAAGTGGACCATTTCCTCAATAAATATACCCTTCAGAGAATTTGTTTGGGGCACTTACTCGAGAAAGATATCCTTCAAGACTTTTATAAAGGTCCATTTTCTAAAAAAAAAGATCCTTTGAGAAAAGTGATTTGGACACTTGGCTTCAAAAGTACCCTTTAAATTTTTTGAAAGATACCCTCTTTGAAACAATAACCCTTTTGGGAAATTATTTTAGGCAAAATGTCTAAAATAATTCCTGACACTTGAACAAAAATTTTAAAACACAACTCCTGAAAGAAATCCAACACTTAGCCAAATAAAGTGTGAAAAAACTTCCAAATGAATAAAGCCTTGTACATTTTTTTTAGGATTTGTGTGGATCACTTCCTTCGAAGGAAATTTGGGAGCTATACTTAGCCAAAATTTGGAAAAGTGCAAACTTAGGCCTTTTTTGGATCTATTCCTGCAACTACTTGATACCATGAAACCTTGCTTAGATCCTTTCACTTGCAATGTTGAGCTTGATCATAGCCACTTGATCCATTCATCAATTGGGACCCTAATCATATATTTAAAATAGGTATAAGCTTGATATGTGGGCCAAAATGGCCAACAATTTTGGCAACTTAGTTGGCTTGACCAGCCTGTTGGTCATGGAACCCAGACATTGATGAAGTTTGCTCAAATGAAAATTACTTACAAAAAGACTCTGATTTACTTCTAAAAACACTTCATGGAGTAATGGGGAGGGAAAAAAATATATAAATAAACCAAAAAAAAATCAACAAACTAAACTATAAACAAAATGACTAACAACAATAATGTGCAAAATCACTTGGAGGAAAAGAACAGATCTATTTACTTATGTACAAGAAGCAAGATATGGGACTAGTAGTAGAATAGAACTTGGGATACCTACCATTGACAGGGATGGGGAGGTTATCTCCATTCAATTTGTAATGATCAAAAGCATTGATCTCTTTGTAGCCTATGATGATGTAAGGTTCATTCTAAAGATTGTCAAACTTGGAGTGTTTTTTTGGTTTTGCACGGTCCTTATCCCATTTGAGGACTACATCACCTTAATGGAATGTATTTGATGAAGCTCTTTTATCAAAGGTCATCTTGACCTAATATTGGTTAGAAAACATGGCATTCATGACTTCATCCCTTATTTCCTCTAACTCTCTTAGTTCATTCATCTTGACCTTCATTGTATCACTTTTTAGAAGCTCTAGTTGGTGTGCAAGTTTCAAAGCTAGAAGTTCCAATGAAATGGGAAGCCTTGCTTCTCTTCCATAGACTAAGAGATAAAGGGAGTTACCAATGGAATTATTGGGGGTGACCTTATCAACCCATAAGGTAGTCTTTAGTTTCATGTGCCAGGATCTTTGATTATCTTCCATCATTCTTTTAATGATCTGAATCAGGTTCTTATTAGTAGACTCGGCTAATCCATTATCATGCTGATAATAATTAGATGAAGATATTAGATAAATACCCTACTCAAGAGCCCACTCACATACCTTTATGATGTTAAATACCAAAGCATTTTTTTATATTATGGTGGATGGTACTCCAAAATAGGTGATTAGGCTTTCATAGAACTTACAAACAAAGTTCTCATTTGCTTCCTTCAAGGGGACTGCTTCCACCCACCTGGTGAAGTAGTCTATGGCTATCAAGAGCCACTTATATCCAGTGCTAGATAGAGGATTAATCATGCCAATGAATTCTAATCCCTATTGTATGAAAGGCTACTCAACTTGAATAGGCTTCAGTGGCATAACGACTAGCTTTTATTTCCCTATAAACATGGCACATTTTTAACACTTCCTAACCCATGCATGTGCATATCTGAATAAATTGGGCCAAAAGTAACCAGATTTGATGATTTTTATAGATATGATCCTGGCTACAAAATGGCCTCCTTGAGGACTATCATGGAATTACCAGAGAAGCTTATCAAATTAGTTAGTTTCAACACATCTTAAGAGTATACCTCCAATGTCCTTTTCAAACAACACTCCATTAATATAAATGTATGGCATTGATTGAAGCCTAAAGTGTATTTTTTATGATACATTGAAACCTCTTGGACACTCTCTTATTGAGATGAATCTAGTAATATTCTATGTCCAGCTATATGGAAGAGTGTCCTCATCTTCTTGTTCGGTGTCTTGGATTACCAGGATTATCTCTTTTTCTTCTCTCAAATATTCAACAAGATGTTCACATAATCCCTTTCCTCAGACTAGATTTGTGATCCTAACCTTAATGTCATACTCCATACACTTGGTGACCCATCCAAATTTATTTTCATTCAAGTCTCTGTTAAGGATAAAATTATTCACACTTGGGTGAGCCACCATTAGTATGATCTTACTGTTTAAAACTAGATGCTTGAATTTATTCAAAATTATAATAACAACAAGCACATGTTCTTAAATAAAGCTATATCTTTATTAATAACCTTATAAAGCCTGACTGAAAAAAGCAATGGGTTGCTCTAGACCTTGATCATTTTTCTGCATGAGCATGGCTGAAACTGCATCTAATATGGAAAAGGCATACAAACATAACTCCTTATTGAAATATGTATTTAAAAGTGTGGGGGCATGAGATATGGACTCATTGATGGCCTCAAAGCTCTTCTTTCCTTCTTTTGACCATGTGAACTATTTGCCTTTTCTTAGCATATGAGTGAGTCGCTTGATCATCTCTATAAAACCTAGAATGAACCTCTTGATGAAGTTGATCTTACGTAAGAACCTCTATATCCCTTTCTTGTGTTTAGGTAGTGATAGGGAAAGTATTGCCTCTATATTTTCTAGATCAATGGATAAACCAGATTCATACACCACATATCACAAAAGTCTTCCCTCGTGCACTAAAAAAATGCATTTCTTTGGATTCAAAGAAACACCAAACTATCTACATCTATCAAAAATAGATCTCAGATGTGTTAGATGATTGTTAGGGTCTTTTGAGAAAACCATTATATCATCAAGGTAAACTAAAACCATGTCATTCAAAAGACCATGAAAAGCAATGCCCATTACTCTTTGGAAGGTAGCTTCAACATTAGAGAGTCCAAAAGGCATTTTATAATATGCATAGGTGCCCCATTTTGTAGTGAAGGCAGTCTTATGCCTATCTTCTTCTTTCACCATGATTTGATTATAGCCAGAATAGCCATCAAGCAAAGAAAACCTTTGAGAACCTACCACCTTTTGTATAATTTTATCCATGAAGGGCAGTGGGTAATGGTCCTTTAGGGACACCTCATTAAGGTCCCTAAAGTCAACACATAACCCAATCTCTCCATTATTTTTACTCACTAGCATAAGGTTTGTCACCCAATAGGAATGTTTAATTGGAAATATTATCCTAGAATCAATCAATTTATAGAGTTATCTTCTCATGAGATCCTCCACTCTTGGGTTGATAGGCCTCTATTTTTTCTTGACTAGCTTAGCATTAATTTCTAATTCAATGGTGTGTTGGGTAAGCTTGGGTCAAACCCCTTCAAGTCTTTGTATTCTCAATAAAAAATATCAATAAATTTTTAGCATAATCCATTAAATGCAGATCTTTCTTCTGTTGTATTGACCTTTCCTAAGTTCAACAACTTGCCCTTAAAGATCTCTACCCTTTTATAGTGTTCCTCTTTAGATGAGATTGATGCCTTCCCTTTTCTTACTTGGTCCTTTTCATTGAATATGCTCTCCAATGTCACAAGTCCTTTGGGAAGCTTGTTTGATCTTAGCTGTACTATTTTATCATCATATTGATTCTATTACCTGTCTTGGTTCCTATGGCTGAACTCTGCCTCTTGCATTAGAAAACATATGATTTGATCATCATTGTCAAACACCTTCCAACTCACCTCATTGTCAGGTACAACTAGGATACATATAATCTTGACCTTATCTTGGCCTTGGTTGCCTTTGACTCCTTATGCTATCTCATACTGGGCACAATGGCAACAAGCCTGTCTGCATGCTGGCTTGAATTTCTTGGTATAGACTAGATATCAAATGCAAAGAAATATTCCATGAGGTCCCATAATCAGTGCTTATAGGATTTCATATGGTGACTCTTGACTGCACTTAGGCCTCTCACCTGTTGCACTACAAGTTCATTTTCACCCTTGACTTTGAGGATCTGGATACCTCTCTTCCTTGATTCTTGCAAACCATGCAAAAGAGCTTCATATTTAGCTGTATTTGAGGTACAACTAAATTGGAATATTTTAAAAGAATGGTACCTTTGACCTGAGGGTGAAACTAACATGTCTCCCACTCTACTTCCATTCTTTGACCTTGAGCCATCAAAGAACAAGGTCCATTTACCATGTTCTTTTTGAGCAACACTAGTTAAGGAACATATTGTAACACCTTCCTCATGCATATAATACACTCCCAAGTTTGTCTCTTCAATGATGTTCTATGGATCAAATCCATGGTTATTAGCTACCCACTCATCCAAGTACAAGTTTAAGATGCCTTATAAATGACTATGGGTTTCTTGTTCAATAACCTCTTCAACCTCCTCAAATATGACACAATTAACTTTTGCAAGATTGGGTATGTAGGGATTTAGGTGGAACCTAGCTAAGGCTTAGACCTTATGGTGATTTTCATCCCATACCTGTTTCTAAAAACCATGTATGACCAATCAAATGATAGATATCCCCCAATCTTAGTAATGAAGTCTCTAGACAAGCATAAGGAAAAATAGGGGGGTAGGTCTACCACCATTACATCTTGGGAAATGACATAATTTAGACATGCAACAAAGGTGATTTGAATAATATTCACATGCTTACTATCTTATTAAGGGAGCCATCCAATTAGAGCACACCCTTTTCATTAGGCATATATTTAAGCCCATGCTTGTCAGCTATGGCTTTAGGCATCACTGAGGTTGAAACACTTGAGTCAATCATGCAATTGTGCACCAAAAAATCCCTTATGATGACTGATAGATAAAATGGGGGAGGATTTACAACTTTAGGAGGAGGGACAAAATTTTGAGGTTGGATTATGCTTAGAAATTGATTGGGAACTTGGCCAGGGGCTACGTTAAGCTGACTATGATTGATAAAAATAATGTTTACTTTATCAACCACTTTTTCCATATAAGAAATTTTAGAGAGATATTGATGGATAACATATTTTTACCCAGGGATAGATAGAACATCATACATGGACATAGTTACGTTAGCCTTCTTTAAATGATCCAAAATATCAAAAGGAAGACTAGTACCTTTGGGTTGCCCTTTGTAGGCAGAGGCATCGCTCAAGATTTCAGTAACATGAGGAATGAAAGGGGACCTCTACTACCATCCATAGGATTGGGGCACTTGTTGATTTATAGGAGGTTTAGTAGCTATAGCTAAAGAAGTAGGTTACTGACTAGTTTGAGGAGGTGATAAAGAAGTCTTAGGTTACCCTAAGTTTTCCTCTAGTACCCTTTTCTTAGCTCTTATCTAAGCTATAACTGATTCATTTTTCCTCCAAGATTATCCCATATTGGTTGTTATATGCTCAGACACATATTCCCCTTCTTGCTAATTCACACATGTGGTATTAGTAGGTGCTCCAATCATGGTCCCTAGTTGCTAGCCCTGATCTTCTGATAGTGACATGGTAGGTATGTTGTCTTGACTCGCTTGGGGGGCTTATGGTGGAGGAGGCATCATGTCATGAATCTGACATAAAGGATCATGCTGCCAATCATGGTATTTATACATATTTCTAGTAGTGGCCATTACCATCTCATTAGACTGTCTCTTTGAATGTCATGAACCTTCTTGGGCATAGTTGTTCTTAGTGGGCACAATAGCTCTAAAATTACTTGGAGCATTGGGATTGTATTGCCTTGACTGAGGCTTCTACCCTTGTCCTTTTTGATTGGTTTGATAGGGTGGCCTATTATACTATTTTTTTGATTATTATCTTGATATGCCTTGTATGGTGGAACTTGTTGCCTCTCTTGTGCAACCAAATTGTTGTTCTAGGCTTTGAGGAGACTCTCTATCTTCCCTAGTCTTTCAGTTTACTCACTTTATATTTGATAACACTTTGTTGATTCTAGAACTGAAGCAACAATTATAGTAGGAGGATGTATTTCTGGAAAGAGAGGCATTGGTGGCCTTGGAGCCAACTTACCTGCTTATATGAGGCAATTTTCAGCCCTAATTGCTACTTCAAAAGCTCTAGATAGGGTTTCCCTCCCATGGATTGAATCATTATAGCTACATCCAAGTTGAGAACCTTCAAATAGTATTAAAAACATAGTTGAGTGTAGGCTTGATTACCATAGGAATTTTGTCCCAAGTCTTCTAGAATTTGTAGTTGAAATCCACCATGCACTCATTAGGGAATCTCTTGATTGTTGTGAGCTACTCCACAAGTGAAAGATGATCACTCTTGTCTTCAAAGTGCTTACACAGGACCTATCCAAACTCATCCCAACTATTGATTGATGCAGGGGGCAAACCTCTATACCACTAGAGTGCTTTCCCTTTAGAGAGGTTACTAACAACCTCATTGCTACATTTTCTTGAGTTATATGATGCACTGAACAAATGTTAGCAATATCAACAATGTGGTCTATAGGAGTAACTAGGTTTTCTCCTGTATAATAGGCAAGAGCCTTTAAAGCTGAGACTAGAATATCATCTCATTAAGTGAGATGCAGAAGGCTACCACCATTGAATGAGATAAAAGCTTACCTCCTAGGGATGACCATCTGAGGTATGAGGTTTATAATAGTGTTAAGATAAACAATACTAGCTTGAACAAGAGGATTTCAAAAAATAATAAAGGGAACAAGTGGGGTAGATGTAGGCTTTGGCTCAGGGTCCTTCTTTTCCCTTGTTGATTGTAAATGTAGCTCAGACAAATCTACTCCCTTTCCTTTCATGGAGGATCTTGTGATAACTCTTAGGGGCATAAAAGATTATGCAATCCTAGAAATGAAACTCTAAAACTTATCACTATACTCTATAGAGAGGATTACAAAGCAAGTTAGTCAAGCATTAGTCCATAAATAATGAAACATGCATAAAGAACTAACTAACCAAGCCTATCTATTCCTATGGGAATTACAATGGATAACAAGAAACAAATGAAAGAAAACAACACCATATTACCTTCTCAAATGGATTCACCATATCCATGTGGCTCAAAAGCATGTTTTCCCTTGATCAAACATCCTTGTCTTTGTCAACAATGGTGGTAAGCTCTTCCAATGCCTCAAGAACACTCCATAAAACTTAGGCTCATGATTCTAAATCACTAAACTAGCCTTATAAATGAAGCTTGCAAACAAAATCTATGATCAAATGCAAAGCCTTGTGGATATAATTTAACATTATAACTTTTTAATATTCAAGCTTAAAATTCATGTCCATGGCCTCTCTATTTTTAGATTTTTGAGATTGGTCAGGATCAACCATGACCGTCCATCTTAAGATTGAGATGTGTGGCCATGTATAATCCTAATATTTGGAATTATATCCATAATTATCTTCATCATGACCTTGGAAGAAGGGGTATTGAAGAGGCATGGGAGGCATTAACTAGGCTTGGGTGACCCATAATCCTAATATTTGTGACATTTATGGCCTAAGGATGTCTTCCCAAGAAATGATGTCACCTGATGATGTAGTTAATATGAATCAATTTTCAAAAAGAAACATTCAACAACTCTCATGGAAAATCCACTTAAGCTCTTGATTTGGATTAATTAGCCTTAAACAAGGTTAATCAACATTTGTCCAATTATCTGAAAATTGATCCTCAATTAATCAAAATGGTTAAAAAGTCATATTACTGGGTCATAATTTGACCAGAGAGGAATTAGAAGGTGATGTTAGATGCGTTGTAGCTGTATTCCTATTTAAGATGTTGCCAACACTAAATAACAAAGGTACGTGATTTGTACTAATGAATTAGAATAAAAGAGTTATCTAGAGCACTAAATGGCAAAATTATCATTTTGGCTCAAAATGATCTGATCAAATTTAGCTGGCCCATAAAATGCATTACCCTATTTAGGGATACTTTGATCTAAACTGGCACTTATAAGTGACAAGTTCAAACCATTTAGGGTGTTTTATGGATTTTGACCTAAAATGTGCATTTGAGTGCAATTCAAGTAAGATTGACAATTTCAACATAAATAGTGTTAGGAATTGGATGTCTACATTTTGCCCCTATTTGAGAAGGACTAGCGAGACATTTAGGTGAAGAAACATCTTTTCAAAGAAAAGAGTTTTCAAGAAGAAATTGGAGCAGACCCATGATGCCCCCTCGAGAGGACATACAAGGATGAAAGAGAAGGATGAACAATCAAAAAGAGAGAGAAAGTGAGAGATTAACCCATGGAATAGATCACATCTAGATGAGATAATGCTTGCACCTGTGATTACCATCAATAATCAAAATACAATTAGGAGTATATAGGCCCAATTTGAGAGTACAAGCTATGCACTTATGGCATTGATCAATCTCGAGATAAGTAGCACAATAAAATATTGTCATCATGGGCTTTAATGTGGATATCTTGGAATTAGAGGACCAGAGAGAACGTTCTACTTTAGGGAGGGAAGCACCACTAGAATAGGGTCTCTAAAGAGAAGATAATAAGATGTACTCTAGTAGAGTAGATTTGATCATGATAAAATAGTTGTGCCCTAGTAGGGCAAATTTTGATCATTGATAAAGAATAAAGAATGATTTTGACCCTATAGAGCTGATTTGATTCATATGTGGTTTAGATGTTTGGCCCCAGCATGGACAATTGGCAAGCAAAATAACTCAAGGATATAACCAAAAAGATAGGTTAAAGCAAGTGGACACAAACATACATGTGATGGTGTAATGACTTAGAAAGCCATATAAAACCAAGCATATAAGAATACACAAATTGCTAAGAGAGATGAAAAGAATAATGGAGATAGTCGAGCTGACCTCAATAGAAATTGAGCACTGCCTACATAGTTCCATGGACTAATGTTCCACCATGAACTTCAGGCCAATGTAGTTCACCCAAGTTTGGGAGATAATGGAATGAAGAATGATGAAAAATTACCAAGAATTGATTAGACTTACAATGTATGCAAAGAGATGCATGTCTAAACATAGACAAAGAAGCTTGAAATGCATGTTACCTAGAAGCCTAATTCCATATCATGAGCCTAGGTTTTGTAGATTGTTCTTGAGAATCGTTCATCAGAGCTGATGTTGATGTTAAGACTTTAAGACCTGAGCACAAAGTGCTTGCTATAGCAGAATAAATTAGGCATCATAAGTATGAATAACTTATAATGACATAAGATTCCAATTGCACTGAGCCAGTTCAAATGTGAATATCTATAACTAAGGATAATGGTGAAATAATGTCCAAAACTAGAGTTACAGTGATTTACATTTAAACAAAAAAGAAAAAAACAAAGAAAAAGACAAACATAAATGAACCTAACTTGAAATCAAAATATGATCTTAAGTAGGAAAAAATGTTTAAAAACAAAAGGCAAAAATGTCTTAACGACATGAGACCAAGATATGAATAATCAAGATCCATGTGGACCATCAAGGCATTCTCGAACACAAAAGAAAAAAGAAAAAAAAAAAAAAAAAAATAGACACCAACAACAATCAAATAAACAAAATGGTCCAAGAACAACATAATAACATAGGATCAAGATATAAACAATCAAGATCCATGTGAATCATCAAGATGTTCTGAAACACAAAAGAGAAAAGCAAAAACAATCAAGGAAACACAAGACCAAAATGAGACAAGAAGTAATAAAAGGTGAAAAGGAGAAGAAATAAAAAGAGAGGTGCGAAAGGACAAAAACACATAGAAAACACAACAAAACACACACAAACAAAAGCTAAGCTAGTGTGGTTTAAAGACAAATGTTCATGCATGTGCAGTAGAGGCATTACTTTCTGCCATATCATAACAAATAAAAATGACAATTGTTCCCTAATTAAAGAGGACTAATGATAGAAGAAATGGGGGAAGAGAATAAAATGAAGGGGTTGGCCGCGCTGACTCCAAATGTATAAGACAAGTGGATGCTACCTAGATAGTTATATGGATGCATGTTCCAACATGAACTCCAGGCCAAATATAGTTCTCCCAAGAAATGGGATAGCAAAAAAATGATGATCAAACCAGCCTGATTAATGTTATAGAAGAAATGGAAGATATAACAAACAAATGAGGATGGTCTAGCAAACAAGAAGCTGACGAGACAAAAAAGAATGATCTTGAAAAATGGCAAGTGCATGGGACAAGATGAAATGAACTGGTGTTTTTGTGCTTGAAAAATGGTAAGAGTGTTCAAACATAACAGTTGCTCATAAAATAGTGAGAGCATGAGATGGTGAAATGGGAATGTACAAATGTATAGAAGTATGAGACAATGTTTTTATTCTTTTGTGGATCATGTTCTAATGTTTTTGGTATTTTTAGAGTATTTCTAATGTTTTTGGTGTTTTTGGGATAAAATATGCACAAGGTGGGACCATCTAGTCGAGGAGATGCATGTCTTGAGAGTAGAGGTTCCAATAAGATAACTAAGATAGCTGCAATGGCCCATGCTCATAAATCAATGAAAGTGAGGTTCTTGATAAAAAAAGAAAGGGCAACAAATACTTGAACTGAGAAGATGTGGCTATTCACTTGTCTAAAGCTGCACAAGATCGTCCTAGCTGAATTGCTTTGTAGAATTGCTACTAAAGATCATAATGTTCATGAGACATAATCAATATCATAATTAGTCAAGGGATAAAAAATGTTCAAGCTTAAAACATGTCTTAGACATAAAAAATAATATGCTTTTCAAAGAGAGAAAATCCATAATGGGATGAAGAATGTGTTCAGAGTGCCAAGGGTTCAAAGATTTTACTATTGGGATTCATGAAAAATGGACTAGGGTAGTATAAAATGTGTTTAAGGTAAGATAAAAGGGTGATATAAAATTATGACAACACAAGTTGACCCCAAGTCAAGGGTCTTATAGACAATGATTCAAAGCTATTTATGTGTAGAACCTCTTAAGGTGTATGATGTTCATGGGCTCTAAAAGTTCTTCACCATTAGGTTTAGCCAGTCGATATGCTCTTGATCCATAGTTTGCTGTGACAATATATGATCCTAACCAATTAGGCTGAAACTTGCCTTTCTTTTTGGGTTTAAAATTCGTGTTCTTCTGGTTCTCTGTCAAAACCAAGTCACCAATCTCAAATTTGAGGGAGAATGTGTTTATTTTAGCTTCTCCACAATCTATTCTGATAGGTTTGCAAGTTTTTTAGGGCAGATAAACTCTTACCATTAAGGAGCTCTAGTTTGTGTAGTCGTGAGGCTCTATAGTCTTCATTATATTCAATGTGCTTTAGTGATATTCATAATGATGGGATCACAATCTCGATTGAGATGATAGCTTCAGTGCCAAAAATAAGAGAGTATGGAATAGCTCCAATTGGGGTGTGATGATTAGTTCTATAAGCCCAGAGGGAAGGAAAGAGTTGCAAGTGCCAATTACAACCAACATCTTTAAAAATCTTCTTTAAGATGGCTAGAATGGTTTTATTTGATGCCTCAACTTTTCTATTGCCTTGTGGGTTATATGGAGTGGATTTCTTGTGCTTGATCTTGAATTTTGCATAGAGATATTTCACATCTTGGTTCACAAAGGATCTTCCATTATCAGATATAATACTGGCTGGGATGCCATATCGACAGATGATATGGTAATGAATGAATTTGGCTATTTATTTCTTGATAACATAAGTGTAAGGAATGGCCTCAATCCACTTGGTAAAATACTTAGTTATAGTCAGAATGTGCTTATGGCCATCTGAAGATATTGGGTTAATTTTCTCAATGAGATCCAGACCCCATGTTGAGAATGGCCATGGTGTTGTAATCGACTGCAATGGTAAGGAAGGTGCATGTATCAAGTTTCCATGTTGCTAACAAGGAACACACTTATTTACATAATTACAAGCATCTTTCTCCATTTTAGGCCAATAATAACCTATTTTGAGAAGTTTCTTTGCTAGGACTACACCATTGGTATGGGACCCACACAGTCCTTCATGAACCTCCTTTAGTGCCAGCTTGGATTCTCCCAAAGATAAAAAATGAAGAACCATTCCATCATAGCCTTTTCTATAAAGCATGTTTCCAAGGAGGATATAATGTGTTAAGTGATGAAGGAATAGTTTTTATTGTTTGTTGGAAAGATTGGTAGGAAATACATCACTATGGAAATAGTTATAAAAATCTTGGTGCCATGGTAGCTCAGGTGAGGGATTAGGATCAGCAACTATGCATATCCTCTATGAATATAATAGAATATGTGCTGATTGAAGAAGATTTTTAATTAGGAACTGATACTCTTTAGCACTGTCATGCATTTGAATCATGGAACCAATTGTTGCCATGGCATCGACATATCTGTTGTTGAATCGTAGAATTTGCTCAAACTATAGAGATTTAAAATGTGTTTTAAGGTCATTGACAATTTATTTGTAAGGAATAAACTTATCTCTTATTTGATACTGATTAGTTGTCTGATTTATGATTAGCTAGAAATCTCCATAGACCTTTAAGCTTTGAATGTCCCATTGTATGGAAAGATGAAGCCCTGCAACCAATGCCTCATACTTGACCATATTGTTTGTACATTGAAATTGTATATGGAATGCTTTGGGCATTAAATTCCCTTATGGCATGATCAATAATATGCTTGCTATAGGCCTTCAAGATGTGAAGGATCCATCAAAATATAACATCCACTATTTAGGTTCTTGTGATGCTTGTTCTATCATCATGATAGAATCATCTGGAAGGTCAAAGTTGAGAGGTTGAGTGATCGTAATAGGAGCTTCTGCAAGTTGGTCTACAAGAACTTGTCCTTTGATTGCCTTTTGATTCTGGTACTCAATATCAAACTCACTAAGGAACATAATCCATTTAGCCATGCATCCTTGAAGAGCTACTTTAGATAAGAGGAACTTGAGAGGATCTACCTTGGTGATAACAATAGTTTTGTTATTTAGCATACAATGTCACAGTTTTTGAGTGGCAAACACCATAGCTAAACATACCTTTTGAATAGGCATATAATTATGTTCATAGGCCACCAATGTGTGGCTTAAATAATAAATAGTGTGTTTCTTACCATGATCATCATGTTGTGCCAAAAGTGCCCCCAGTGCATGTTTTATGGCTGATATATAAAGAAGTAGTGGCTTTCCTTGTGTTTGATGTCGTAAGACCGGTGGATTGGCCAAGTATGTTTTAAGCTTTACAAATGCTATCTGACAATCTTCATCCCAGTGAAATGTTACCCCTTTCTTTAAGAGATGGGTAAATGGGTGACACTTATCTACCAATTGAGAAATGAACCTGCATATAGACTGGATCTTGCCTTGTAGACCTCGTAACCATTTAATATTGTTTGGTGGAGGCATTTCCATAATAACAGTGACCTTGGTAGGGTTGACTTCAATCCCTCATTGTGATATAATAAACCCTAGCAATTTTCCTAATGTGACTCTAAAGATACATTTCTTAGGATTCAAGTGGACTTTATATGCATGAAGCCTCTCAAATATTCTTCATAGAATGTCAAGGTGTTTAGCTCTTTTTGCTATTTTTTCTAGTATATCATCAACATAGTCCTCGACAATGTCATGCATCATTTCATGGAAGATGACAATCATTACATGCTGATATGTGGCTCCAAAATTTTTCAAACCAAATGGCATGACTTGGTAACATAATGTCCCCCATGAAGTGGTGAACGTGGTCTTATTTTGATCTTCAGGGGCTAGCATGATCTAATTATAACTAAAAAATCCATCCATTAAGGATAGCATCTCGTACCTAGCAGTTGAGTCAACAATCATGTCGATGTTGGGTAGAGGAAAATCATCTTTGGGAAATGGTTTGTTGATATCACAAAAATTAGTATAAATGCATACGCTTGGGGTCTTTTTACTTACTAGTACTATGTTAGAAATCCATTTAGAGTAGTCTACTGGTTTGATAAAATTGGCTCCTAATAACTTTTCCAACTTGGCCTTAACCAAAAGGGTGATGCGTGGATGCATCTTTCTTAACTTTTGCTTGACTGATTTATCATCAGGGTGAAGAACAAGATGATGCACAACTAAATATGGATCCAAGCCTGGTATGTTGGAGTATGCCCATGCAAATATGTCTATATAATCCTTAAGAATGGATATAATATGTTCACATTCTACTTTAGTAAGGGAAGCTCCAAGATAAACATTTTTGGGATCCTTATGGGTTCCCAAATTCACTTTTGTTGTGATCTCCATTAGGAGTGTGGATCCATCTTCTAGAATTGTAGGTAATGTATGGTCATGATTATTTTATTCTGCTATATCTTCTTGTTGTTCTTCCCAAAGATGTAGATAATATGAAGAATCATAATCTACCTTCTTAGGTAAAGGCCAATTGGCAAAAACCTCTGGAAACTCAAGAGTAAGATGCTCAAATATTTGATGTTGTTCTGAAGAGATGCTTGTACTAGCTATGGAACTTGGGCTAGATGGAATTTTTACATCTTGAGGGGATGAGCAAACTTTCCCACCTAAGAGTGCCTAAAATAGGTTTTCATCAAAGGCTTGTCTTTTTATTTACTTTTTCCCTGATCGATAAGTGCCTCAAAGAGGTTTTCACCTGAATATCTTGATGTTTGTTCTTTATTATGACCAAAAAGTTCACATGCTCTCTAAAGTAGCCAGAAAAATTCAATAAAAAATCAAAACCCTGCTTATGATCACCAATGGGAAATGCATCTCGTAGGCCCATATATTCTGTAATTGATTCTTCATTTTGAAACTCATCGAGGAATATGACCAAATTTTGATGATCTCAATCTATAAGTTCATGATGGCAAAGACATAAGTTATAATGAGGGTTTGCTTCAGGATGGGAAGCACCAATGGTAAATACATAATGTCTTGCTTTAGAAAGGGACACACCATTAAGATAGGTTTTTGCTTTAGGATGGGAAGCTCTAATAGGTGTTATGGTCAATATGGCATTTGAATCAAACAAATCTGAATCAACAAGCTCATCAAAAAGGCTATAATGGGACATTGTGTCACTACTAGGAGTCTCATTACTAGTCACTTCGAAAGAGTCACTACCAAATGTTATGAGGTCATCCTCTAGTGGTTTAAATCTAAGACCATGATTCTAATTGACAACTCCAATTGTTAAGGGTTCTCAAATTCCTTGTGTTTATGGGCCAAGGCCTTTCCCTATATATTCAAGATGATCTATTATCTTGTTAGGGATAGGATACTTTAGATTCTAAAAACAATCAGCAAGGCCTTCAGAATATAACCAATCTCCCTCAATAAAAGCCTCTCGATCTTTCTTTGGTGTAATTACAGGTACAAAAACCATAGGAGGTTTTAGTTGCTTCTTGTTTAGTTGCCAAATCTGATCGAGTCTATTATGAGTCTGGGAAGTTTTAGGCTTACCAAATGTTTTAGGGGATTTTGGTAATTTTTCAATATGGAGGACATCCTTTAGATAATATGTGGAAATATCTGCATTTTTAATAATAACTTATTTAGCCAGAGCTATAGGAAATGGATCAGTCCAAGTGGAGGCTAGATCATTAGGGTCTATATAATTAAATGGAGATGGATAAGAAATGATGGCTTTATTCTTCTTTGCAATGAATTCAGAACTTGGGCAATAGTTATAATTATGAAACTCTATTTCAAGATGTTTGAAGTATTGGTATGGCTGCTAATCAGTAAGAATAGTAACCTCGATCCCATCATGGGGAAATTTAAGGCATTGATGAAGAGTAGATAGAACTGACTATACTTCATGGATCCAAGGATGGCCGAGAAGTATGCTATAAGGAAGCTCAGTATCCATAATATGGAATAATGTGTGGTGAGAAATAGACCCAACCATGACTAACAACTAAATTATATCGGATGACTCCCTCACGATGTTGTCATAAGCCTTGATTGTAATAGTTTTTGGTTGAATGTCTTTATCAATGTAACCCAATCGTCACACTAATTTAAGAGATATGATGTTTAGACTTGAACCATTATCTATAAGAACCCACTTGATCTTGTGATCCATAATGATTATCTCAATGTATAGTGGTTTATTGTGGTTTGAGCTGAGGGTGGACATGTCCTTTTGATCAAATGCGATTTACCAAAATGAAGATAAATGTCTAACTAAGTTATGAAACTGATCAAGGTTTATATCATTAGGCATAATAGACTCTTGTAAAAGTTTGTTGAAGATTGTTCTATGGACATTAGATGTTCTGAAGAGTTCTAATATGGAAATTTTTGCAGGGGTTTGATCTAATTGATCCATTAGACTATAAGGCCTTTAAACTGTAGATTGAACTAGTTTAGTCTTTGTTGGAATAGTATTCACCTTTGGAATCATTAGTATAATGTTCTCATTGGGTTTTATAGAAAAAGTGGGCGAAGGGCCCTAGATGGTAATTTATGGGTGTCTAGTTGTAACTACACAACCTAGAAGTGGCAAGGAGTTATTATAATTAGAAGAGGGAGGCAAAGG
Organism: Torreya grandis; assembly: GCA_037957365.1. Classification (NCBI taxonomy): domain Eukaryota; kingdom Viridiplantae; phylum Streptophyta; class Pinopsida; order Cupressales; family Taxaceae; genus Torreya; species Torreya grandis. The sequence goes on along the minus strand of JARHVA010000200.1, from coordinate 4,320,698 downwards.
GCTTTAGATGGTGACTCATAGGTGATTAATAATATTTCAATAATTTTAGGTCAATGAGTTTCCTTTATAAGAAAGGTACTATTGTTTAGGATTAGTAACCTGTGTAAATGGAATAACAACATGATGATGCAAACCCGACATGGTATTACTAAGGGGAGAGGGTGCTGACCCTATAATGATGGGTCCCATGTTGCGAGGAACATGAGATTTGCCACATGGCTTAATAGTAACAGTGGTAATGTTGGTTGCAGAAATATGTCCCATACTGTTATTATAGTTGTAAGGTTCATTGTTATAAGCCACATTATTAGTGTGGGCATTATGATCTTGATTATGCTCATTACGATTCTAAATTTTTTGCTGGTTCTCATTCTGCCTCTATCCTTGATTGTGACCATTTTGATTATTTCTTGGTGGTGGTGGATCATGTCAAGGAAAGGGGTCCTTATAGATTCCCATATCCTAATTTATGTCCTGATTAAGGGCTAGCTTAATTTCTAGTTCACCACTTTTAATAAAGACCTCAATAATATGTCACAATTGAATGCAATGATATGCACTGTGACCAGTAACACGATGAAAGTTACACCATTCGTTCCCTTTGTACTTGTCTAGTTTTGGTTCATCTTGAGGAAATGGCCTTGATATTGGCTATATAATGAAATTAGCTACAATGAGCTTTTGTAACACTATTTAAACCAATTCTCCTAACTTGCTAAAGACTCTAAAATTGTTATGAAGTGTCCTTTGTGGAGGTTGTCTTTGCAAAGTAGGTAGTGGGTTTGAGGGAGTTAATTATACATTTGGAGGAGGCATAGCCTGTATCATTTGTACATGTCTTGTTTTAGTTACCTCATTTACAACCATGTTTTTATTTTTGGTAAAGCCCTTAGGTTTATCTTGTATAGCTATAGGATTCAGTAATTTAGTCTGATTAGATGCTTGACCTTATGCAAAAAACCTAACAAGGCCTTTAACAATAAGAGCCTTCTCTAGCTGCACTCCTTTGTTAATAATTTCTTCAAATGAGTTGGCACAAGCTAACCATAGAATATGCACAACTTCAAGATACAAATTCTGTGTAAAGATATCAGCTAACTATTTGTCTGGTAAATTATGTTTAAAGTGGCTTGCCAATGCTCTCCACCTTTGTAGATATGCAGTGAAACTTTCACCATCATGTTGCTTGGCTTTGCATAAGTCAACAATGATGAATTCATGTTGTATGTTATATGAAAAATTGTTAATGAACTTTTTTGATAAGTCGTTCCAATCGACAACTGATCCCTTGGGTATTTTAAGTAGCCAATCTAGAGCTTGTCCCGCTAAACTTCACAGAAATAGTCGTAGTAAGTACTCGTTACTATAATCAACCTCTTGACACAAGATGAAGAATGCTTATATTTATTCTCACGGATCTCCTTTCCCTTTGTATTTTTCAAATTTGGGTGCCTCAAAACTAGGTGGAAAGGGGTTTTGGAGAATAGATAAATTAAATGGATATGGGCATATCTCATCAAATTTTTACTTTTTGACTCTATTATTTGTCTCCAATATTTGGACAATCTCCTTCATAGAATTCCATTCTTTCATGTTTGGTGCATTTATGGATTGGATAAGATGTTGTTGGGGTGGAATGTGCCCCTAGTTTTGTTGTTGTTGGGGTGGAATGTGCCCCTGGTTTTGTTGCTATTAGGGTGGAATGTGCCCCTGCTTTTGTGTGGATCTATAGGGAGTGTATAAATTTTGATTCATGATTTGGTTCTGATTTGCTGCTTGAGTTGAGAACATAGGTCGTTGATTCTTGGATTGTAAAACATTCCCTGAATTTGGCTGTTTTGCACTTTGTTGATTTTGGAATTTTCTATGTTTATTTACCAATCTTTGGGTTGGCTGAAAAGAACTAGCCAAATTGTCTTGAGGGATTTCCTCAATTTGAACTAAATGTTTAGGTTTCTAAGTTTGTAAAGTAATAGGAGGTTCTTAATGATTGAATAATGTATGTTCTGTATCAAATTGAACACTTTGTAAGGTCTCGTATGACTTTAACTGTTAGTTTAGATTACCTTGATCTACTATGGTAATGTCCTCATCCAATATTTATTGCATAATTTTGACCACATTTCCTTTTTATTTTAAAGTATTATTGTGAATTGAAGTGGCAACTAGGGAGTCAGTTAAGTCTGTGACAAGTTGATCTACATATCAATGACTTATTATCTTGATCTAAGCTAGAAGATCCAAATTTGTGGGTTTTGACTCTGTTTGTATTTCCTTTCTTTTGTTAGAGGAAGAAGGTATGTTCATTTGTGTAAAATATTTCTCTTTCCATCATTGTTTTCCTTCTCTAACTAAGGTATGCAATTTTTTTGTAGGAAAATCAAAAGGTAGTCTTACACCTGATTCTATCAATCTAAGAAGGGCTTCATCTTGATTTTCTTGGGGTTGATATCCATTGTAATCTTTACATCCTACTATTTTGGGGATATCGTAAAAAACAATGGGGTTATCTTGACCATCATAAAATTGCTCATGTTCATAACTAAGACCATAAGAGGCCCCACTATGAGTGAACCTTGGAGTCATGTTTAAAAAGAGCTGTTTTATGTGTTTGACTATCTTTGGACTAATGCTTCGGCAACAAATCAAAGTATGTTTTGGCTCTATTTTAAAAAAATAACCAAGGTACGAATGAGACTATAAAGGAGGGTGGTTTGAAACTACGCACAATTTATGAGATTTGGTTCATGAGTTTACTCAACATTTTGTAAATTTGAAATCGTATAGATCGGAAGAGAGTAAGGTAACTCAAAGACCCAAGATGAAAACTAGTACACCAAAGCCTAGATCTTTATGATACACCCACATTGTAAAAGCTAGCTTCAACTTTTACAAGTTGACCCTATAAGTTTAGAGGAAAGCTTCTCTGGATTATGAAGTAGACAAAATGAACTAAGCAAATCAAGATGTAAAAACATACGTGAATCACCACATGATTCCAGTAGGATAAAATATGTTCTAGGACTCAAAGCGTGAGTGATATGTAAGATGACTTGAGTCCACTAAGATGCTATGTGATTTTTAGTCTTAATAAATTATCTTCAATCTAGATGGAAAATTTAACCCAAGTTAAAACAAGCTTAGTGCACAAATGGCGAACCCACTTTGATACATCAACCCTTAGAACTCAGAAAGGTTCAATTTTGAATGTGGATTATAAATGAAGGATTTAAACAAATTGGGTAAAAGATCTAGAATCAATTGGGCATCATGACTATGCCAAAGTGGATGACATGACACAAAGCTTTTGATAATAATTTAAACAAGATAAAGATTAATTTTCCATTTGGACAACGTAACGCCTTCCTTGCTCAAGAAAATTGAGGATAATGTGTTTTGGTTAAGTTCATTGAGTTAACAAGCAGTTTTAGACATAAATCAAGACCAAGTAAGCTAATGACAAAACACAAACATCTTAATTCTAAACTAATAAGGTATGGCAAAGTGGGGTCTACTAAACTAGCAAGGTTTCGATTGTTTTAGGGGAATCAATTACACAATGAATTTCATGTCAAATGATGCAAAATACAAGCATGGAAATTAGGTGACCATGGCATTGGCTAGTTGTTAAAAGGTCTAATCATTTTTATAACCACTACATCCTATTGTTCACTTAGTGTAGTGCGATGTCTAAATACATATACGTCCCATGTGTAACTCCAAAGGAGTCAAATGAAGTTAATGTCGGGAGGTGAAACATTGGGTCAAAGCTTCTTTAAAGAACTCATGAGAGGTAATGGCATCCCCCTCGCAAGCCAGGTTTGCACAAAAATAAAGAAAGAAAAAAATAGAAATACTTTAGGCTCATTTTAAAGATCACCCAAACTTTGATGAGTTTTTGGGGAGTGCTTTAGATGACATTCTTTCTAAGCCTTGGACTAGGCTATTTGCAATAGGAATGGTGTTTTTGATTCCAAAAGTTCTCTATAGGGGACAAATGGAAGAGCATACATGCAACATTCCTCTTTTTGCCAAACAAAACCTAAGTAAACAACTATTTCAAACAAGAATTGACAAGTGTGTTCAATTTTAAGCCCAAATGAAATACTTGGTGGTGTTCATTTGACCCCTTGGTCTTAGTTGCAAACTTTAAAAACATTCACCAAAAACATCTAAATTCTTTGTTATACACCCAAAATAAGGCTCATAATTGATATTTAAACATGCAAAGGTGATTTAAACATGTTTTTATCAAATTTTAAGCTTGGTCCTGTAGCAAAAATGTTAGCATGTCCTTTAGCTTTGAAGCTCTTTTTAACTTGAAACAATGAAGTTTGGAAAAATAGCTCTCGGGTCTATGCTTTAAGAAAAACACAGTGACCGATGTTGGTTATTAAAACCAACAATGGTTACTTTGGATAACTAAGATCTAACCGATGTCAATTTTAATAACCAATGTCGATTAATCCAAGTAATCAATGTCGGTATTACTTATTGACATCGGTTACTATGTAAAACTGTGGCAAACAAAAATGGCAAAATAAAGTTAGAAAATCAATTTGCAATTGTTTTAAGGGTCCAAATGAATGTTTTAAAGTTACAAAATGATCTTCTTCAGGTGTGAGATGAGTCTTGTCCCACCAAGCGTGCCAAGATGTAGAGAGGATTACAAAGCAAGTTAGTCAAGCATTAGTCCATAAATAATGAAACATGCATAAAGAATGAACTAACCAAGCCCATCTATTCCTATGGGAATTACAAAGGATAAAAAGAAATAAATGAAAGAAAGCAACACCATATTACCTTCCAAAATGGATTCACCTTACCCATGTGGCTCAAAAACATATTCTCCCTTGATCAAGCATCCTTGTCTTTGTCAATAATGGTGGTAAGCTCTTCCAATGCCTCAAGAACACTCCATAAAACCTAGGCTCATGATTCCAAATCACTAAACTAGCCTTATCAATAAAACTTGAAAAAAAAATATATGATCAAATACAAAGCCTTGTGGAAACAATTTAACATTATAACTTTACGATATTCAAGCTTAAAATTCATGTCCATGGCCTCTCTATTTATAGATTTTTGAGATTGTTCAGGATCAATCATGACCGTCCATCTCAAGATTGAGATGTGTGGCCATGTATAATCATAATATTTGGAATTAAATCCATAATTATCTTCATCATGACCTTGGAAGAAGGGGCATTGAAGAGGCATGGGAGGCATTAACTAGGCATGGGTGACCCATAATCCTGATATTTGTGGCATTTATGGCCTAGGGATGTCTTCCCAAGAAATGATGTCACCTAATGATGAAGTTAATAGAAATCAATTTTCAAAAAGAAATATTCAACAACTCTCATGGAAAATCCACTTAAGCTCTTTATTTGGATTAATTAGCCTTAAACAAGGTTAATCAACATTTATGCAATTATTTGAAAATTGACCCTCAATTAATCAAAATGGTCAGAAAGTCATATTACTGGGTTGTAATTTGACTGGACAGGAATTAGAAGGTGATGTTAGATATGTTGGAGCTGTATTCCCATTTAGGATGTTGCCAACACCAAATAACAAAGGTACGTGACGTATACTAATGAATTAGAAAAAAAAAGTGATCCAGAGCACTAAATGGCAAAATTATCATTTTGACTTGAAATGATGTGATCAAAGTTAGCTGGCCCATAAAATGAATTTCCCTATTTAGGGATACTTTGACCTAAAATGACACATGTAAGTGACAAGTTTGAACCATTTTGGGCATTTTATGGATTTTGACCTAAAATGTGCATTTGAGTGCAATTCGAGTAAGATTGATAATTTCAACACAAATGGTGTTAGGAATTGGATGTCTACATAATTAGCTATACAAGATTAGTGGTCCCACTAGGTGTGCAAGAACTATTAGCTATCCAAATAGCACCCTAATAGGGGTTAGGTTTGTTCAAGTCTAACCCATACCTGAACTAACATGGGAATGGTCTAAGCCTATGGGTTTCCTATATCTAGACCAAACCTCTAGGATTTTTTATGAGGCTAGCTCTTCAAATTATTTAGAATTTGGACCTTTATGTCTAAAACCTAAGAACTAGTTGGGATGACAAGGGGTAAGAAGTTTATATAAAGTAAAAACTATTCTAAACTATGGTGATGCACCAAGAATTTAATAGACCCACTCATAGCTTGGAATCCTTAACACACTAATGAATTATGAAAGAAAGTAATGCAATGCTTATTATGCTTCTATGCAATAATATTTCATATAAAGGTCTGTTGGATACACTTAGACTGGGGAGCGATGAAAATAACATGTGGTTAAAGACACTTAAGTTTGATTTTTTGCTATATCTTTGATAGATCAATGCTGAGACACACTATATAACCCACAAATAAGATTTTTGGCACTTAGGTTGAGTTTGGACATACAAAATGAAGATAAAATTCATAGTTGCATATTAAAAAAGCACATAACACTAAATATAGATTAGCAAAATGATTGCAAAATACTCTATTCACTACTCTAAGAGGTGTCAAATATAATTATGGTAGAGTCTAGTCATACCAGCCTGAGGGATATAAAATAATAGCTCAAAGGCTATATTTATAGCAGAAGAGGAGCAAGGGAAAGGGAGTTTTGGTGCTCTAAAAGGGAAAGAAACTAGTTCAAACCCATTTGAAAAGTTGTTACAACTTCCATCATGAATCAAGCTCACTCAAACCCTTCCTAATTGATCTAGGTCTTTCTAGTTTACTGTATCATTATAATATCTTCTCTGTGATGCTCCATGATAACTACAATGGTGGGATCAAGTCACTTTCATCTTGTCCTAATGTAAAACTACTCATGACTGATTTGTTGATGCATGCCCAAGTGGGGAGAAAGGTCATTTTCATGTAGCTATCTTTGGTGACAACCATTGAAGTCTACGTGTCTACTTCTATAGGCTCCCAACAACATATTCCAATCCCAAAATATCCACTCCTAGCTCAACTAAATTTTGCTTAAGCTTGGCTCCATCATGCTTGCTTGCCTTGGTCAAAAACCAATCTTTTAACCTTTATCTAAGTCACTTGGTTCCTCTTTGTTTTGATTGGTTATCGAGAACCAACTTGGATCCTTGATTCATGCAGTTGGATTGGCCTGTGTATGGATACCCATGAGCCATCAATCTTTTTCCAGTTGAATGCAGTTGTGCCACTTATCATACACCTATTCATCCTTGAGATTTGATGACCCTTTTGACCTCTCACTCTCCATTGATCTTTAATGTAAGATTGATCATGCATCATTGATCTATTTGGGCCCATTATCCTATCTTTACCCACTTGTCATTAGATTTGATCTGGGTACTTGAGATTTGGACACTTGTCAAGCCTGCGCTCGGTCGGGGACCCCTTTGATGATTTTTGAATGCAAACAGATATTTCATGAGCTTAATTTTTGATGCTTGCATGAATGCCACTCTACTTCCCATGTATTTTCCCTGTAACAAATAATTCTTTCAAACTTTGTGTTTCAACCTTTTTCTCTGAAGGAATTGATTGCTTTGTCTTTGCCTTGGGCAATTATTTTTGACAAAATATGTGAAAGAATTCATGTCTTCGAGATTTTTTTCTCAGACATAATGTTCAAAATGAAACATCTTTTGGGAAAATTATCTCGAACAATTTTCTCAAAGGAAATGTGCCCATAAAATTGCCCTTTGCCCTTCGAGATTATCCTTTGAGCTTTCTGAAAGTGCCCTTCAGAGCTTTCAAAAGTGTCCTTTAGGAAGAAAAATAACCTTTAAAAACTATGAAGTGGACCATTTCCCCAAGAAGCATACCCTTCAAATAAATTGTTTAGGACACTTTCTCAAAGAAAAGATCCTTCAAAACTTGGGAAAGTGTCCTTCGGGAATCTTTCTTAGTTACTTCCTCGAAAGAAGATGACCCTTTAGAAGAATTGATTTGGACCTTTTGGTGAATAAAAGTACCCTTCAAGAAGAGTGTATAGGACACTTTTCTATAAAAGTGTCCTTTAGGACTTCTATTTGGTCCACCTTGCTGTAGAAATATATCCTTCGAAGAAAGTGTGTAGGACACTTTGCTTGAGAAACTGACCCTTCAAATTTTTTGCAAAGGTTCCTTTTCTAAAATAAAATTACCCTTTAGACACCTTGAAGTGGACCATTTCCTCGAGAAACATACCCTTTGGATAAATTGTTAGGGTACTTGCTCGAGAAAGATATCCTTCAAGGCTTTTGTAAAGGTCCATTTTCTCAAAGAAAGATCCTTCAAGAAAAATGCTTTGGACACTTGGCTTTAAAATTACCCTTCAAAACTTCTGAAAGAGATCCTCTTCAAAATAATGATCCTTTGGAGAAATTATTTTAGACAAAATGTCTGAAACTAATCCTGATACTTGAACAAAAAGTGAAAAACATAAATGTCAAAAGAAATCCAACACTAAGCCAAATAAAGTGGGACAAAACACCTGAAAGAATAAAGCCTTGTACATTTGTTGCAAGATTTTTGTGGAGCACTTCCTTTGAAGGAAATCTAGGTGCTATACTTAGCCAAAAGTTGGAAAAGTTTAAACTTAGGCCTTTTGTGGATCTATTCCTGTAACTATTTGGTACCATGAAAACCTGCCTGGATCCCTTTACTTGCAATGTTGAGCCTACTCATAGCCACCTAATCCATTCATCAATTGGGACCCTGCTCATCTATTTAAACCAGGTAGTAGCTTGAAATGTGGGACCAAATGGCCAAGAATAACTTGTGGATTCCACTTTAGATGAAAGCAATGTTCACGTGGCCACTCACACTACCAATTATGATGCTCCTTCTCATTCATCCTCAATTCATAATCCTTTGTTCTCCTTAGAATATTCGTGTGAATTAGAATACACGCCTAAAATTATCTTCTTCATTAATGAATTTCCTCAACATAGAGAAAATGATCCTTCTACCATTTATAATCTTATGATAGGTTCTCAAGTAGAAGAACCTATTTCACCCTCCCTTACCTTCTCTCACAGATTTTGGGGAAACACTTTCTTTGCTTCTCAACCCTTTCCTTCTATTTTGTCTCCTTCCCATACCATGGCATCTTCTTTTATGACCTCTTCAACCTCCATGCCAAGTATCTCTACTAACATGGTAGATTCAACCTCAATTGGGCCCTTTTCAAAGACCTTCCTCCTTAATCATGCCACTAGAGCATCCTCTACTACCAATGCTAATCATGCTACTAGTGATTCTTTTTATTCCAATGCTGACCATTCTACTAGTGCATCTTTTTTTATAAATGCTAATCATGCTACTAGTGCTTCCTTTTCTAGCACTACTACTCATGCTTCTATTGCAACGTATGCTATTACTCATAGTGCAACCCAAGCCACTAATAACAATACTAATGCTTTGAATGTTTCACACATTAGTCAAAATAGTACCCAAACTCATCAAATTTTATTAAAAACACTCAATCAAATACATACTTTTCAAACGAATAACGTGAATCAAATGATGTAGATGCAAAACCATCTTATTAATCTTCAAAACCGACCCCAACAGGTTTTATGAGGAGTGAAAAATCCAAATGCCCCCTTCCCCCCTTAGGGATTCCCATGGTAACCTTATTAATTAACCACTCCTCATTAATAAGACAATAAAATATCTCCAAAATGAACCTATTTTACCTCAAATTACTAATATTGACATAGGAGGTATCACACCTACCATCAGTTATAATAGGTTTACTGACCCCACATTACACTTAAAAATATTTAGTAACCTCTACAAATATTGGGTCAAACTTAATACCTTTAAAGATATTAGCTAAAACACTCTCAAGAGGTGGTTTAGATTGGTACAATCAACTAAAAACCCATTCTACCACTAGCTTGGAAGATTTGGTTAACTCCCTAGTATAAGAGTTATAAACTAGTGATCTCTTTGAGAATAACTTAGCTCACTTCATTTGGTGGCTGCCGTGCTGACCATTACCCTGTTCTGATCAGATCGATGATTTTTTTTGGAGATATTAGAATGCCATGGCAGTGATTACTCTGAGTAAGGGGATGATCTTTGCAGACACTAGGGTGGATGGGTTGGGCAGTGGTGGCAATGGGTTCGGGGGTAATTTCTTTGTTGGTGGTGTTGTCTGCTTTAGGCAGTGCATTGGTACGCGACGCTTAATGTTGAGATCTACCATTTTGCGTGTTTTTTATTTTGCTTCGATCTACCGTATTGAGGATGGAACCTAGGTTGGATCTCTAGCCCGAGTTGGATGGCCATCCTGATTTGGTAAGCGAAGAAAATAGTGTTTGCATGGGGGAAACTCTATTTCCTCAATGGTTGGTGTTTGAGCCACGACGCCCTACTTAGGGAAAAATGGAGAAACCCTAAGCCATGGAGGAGCCCTGCTCATTAAAAATGATGGGTATGGCAGTTCTACCTTCACCATTTTGGTGCTAGTTTTCAAGTTGTTTACCTGGTTTTGTTTAGGTTTTAGGTCCTTGTAAAACCTGGGGAGCTTTAACTGGTTTATTTTGTTGGTTTCAGGTCCATGTAAAACCTAGTTTAGTTACTATTTTTTGGTGGGTTTGCCTCTTCTGGCGGTATGTAATGCTTATCTTTCTTGATCTGTACAGGGTTTCGGGGCCCCTTCAAAACTTATTTTTACCTTAATCTAAAACTTAGCTCACTTCATAAATTGTAAGTAACTTGAGTCTGAAATGACCCAATATTTCATCAAACATTGGAAGAACTTGTATAATAAATGTGAGCATAATATGGCAAATAGTAACCCTTTTCATTTATTCACCAATTCTCTTTACCCCAAGTTGCAACATCAGGTTCAGATTCTTTCTCCAAGAAATATGGAAGAAACCCTTGAACTTTTGAGCAAAAATATTTTCTCATGTGCCAATTTGAACCATATCAATGCACTATGGGCACTCACATGCTCATTAAACACCAAAACTATCATGCTAGCAATGATGGTGTCACCGATACTTATGACACTATTCATAACATTCAATCCAACACTCCCAACAACACTATGGAGCATGTTCCCCCTCCAAACAACACTCATAATCCTACAATGTCTCAAATAAACAACATTAATGTCCACAAACCATTATCCTTAGTTGAGCTTCAGAAGTGTCTTTGAAGGCATTTACTGAGATTTTTACAATCCTTGTCCAATGAAAACATGGTATGATCTAAACAAATTTTGTTGGTTTCATGCAATTTGGGGCCACTCTCATGAGACTTGTAGACAAGTACATAATATAGGTATATATTTCCTTCTTGGCCCAAAATTTCATCATGAATCACTCATTCACAAGTGCCAACAAGTATATGAAATATATTTTAAAGCCCATGAAACTCAAAACAAAAATCAAGCTTTAAACCAAGCTAATGCTCATCTTTCTATGTATAAAGATCTTATTCCCAATCATCAAAATAGAAATGAAAAGTCTACTACTTCCACAAATAATGTTTAAAGTATTATAGACCTCACTACTCATGAAGAAAATGTGGTAAATATGACTAACATGCAATGGGTAGTTTCTTTCATTGATTCTAATCCAACAGATACACCCAAAACCTCTCAAACATTCCACATAATTCAAGACTCTTCCCCATATCATCTCATGGAGTTGGGGCAAGTAGACCTTATGACCTCTCAAGAACCACCTTCAACATCTCAACTAGATAACACCTCTCACACTATCTCTACTATTCCCCCAACATATACACACATAGACAACATTCCCAAACCTTTCAATAGGATTTATTCAACCCAATCAAAATAAATACCCAAATCAACTATCCCACCACCAAAAAATAATAAACCTATTTATCCTCAAACTAAACCAGCTCCATCTTACCAACATAAGTTTGGTTGCACTTCCAACCCTCCTTCACAGGAAATATTGTAATATTATGCACCTCTATTTGGCAATCCCCCCAGGGATTTTGATAAATGGGACCCCATTATGGAACTTTCACATATCCATTCTCAATTACCTTTCCTAGAACTAATGCAAATTTCCCCCTCATTGAAATCATCTAATGCAATTATTGTTTGAAATGAACATCCTTCATCCTCCTCTAGCAGGATGCAGAGCTACCTTGTCTGGGTCTAAAGATAACATCCTTCAATAATGCAAAGAGATATCCATACATGTCTATGAAATAATTGACACTTCTCTTTCCCTTAAGTTTACTATCACTTCCATGATTCTAGATAAGATTTTGCTTCATGTGGATGATCCTCCCCTATTCATTGACATCCAAATCGGTGATATCCAAGTCAAGCATGCTTTAATTGGCAAAAGTTTAGGATCTTGCATCACCTCCTTCAATTTCATTAAAACTATTGGATATTTATAGTGAAATCTCAAGTCCACACGTAACACATGTCAAGCTTATGATAAAAGACAAATGCCTCCTTTAGGTTGCATGTGGTTTCCTATTACCATCCCTCTTATCACTGTTCAGATGAAAGTTATGATCTTTAACTTCCCCTCTCTTATCACATCGTGCTTGGTAGACCTTGGACTCATCGAATGAGGGTTGTCACCTCATCCATATGTCAATGCTAAAATTTCCACATAATGATGTTATTAACAATATTCAAGGAGACACAAACCCTTGGAATTTAGAACAAATTCAAAAACATGGTGTCTTTAAAATTCCTACCCTTGAACGCTTGCTTAGTATCTCATTTAGGGAATCTCAATGTTTCAATTTTCCTATCAATTCTACCTAAATTTATAATGGTCACCTTAAACTCATTTGGAACATACCACCTAACCTCCTCAATTTTGATGATGATGAGTCAGATGAGATAAGTCTCAAGATCAAAACTTTTAATCTATCCCCTCATATCATTGCCTAGCTTTTTCCATCATTGCATCCTCACTCACATCAACCTCTTATCAATGGTATGTCTATGGTCTTAACTAAGTATAGACATTCTAGTCATCATACGACTTCTAATGATAAGATCATACCTACCTATCCCATCAACCTCCATATACCCAATTATGATGATGGTTATGCTTTAGATGATCCATTTTTAGGACTTATCCAAGCTAGAGATGTCAAGATTCTTCTATATTGTACTTATTTATTTTAGTCTTTTTGTTCATCTTATCATATTCCTTCCTTCATAGTGCCTATTTCTAGTATTTTTTCCATTTTTTGTAGGGTATATATGGAACAATCACATGGTCCACCTCCAGTTTTAGTAGAACCTCTTATAAGTATACTCATAGCTCATGCCATGACCAGTCCTTACCATTTTGATAGATATTAGGATCCTTCTAGTGTGCTTACCCCATAGATGTTAGCTACTACTCTTAAGCCTTCTACGTGTCCATCTTCCCTTTTAGTTGAGCCTAGTCCAGTTCTTAATCCCACTATCCCTTTAACTGAGCCTTATCCTATTTTTAATCTTACTTTATCTTTTGATGAGCCCAACCCAATTTCTACTTCATCCTAACCTTCCCTTGGTGGTGGCCTTCTTCCTTTACCACACCTTGATCCCATACCAACCCAATTGGATGATCAACCTTATTGTGATATCCATAAAGTTATCAGTCATTAGACCAAAAATTACTAGTTATATCAACCATTCTCAACTTATCCTTCAACCTCTTCCATTAGTAGGCCCCCAAAGTGTACTAACAAGAATATATTTTGATTTCATGGGATAGATAATCATTCTTCCACCCATTGTGAATAGTTTTGGAAATATATTGACACATTGTGTCCTACCCTTATTCAGCCCAAAGACAAGGCTATACCTCCTCCCAAGTTATTACCTGAGGATATCCCTAAATATGGGGATGTATATTATCTTTGAACTAGTGTGGTAACCGTGATACCAATCATTGTTGTATTCTCTAGTAGCACCTTCATGATCATATTTTGATGACCCCTACACTAGCTTTTCCTCCTTCTATAGGTTGCCCACATAATAAGGATACTCCTTTGCTTGTGATTCCTTCCCCACTTATGGTTCCTTCTCCACTGATGGTGCTTCCTCCTTGTCCTGTAGATACCATTCATATTTAGGCACCTATTCTTTTCCTTAAGTATTTTATGCACAAGAGCCCTCATGAACATGATCATTCTACTACACCTACATTTTTTATTGAGGAGATTCATAGAGAGGTCTTTGCACAACTTTACATGAGGATCGATGAAACTTTGACTGCTATTAGGATGTAGCTACATATAGATATTTTAGATGTTATGGATAATATTTGTGGACAAATTTATTAGTATTTGGGAACATGACATGGTGTTATTTCACTTTGTTCTTCACTATGATTTTGGATTGGAATTGTGATCCACTTTTATGTATATTATATCATTTGACTATGTGTCAAATTTGGTTTCACATATCTATTTCACATGGATCTTTATATTATGCATTATGTATTATATATGGGTTCATTTACTTTCATTCTCTTTCTCTTATATTTTCTTTTAATTTTTTACATGACTGCGCACTTATGTTTATGAGTTCCTTTCTTTCATGAATTTTTATTTCATTTTTCAATGATTGTTTGTTATCTTATCTCAAAAACTCGGATAATTATTATTGTGACTTGGTTATGCAAACCTTGATCCCCTTAGTAATCTTTTTTCACCATGTGATCAGTTAGCAAATAAGATATCTCATTGTACTCCTATTTTACCAATCTACTTTGGATATCCCTTTATTCATTTATCTCCTTTTGCATACTAAGCATACATACAGTTGAAACTTGAGATTACATTCTGGTTCATAGGTAAGATCAAGTGTTTAATCAGTCATATCTTTAGATAATTAGGTTCTTTTAGCCAAAGTCTAAAACTAATTCATGTGTGTCATTTCTATCGCTCATGTTGGTTATTCCAAATCCATATAGAGGAGGAATCATAAAAGTCATAAAATTAAAAGCCAAATAATTTAAACAAAAAGGCAATGATACAAAAGGCAACATACAAATTCAAAATTTAAATCACATTAAAAGATGTGATTCATTGCACATCTCTTTTCTCTAATCAAAGCTCAAACTCCATAATTGGCCTCATGATAGAGTTGAGGTCCATTGGGGTGCGGTAGGCCAGTAGATTGGGAAATGAGAATAAACAATATTTTAGTGCTACCTACTTTCTCACACAAGTACCCAATCTTCGCAGTAGACTGATGGATCTATAAGAGGTCTTGAGGAATAGGGAACATGTTATGGGAAAGTAGGTCCATTTTAATTTTATTGTTCATATAACTAGCATGAGTCAATATTAGTATCTCACCTATTTGCCTATACAACTTTATGCTTATTGTGATCAGGTATCCTTTGTATTCTGATGGTCTCTAGACTCTTAGTATCTTTCTTGTATACTTAGTTTGCCTCATGTTTCCTAAGGTGTTCTCATTTGATGCCTGTGCCATGATTTTTAAATTCCCTCTTTCATTTCAACATTCCTAATATTTACCCTTGAGAAATATTATTTTGTTAGTTGATCATTCCCCCTAGGTTTCCCCTTCTGAGTTACAGTATAAGACGATGGATAGGACCAGGCCCTCCTCACAAATTACCACATTAAAAAAATCTTTTAAAATCATTCCCATAATTGTTTCCACCTCATTGGTGTTCCCTTTATGAGTTGCAGTGTAAGACCATGGATAGGACTAGGCCCTCCTCACAAAATATTCAAATATCCAAGTCACAATAAAATTTTGTGTGTCAAATTTGAAGATAAGTAATGTTAAATTATGAGTTACACGTCATTGACATACTTCGATCTTGATTTAATATGTTTTATACTTAGTTCATAAGTCTCTCACTTTTATCTTATTATTTTATGATTGCGTGTATGTTAATAACCATGTTATTAATTTTTTCTTACTTACCAGCTTGAATTAGTGTGATTAATTTAATTTCCTTCTACATTTTTGTCTTTCTTTTTATACTTCCCAATTTGATTTAGTATGATTGATTGACTTATTGTTTTGTTTTTATACCATTATTCTTTCATGTACCTTCCATTTTATTACAATTTTTTAATACTTCCCAATGTGATATAGTGTGATTTTTTATTTGTTTTAATTTGGTGCAATATTTTACATGGTTTAAAAATATTTGCTGCCCTTTTTACCATTTTTGGTGTATTATATTTAGCCATGTTTTGATTTTACACATTTTCCAGTGTGATATAGTGTGCATTACATTTGTTTTGATTAACAATACTTTTTCGAATCATTTTTCCCTTTTTCTTTTTAACCATGCACGTGTCTCACTTAATGTTAGAAAATAAAACATACATCACATATTTATGATAACATATACAACAAAAGCTAAATCCATGTGTTAAAAAATAAATATATCCATGCATCCACATCCAAATCTAAGTACAACTCATGAGATCAATACAAATGTCTATATATATATTGTGTTTTATACAATACAAAGTACAAAATATGATAGCTCCATCTCTAAGGCCATGCTCCATCATGTTTATCCTGTGGCGTAGCCATGCCACCCATAAATGCCTACGATTGACTCCCTTACATAGTGCATTTTAAAGAGCCAGTTCAAGATTTAATCCAATAACTTGTCCTTGTAGATTGACCACTTGGGCCTATAGATATCCTAGCTAGATGGTGGTTTTCATGTGTGTAGCTCTCTCTTATGCCAGGGATTTTTAGGCCTATGCCTCTCAAGATCCAATCCCTGTTGGTGGCTATATCCTATCACTACATGCCTGTAACTACCTTGGGGCCTCTCCCACAAGTGTAAACTAGCTCGCCTAGGCTGGGTAAGATGGAACCTTAGGATCATCTAGAGTGGTAGGGTCATATGGTACCAACACCTCATCCAAAATGTTATGGTGCACAACCATAACTAGGGCTCCCCATTTTACCTCATCTATCATTGGATCTACAAAACTAAAACCAGATAGACATTAGATTGTATATACATACATACACACACATAGACACATATATAATCATCTGTCTACCATAATAATAATGCAACTAGTGTTCTATATCAATAACCTAAATTAAATTACATGATTTTTCACCAGTGCTAGGGTCATCAATCACAGTCTCCCCATCTACTTGATCATTGAGCACCTCCTTCATTCTCCACCTCCACACCTGTACAAATCTAGGAGTCACCACTCAACCTTGCTATAGTTCTCTCCTTAGGTGTGTCTCTATGGACCAACTATGTCTTGGAGAAGTTATTGGATCCCTCTACATAATAGCTAACACTCACGTCTCCTTGCATCAATGATGCCTTTATCTTTGATGAGCACATGGTGATCACTGCTACCTCTATTGTGGTGTGTATTGTGATCTTGCATCCATATCCATCACATCTCTTCTTGCTAGCTCTACTACATCATACTATCGTGCTTGACTTGCCCATGGTCTAGCATGCTGAGGTATTATCACTGATATCTCTATAGATACCCCTCTGGCTCCTCTCCCTCTCAACTCTCTAGTATGTCATGCCTAATAAGTAGGCACTATTAGAGGAGCCATCATATGGGGAGTCTAGATGTCCTAGTACATACACCATTTGATGTATCTCCACCCATGAAGTGTATTTGTTTATGATCTATACACGTGTTAACCTTATTACAATGGTCGACCAACTAGGCCATATGGCAACTATGTGAGTGTAGGGCTACCACATAATCTACCCTCATGTGATAGTTTGTAAAGATAGAAAATGGGGCACAACTTACACTACATGGTCCTATCTCCATCACAAGACCTGGGTAACCTATCATCAATTGCATGGGGAAACCTAGTTGGCTAATACATGAGGAACCTCTCATATATCCATGCACTAAGCAAAATCACCAGTCCCGTTGTCTTTTACCCTATATAAAACACCCCATACATATCATGCATGGTTTAAACCCAAAAGGTAGACCCAAAATCATAAAGTACTCCTTGATCCAATATGGATTGGTGCAAGGTTATCACGTAAAGTGGTACCTTGCCATCTGACTTGAGACACAACACTTGTGCTATTAAAAGTCCTATCACTACCTTCTAGATGTCCATAATGGCCATAATATAAACATTGAACAAGCTCACCCTCAAGCCACGGTGGATCTTATTTGAGCAGGTAGCCCACTAGGATAACACTTGTTTCTCATCCTTGAACTCTAGTGTAACAGTAATCATTGATGTCTTGCCTATGATAAGTCTAAGAAATGCATGAACTTCCTCCAAAGTAATCCCCACTTTAATTGTATCCCCATCCACAACCCATCATAAAGTGTTGGTCAATATTTCCCATGATCCTAGTAATATGATAATGAGATCAACACTCAAAGGGATCTGTCTCATCTCCATGATGCCATTAAAGCCCAAAGTGATTAGTTGATCTCTATCCATGCCATCTAATTGATCTGGTAACCATGAAGCATATACCATTTACCAATATCTCCAATGTCTCTACAAAATATCAAACAACATAGGATGTATTAGATCTCCATGTCATAATAATTAAAATAAATTTTGAAAAATTTATAAATTAACTACTTCATCAGATGGTTTGATTTAGTTTCTTATGTTTTCTTATTTTTCTACACAATCGACCTCTTTGATACTAAATTGACCCTATTACAGTCTTATTATACACCAGTAGGCCTTTGGTACTCAGTTGACCTTTTTATTTTAGAATTATATCGACCCATTTGATACTAAATTGACCCTCTCCTAGATCTAGCATACTACATCGATCCTCTAGTACACAATCAACCCCCTTTAGCAAATTATATCGGCCACATATTACCAACTACATCGGCCAGAGGGTACTATGTCAACCATCTTCCCATTTTAGACTATGTCAGCCTACTGCTACATAGTCAACCACATTTAGCAATACTAAATCATCCCATGGCTACGTAGTTAGGCCCTTATTTTCTTCTCACCTTATGAATCAAGTTGACTAGGTTGACTTTGTTCTTTATTTATGGTGACTTTTTGACCATTTACCATACATGCGTTAGGTATTTATTGGTCTGACTTTTTCCCACCCAATACCCTATTCTACCTAAAAATTTCCTAGGGTCTTTTTTTTGTCTAGATTTTGCCTAACATTCATTTTTCTATATTTAACTCAATTTCAAATAAAATTACTAAAATGCATTTAAAATTCATGTTTTCTTACACGTGTTGCATTCGCTGTAGGCACCAAGTCTCCTCCCTGTCTAAGCTATTGTCTCCTCACCATGGTCGCTCTCTCATCTCGAATTAGATCTCTCAAATATTTATTTTCTTAGAATAGTAAAAATAACAAATGAATTATTTTCACCCTATTTATATTTACTATTTAAAATTATTTACCTGTATAATATTTACAATCAAATTCCATTTTTTGCCCATATCTTTGTTTCTACTAGCTCTTTTTTTGAACCATAAAATGTTTTAGAATCCTGACATTATAGATAATCTTTTCACATATTACATAAATCTTTTTGCAAAAAAATTGATTTTTGCTCTTTTTTACCTATATTTATAGGTTCACCTAATGTTCCTTGCATTGGACACCTTCACATTTATTTCATTTCATTCCTTATCTACAACACTAACATAAGTAAAGGTATGTGTTTTCAATTCTGTCCTTTCATTTATCTTATTTGCTCCTTACTAAAATTTATTCAGCTTCCGCATTGTGTGTTGCTATGTTCTTTTCTTGAATCACCATTTCTTGTTGTACCTACATGATATGTGATGAGCTTTGTATGGGGCATATGTATACGTATAATATTTTTAAAATTTATTCATTACTGATAATTTCTCTCCTGCAGGAACCTATTGAGTCTCAATCTCTCTAAGTGCATTCCTTAAATGGTACACCAGAAAAGGGGTGGGTAGACCATTGGTGCTTTTCAAATTTTTTGTCCCCTATACTACCACTTGCTATCTATATAGCCTTATCCTATGTATGTCCCTAAGCCTTGACACGTCTCTTTTACACTCCAATCATTTCACCACATTCCTTAGCACCTACCTAAGCCTAATTTTTTTTAATGGTTTAAATTACACTATTAGCCTGAGCCAACCTTGTATTCAAATTGTTAAAAGCAAGTTACAGGTCTAGGTCAACTTTGGTTGACCTAGATTAGGATTTAAATTGTTTCTATCATTTAATGATACAAAGTCAATTAGGTTGACCCCATTGGCTAAAATTTTAGAAAGGTTTAGGGTTAGATCCAACTATATATACACATCCATTTACATCATTTAAAAGGAAGAGAATAATAATAATAATATATTGTGCATATGCTTATCCACCATTCTACTTGAGGAGCATAGCTTAGGGTTTTCATACTTTATCTATAGATACAAATCTTGTCTTGTGGAGAAGTCTTTTGGATGCATATAGAAGTTGTGTATCCTAGCACTGACTTATCCTTATTATCCTTACATACCACAACAACCTCTTGCAAAACACCTTGGCCAAGGGAGAGATTGTGGCTCAATGGGTTCATATTCAAAGGTAACTATTCCTACTTTGTAAGAGTAAATAGATTAGCATTTATACTTCTCTCCCATGAATTATGATTTACTATACATTTATTTGAGTGTAGATATTTTATGCATGTTTAATTTTTATGTTTATTATCCCCACTTTGTTAAGATTTGGTGAGAACTAGATTGGATTTTACTTTGCTTATGATTTACTTTGTGAATATGAAAACATAAGACCTAGCTAGGGTTATTGTGCAGTGTTGCTTGACTAGAGGCTTTTAAACCCTCTCTAGTGATGTTATTATGGTAATAGATCCCTTGGTTATGTCTATTGGATCCATCTTGGTCATAACCCTAAATATCTAATGTAACAAAAATCAAAAGTGTAAGTAAGATTTATCTTCTCTAAGCTAGGATTTATTAATAGATCAGTTGCATTTCCTTTTGTATACAAATAGGACCAATTAATCATCCTTAATTTTAATACTATATAATTTTATTTTCAACTAAAGTGACTTAAGTTTAGTGAGAAAGTCTTGTATAGTGTCAAAGCTACCTAGACTCAAAATAATGAGCTCATTCTCTAGCGCATGACCTGTCATTACATATTGCTTGCCAAAGAGTCCTTCCAAAACATTCTATATCTCATTTGGTGTTTTAGTAGATTTAATTAAAAAAAGTACGTTAGGAGAAATATACAAACACAAAAGACCATATGCTTCATCACACCTATTAAACCACTTAATTTTGTCTACATCAAGTGTTGGTTCAATTTTCATGTTCATAGTTATTTTATGTAAACCTTTGCTACTTAGGAAAATTTGTACTTTATATTTCTAGCTGTGATAATTAAATAGAGTGAGAATAAGAACAAAGTTGTGATCCATGATGTAGTGCAAGAAAAAATTGAATGATCAATAGAGAAAGTAAGGCACAAAGTAACCCCCCTAAAACTATCAGAAAGAACGCCCCTGATTATAAAATTTTGGCACTTTATGTTTTAATGCATATACAATCAACACTTTTAGTGTGTATACAATTGGAACTTTATATTTTAGTACATATATAATTTATACAAAAATTTTACACAGTAAATCCTGCCATATTTTAAGGTATAATGCATGTCTAAAGACAATCATAAGCATGGATACAGAGTTGGCTCACACAACTGCAACTGATGCAACAAAGACAAATGATACATACAACATAGAAAACATACTACACAACAGATCTGCACTATGATACAATGAAATGCATATACACATTGACAAATTAAACTATGCAAATATAACTAATGTTGTCAAAGTACATGATTCAATACAGTATACACCATTGTGCAATACACACAACAATAAAATGACTAATATAGGTTGTTGAATGTGTAGTATTTACTATCATAAAATACACACTACAACATGGTGGCTAGCATAGAAATGAGTGAAATATATGTATTAATAGCATGAATGATAATGAATGCTTGTAAAAAATGGACATCTAACTCAGTTGAAAATGCATCCACAAGTGAACAATCTGTACAATGAATTATTTTGAAATGTCACATGCCAAAAAATTATCTTTTTGAGAAATATCATTGAAATTAAGTCCAAATGAATAAAAATTTCAAAACTTCATGAAAAAATAGGTGGTTTCAAAAAAAGTCATCCAAAATGGAGTTCAAATGACAAAGAACGGGCCTCTAGAAGTCAAGTTGCTAGTTTTATAGTGTAGGCTATTATTTATTAGAAAAACATGCGATCTATAATGAATCCAAGCCATGGGTTATCAGTTGAGGTCATTGATCAACAAATAATTCATAATTAGATATACTTATCTTGTTCAAAATGAACAAGGAGAGTAATGATGGATCTGTACCTTTTAACTCATTTAAATGTCAATCTAGGGATGTAAACTTGATAGGATGACATCACTGTATATGCACACTCAATCTCTAATTTGACATTCTGCTAATTGTATCTAAAATGCTGAAGTGCAATAAATGAAATGCTTATATTGAAACATTAAAAAAAATAGTAAAATAAATGCTTATGCATGGGAAGCTTCCTAAAACAAATCTTAAACAAGAATATAATGTACACAAATTAGAAATGAAACACACAATGCTTAAATAAATTAAATGACATGCTTAACTAACTAGATAGGTTGGATTGTTGCTACAACCTTCCAAAGGTGGCGATTCCTCATTCCAACTTTAACTTCAACCCTTTCTTTTATGATACTATATTGAACTCAGAATTGATCAATCATATTAATCAAAAGTGAAACAACAAATTGCTACTCAAGGTTACAATTACAATTGCTTTAAAAAATGTACTTTTGAAAATCTCTATTCAGTAAATACTATTTCTTTATATCTATTCTCAACTCTATTGCTATGTATTTGTATACCGTAGAGGAGATTTTTATATACAAAACAATATATACATTCTATTCTAAGATACATTCGAATTGGAATAACTGAAATTGGTTCTTTTTGCCGAAGACATTCTTCATGTGAATCTTGTGACTTTGTTGTAAGACAATCATGGTTGTTTCATTCTTCAACCACTTCCTTATTGAGCTCCATGATGGTTAGAGTCATTCCTATGAATCACTTAGAAGAGAATCAAAATATGTTCATCTACAACTTTGGTCACACAATAGTTGTAGGATGGTTTGTGTAATGAGATTCCTTTTGTTCCAGGATACTCCTTGCTATATACCTATTTCTTCAAAAAACCTTCAAAACACATACATAGAAAAATCCTCTTAAATTAATAGACAAACATCATATATTTAATTTCAATACATAATTTTAACTATTTAAAAGAGTTTGAAAACATAATGCTATATGGTTTACGAAAGTATAAAAGTATTGGAAAAGTGTTTCGAAAGTATGGTAAATAAGTAGGATGAGCACAATAGATGGACACAATAACATGACATTTATTGGGCTCATCACACCCCCCAAATTAAGCTCTTGTTCAACCTCGAGCATCATACTTGTTCATCCCTAGTGCATAAATAACTTTAAAATCTATGGGTTCTATAATGCCCTTGGTTAGGTGAGCATAAAAACCTTGCCTCTGCTCAAATATTTGCTAGATTTTGGTTTCATGAGCTTCATCCATTGAGATTTTATCTTTCCAATCTAGAATAGGATATCATAATAGGGGTGGCTATAACTTTAGGTTCAACAATTATGATCACATGTCACCTACAAGAATAATGTATTTTGTGGTCTTGATAAATGGTATGTTTAAATTAAAAGGAGAATAGGGCTCCCTCTTCTTCTGTGTAGTAGTGAGCTCATTCCAACGTTCAATACAAGACTCTTTGGATGGACTAAGATAAGTTATTAACCCCAAATAGAAATCTTGAACCTCATTACATTTCTATCCAAACCAAGTTTCGACTTGTTTCTTTGACATGATATTATCTCAATCAACTAATACAACATCAGGTGTCATTGATTCACCCCTAATAAGTATCTAGATTTCATCTTCCTTTGTCCTATATTCTACTATTTTTCTTCCTCTTTTCTATTCATTTAACAAATATGATGAAAATGCTTGCAATTGGACATCTCCTACATATAGATTGGGATTCCACTCTCTATCATATGGAATATCATAATTATGCATGTAGAATTCACACAATTGTGCTTGTTCTTCCTGTGAGCTTACTTTATAAATGGAAAAGAAAGAAAGGGGATCAATAACTTCATGGGGCATATCAAAATAAATTATCATAAACCTAAACTTGTGCCATTGTCCTTCAAGATAAATTGAATAAACTTTTGTAGGAGGCTTGCAATCAAGGAGTTCTTATGTTATACTAGCTATGTCCTCAACTTTCTATTTCAGTTTGGTGATGCTATCTTCCTTCAACTTATTTTCCTCTTTCAATTTCTTATTTTATTTCCTTAGTTCCTTTAAACATTCTAATTGATTATCCATCCAATTAATAGCTTAAAATATATTATAAAACATGAGTGATACCTGACCTTAGGGGTAGCTTTAGGTTCCTTTTGTTGATTAAACTCTATAAAAGGTTGTGGAATGCTAACTATAGGGTGATCTTCTACTAAGGGCTACAAATAACAAGCTGTTGCAATAAGTGCATCTAGATCTCCACCAAATTGATCTTGCAACTACTTCTTTAATTTATCAATTTCTTGCAAAGCTTCCTCAAGAGTGAGAAATTCCATTTGCTCTATAGCAGGTTGCTTCAATTGTTCAGCTTCTTCCTACACAAGTTTCTCATGCAACTTTTCAAAATTGTGTTCCACGTATTCTTCTCTCTCATGTATTTATTCAAGATTCTGCTCAATTGGCTCCTCATAGAAGAAAACTATGCTCAAATTATTTTGCTTCTTCTTGATGGAATACTGGAAAACATTATTCTTTGTCTGTTTCAATCTCAATAGATTCATTTTTACTAGTAGTAATTTCTTCCCTAGATTCTTTATTTATTTGAATAATGGTAGAAGGCTTAGTTCTCTTTAATCTGTGAGATCTACAAGGAGTGGGGTTACTTTGGTTTTCTTGGAATAAGATGGGAATTCCCCCTCAGACTCATTTGAATTAGGTTGAATAATGAGTTTTCTCTTTTTCTTTCTCTCAAACCTTGCTGTAGGTTCTTGTGTTGCTATAGGAATACCTTCTTTCACAAGTTCTTATGTGGCTGTAGGAAGGTTTTCTACTATTGGTTCTTATGGTTCTATAGATAGGGTTTCTTATAATTTTTGTTCTTCAATCTTCAATCCTTCATCTAGTTCATTTATTTCTTTTACTTTATTCATTTCCTGGTAGTTGGATAAATTCCTCCCAACTAATGTTGGGTCTAGTTCTTTGCAAACAGTCTTTAACAAGTAACTGAATGAGATAATGGTGGGAGAGAGCTTTAGAATTAACTTTTTGAAAATCCTTTGATATTTTGGTGATCATAAGAAGAAAAAAGTTAGGAATAATTATCTCTACTTTGTGCCACAAATAATTCAAGATCTCGAAGTGTATACCATGCAACATCAAATACCTTTCTTCATAGATGAAATATCTAAAGATAAACTCAATAGTCTTAGCCCATCTTTATAGTAGAGATAACTTTGTGGTGCCCTACTTTGAGGTTTCTAGTCATTTATTTGCTCTGCTAAACCTTCATTTTTTAGCCTCAACATCATATTTATCCAACCATTCGTCCCCTGTTCTAGGTAGTCCCATTACTCTGTTGATGGCTATTTCTGTCAGCTTTAATTCCATTCCTATTACCATGGCTAAACTATTATGCAATGTGATAGCAACTTCTTTCATAATTCCTTCATCCATGGGCTATATTTTCTAAAAATACTATGCCCATCCTATATGCTGAAATAAGGCCAAGATTTTTGGGCTGGTGGTCAAGGGAGTAACATCCAGTGGTTTATGTTTCAACACATTACCTCCCATATTACGTGGATATTTGTAGCAAGTGTTTTAGGCAATGTTAGAATGATTTGTGACTTATACATTGAGAGGTGAAATAATCCTTTTTAATTTATTAGAAATTTCCCCCCAACTTAATCTATCACTTACCTTCAAGGGGCGAAGGCCAACGTGCACAAAACACTCATAAGAAGAGTAAGGGGTGGCAGTAACATGTGTGTTAATGATCACATCAACAATGATGGAGATGGTAAGTGGTCATGATAAAGAGAGGGTACGATGGTGTATTTATAGCATTAAGTCTCATCATCTTTAGAAATAATTAAAATGTATGATAGGAAATAAATATAGAATAATTACTGTATTACTTATAGAAATACCTTTAATAAATATTCAAATGATGATGTGAAGTGGCGATCATGGCATATGATAGAATTTGAGTGGAAATAAATGCTTTATGTAGGATGAAATGTAGGAAGACATCTTGTATCAAAATATGTGTCATGTAGTAACAAGTTTTATCTTGTAGCAGCAAGTTTTTCTCCTGTAACGACAAGTATTCCATCCTATAACAAAAAGGAAAATATATTTTTTCTCCAGGGGAATGAATCTACAAGAAAAAGTAAGGGAAAAAAAAACATTTTCATTGCAGTAGTGCACCCCCATTTTTTTTTAACGAATGTTGATCAACTAGTGACCTGGTTTTCTGAGATAATCATCCATCAACAATCCCTAAAGGTTTTTGTTGCTGAATTTTTCAATTTTTTTAAATCCAAAATCAACTAGAATCACAAGAATATAGAGGTTAGGATTTTATTCAGATTGAAATAAGCCATTGGGAATGACTTATTCTTGGTTGCAAGAAGCTTTATTACTTTTGGAAAGTATAGGAGAATGGTTAATAGAAATACCCTTTGACTATAAGAGCAGGTTGATTTGATTCATGAAGAGAGGGATGTTGTTCTTCAAGAAGTTGATGAGTGAGAGTTTCCTTAAAAAATGGTTTCTTGTACAACTTGAACATGTGGCCATTAACAAGTAGTTAGAATTGAATATAGTCAATGGTTATGAGTTTTACGACTCCATTGTCAAAAACTCATTCAATCTCATAAGGCCCAAGCCATTTATACTTCAAATTTCCTTTATGATCCTTGTATTTAGAATAAAAAAGGAGTGCCCAATCTCCTAATTGGAAATTCTTAATCTTGATGTTTCTATCATGCCATCCTACACATTATCTTTACACTTTTTTAGTATGATGAAGTGCTTCCTTTCTTAATCCATCAAGTGCATTCAACTGCATAATCCTATCTTGTTGAGCTTGAGAAAGATCTAAGCCCAAATCAAGTGCTATCCTTAATGTCTTATGTTCAAACTCAATGGGTAGAACAATATTTTTAATATAAACTAGTTCATATAGAGTGAAACCAATTATGGTTTTCTAGGTGATTTTATAAGTCCAAACTGCTTCTAGAAGATGAGTTGACCGACCAATCTTTTATATGCATGCTGATAGTTTTAGTGAGGATATTTTCTAATTCTTGATTTGTCACTTCCACCTAACCATTTGATTGAGGATGGTAGGGGGTAGATTTCTTGTGTCTAATTTCATATTCTTTTACCAAGGTAGCTGTGAGGTTTGATGTGAATTGTGGGCCTTGGTTTGTAACTATTTCTCTTGAAACTCCATAACAGGTGAAAATTTTTTCATAGAGGAACTCATCTACCTTCTCATATTAGGCACAGGTTAAGGATTTTACCTCTACCCATTTGGTGACATAATCAGTACACACCAATATATATTCCTTATTATTGGATTTAGGATTAATGAAACCTACAAAATCCAGTCCCCATTTGTCAAAAGGTTGCAAAAAAAGTTATGGATATAATGGCATTTCATTAGAGTGAGTGGGCTTTTCCATACATTGGAATTGATCACATCTATGGGTGTACATCATGGAATCCTTATGCAAAGAAGACCAATAATATCTAGTAGTGAGTACTTTCATGGTAGTTTGTTTGGTAGCAAAATAAGCCCCATAAGGTTCATCATACCAGGCTCTAAGAATGTCATAAGCTTTATCTTCTCAGATACATCTTCTCATAATTGAAGTCTAGTGATAAAGAGATATCTTACAATCTATAAATAATGTCTGCTCTTTTGGATTAGGTGCTATTTATCCCTAGGTGAGAAATGTTATGGTAGTGATCTTGTAATAAGATAATTAGCAATGGCTGGGAACCAAGAAGATTGAATTGTTATAACAAATAAATGTTCATCAAGAAAAAATTCATTAACAATAGGACTGTGTTCATCATTTTGCAATCGAGATAGAAAATCTACTACTACATTATCTTTACCAGGTCTGTCCATAATGGTAATATCAAATTCTTACAACAAAAGCAACCAATGAATTATCCTACCTATTACAATAGGTTTGTTCATTAAATACCTTATTACTACATGATCAATGTGGATGAATACTTGGTAACCTATAATGTAGTGTCAAGATTTGTTGATGGCATAAACAACAGTGAGAAATTCCTTCTTTATTACAATGGAGTTCAGTCTAGCCTCTTGAAGATTTTTGCTGATCAAATAAATTGCATAACTTAGAGATTAATCTTTTTGGCCAAGGATATCTCTTAGAATGGTGCCAAATGCATCTGTATGAATGTGAAAAGGCTTCTTCTAGTCAAACCCTCTCAGAACAGGAGTTGTTATGAGCAGGTATTTGAGTTGCTAAAAGGCATTTTGACAATAATTAGTCCATATAAATTCAACATCTTTAGTAAGCAATCCAAACAATGGGGTGGTAATTTTAATAAAATATTTGATGAATCATCTAAAATAACCTGCATGTCCTAAAAAACTTCTAACATCTTTCTACTTTTTTGGTGTGGGTAGATCCTTAATGATACTTATCTTTGCTGGATCAACTTGAAAATGAGCAGGGGATATGTGATGCCCTAACACAATCCCTTCAGTCATAAGCATGTAACACTTCTCATTGCTCAGATATAATTGATGGTCTTGGTAGTGTTGAAGAACTTTCTCCAAGTTGGTCAACATTTAATTGAATGTCTGCCCATAGATAGTGAAATCATCCATGTAAATTTCAACATAATCATGGTAGAGATAAAAAAATATGCTCAACACAACCCTTTGAAAGGTAATTATGGCATTGCAAAGACCAAATGACAAGATGACATAGGCATAGGTTTCCTAAAGGAAAGTAAAAGTGGTTTTGTCTTGGTCTTGTGGTGCAATTCATATTTGATTATAAATACTATAGCTGTCTAGGAAAGGAAAGTACTTCTTCCTTAGTAACGTATCTAATACTTGATCAATAAATGGAAGGGCAAAGTGATCCTTCCTGATAGCAACATTCAACTCTTTGTAGTCAACACAAATATGCCATTTGCCTCCTTTCTTTAGGATAATGACCAGGGGAGAGACCCACTGGTTGTCTGAGATAGGATAAATAAATCTTGCATTCAAGAGTTTTTGTAACTCAGTTTTGACAATGTCTTTAACTACAAGATTTATTCATCTTTGGGGTTGGTGAATAGGTTTGCATTTTTCTTTAATGTAAATGTGATTCATGCATAAATTGGGGGGAATTCCTCGCATGTCATGATAATCCCAGGTATATGCTAGTGTGTGCTTTCTCAACATTATAAGTAACAGACTTTCTTGCTGGGATGTTAAATAAGTTCTAAAGTTGAGAGGTTTATTTGGTAGGATGTCTATTTGCTTTGTTAAAGAGATTATGGTCTCTACATTGGTGATTAAGGGAGCATAACTGCATTGATGGGGAAGTAATTGATAGAATGCCCAAATGTATCTTATGATTTCAGTAAAATCATTCTCAAGAAAGGTATTCTAAAGAGGGCATGGTGTATATTCCAATAGATTTGTTTCTATAAGATTCTATCGATAGGTGTTTACATGACACAGTAATGACAATGTCTTTTTCTTGGGCTTGCAAAGCTGAACTCTAGTCAATTATGCAAAGAGTCTATAAAGAGATAGCTTTTTTAAGGTCAGCAATCTAGGGAATTGGTCCATCATTTGAGGAAGGTTGAGTTGGTGGATACAACACCAATTTTTTGGTGTCATTTTCATTAGAAATTAGCACCCTGTAGCCAATAAAGGCATCAACGGTAGCCAACCATGGGTGACCAAAAATGAGAGCATAACCCCCTAAATTGCTCTTCAATTGTAGGACATTAAAGTTTGCTAGATATTATCAAGAATCCAAAGTGATAATAAGGTCTTTAATAATTCTTTCAGGCTTAATAGTTGATCTATCAGCCATCTAGAGGGCAGTAGGTGTTAGACGAAGAGTGTTAAGCTTTAGTTGCTGTATGGTCTCCATGGTTATCATGTTAATGGTTGCACCTAAGTCAATTAAAGTATTAGAAATGGATTCACTTTGGATGCTAACATTAACTACAAGACTTCCCAGATCAGAATATTTTGGGGGAACTATGTTTCCTAACATAATATTTGCTAATTGGCCCATGACCTGAACTATTTTAGGATCCTTCTTCTTTCTTTTCAAAATTTTCAAACATAGCTCTCAAACAGCTTTATTGTAGATAGGAACATCCTTTGTTGCTTGAAATAGTGGGATTTTGATGTATACATTCTTTAGTTATCCTAAGATATCAAATTTAAGCTCTTATTCAGGATGTGATATGCTCAATCTCTCCAAAAAAAGAGGATTGTCATTTTCTTTTTGATTTTTTGATGGACTTGGCTTAGGATTGGTTATGAGTGGCTATGGATTAATATGGAGTGGAGCTTGTTCAAAATGTTCTATGATTGTGGGTGAGGTGGGTTGTGGAAGAACATGACCTGAGCAAAGTTGAACTTGATTAATATCCAAGGTGTATGTTGGATATTGTATTATTTTAGTGGATTGTATCAGTTAAATTGACTTATCGGTAGGATTGGGGATGGGCTGGTCGGATAATTGAGTGGTTTGAACATGATGCTTGATTTGAAAATCTATGATTTAAAGACCTTTACAGTTTGCTTGGATCAGATTTAAATTAAAATAAAATAATTTAATTTCCAATTTTTCTTTTTAATAAATCCAAAAATTAAATTATAAAACTTCCATAATTTTAATAAAGAGAATTGAAAGGGTTTTTGATCACATAGAGGAAATTAAAAATAAAACATAACACAAAAGATTTGTTTATGGGGTTCACCAAACGGCTACACCCCTGGGTCTACTCTATGAGTGTTTCAATTTTATTAAAACTCTTTGAGACTAATTACAAAAAAATTTCTTTGAGTAAATAATTATTTTTATACTAGATATGTATCTATGCAATAAAATAAACCTCTTAGAGGTTCTGTTACCTCTATATTTAGATCTCTATTTGTAATTTCCTCTGTGCAAATCCATTTCTTAAAATCTTATTACCCTCTATAAAATAACCCGCCATTATATATTTCTCAACGGACAATAAAAAATTTCCTTGGGGTACTAACAATTTATTTGAATTGAGATTTTTCTCATTTTGACAGCATGGCATTGGTTCTCTATGATTTCTTGCTCCATGTATTTGGTTTTGCTCTGCAACTCATCAAAACCAAAAATCCTAAAATGGAATTCAACATTGTTGGTGTATAGCTGAGCATGAAAAATGGTGTAGAATTAGTGCCAAAGCTGATCCACGATATCATAAATAGTAAATAATTAAACTTCCCCACATAATCTGTTGAATAATCTTTGTCAACTATAATCCCTTTGTCATCAATATTTTTGCATACAACACCTGTCAAGAATCTTTGAGAAACTTGAAAGAATAAATTATCACATATTTTTCAATGTAGTAATTATAATAATTATTCCCAAAAATAATGTGTATGCACCTAAAATCACTCGCTTCATTACAGTCGACTAATATTTTTATTAGTTAATGGTAATTCTACTTGTCCTATTTTATCCCACCAATTTATCCCAATTCTGTTCCATTAATCTAATATCCCCTTCCATTAATCTACATTCACTAAACTTATTCATCCCATATCTTTATTAATTTTCCCTAATCTCCCATTATCCTAATCTAATCTTGTTTATCTATTATATGATAATTTTTAATTCCCATAACCTCACCTAACCACCTACTAGCATACTCCCTAGATATTCCTACATCCCTAGGAATCCTAATCTTCTTATTAAACCACTAATAAACCCTCATCACCTACTAACCCACTCCCTAATCCTACTAACCAATTTTAAATTCAAAACTATTTCAACTACCAACCCACCACCCTATACTAGCCTTCCCTAAACCCCTAAACCCTATGGGGAGATTTGTAGAATTGGAGGATTCTAGAAATCTCTCCAATTTATCCCCCTTTCTCTAGAATTTTCCTATTTTAGAGATTTCCATGGAATTAAAAAATCCATGAAAATTCTTCAACCATAGATCTCAAAGGCCCAAGTTTGAATTTGAGCCCTTGATCTTCCTTCTCTTCCTCTATTTAACCAACCTCTTCCTCCACCCTCAAACAATGAAGAAGAATTGTAGGGAAACCAGGCCAAAATCACTCTAGAAATATCATATCAAATCCATGATCCAACATCAAACATCCTTTTTCAACATCTTCAATCAAGCTATCACTTTGTCAATCTGAGTCTACTCATATGCATTCGACTCTTGGAATGGAGGCATGAGAAGGTAAAGAGCATGGTAAGAATGTTCTACTAGTTCTGATTTATCTCCTCTATCCATTCCTATTAGTGTTTATCAAGGTTTTGGATTTTAATGTCATTGCTGATAATATTGCTTGAATCCAAATTTTGGTACACACAATGTGTTGCAATCAATATCCAATGCCATATTATCTTGCCATCAAGATCAAGAAAACAAGATTTGTATTTCTTGATTAATTCAAGATTACCACAAAAATCAAGATTGCACTTCTTAGTAATTAAAGATTACCATACTACTCCAAGACTTTAGTTTAATAAACATGCAATGTTTTAAAGAAATTGCCATGTTTATCCTTTATAAAGTCAACGCTCTCCAAAAATTTAACAAGGGAAAACTTGCTTGGTTTTGGCGTTAAGATAAATATCAATGCCATATAACAAGACTTTAATTCCCATGGACATGCATGTAGCTTCTTTAATTTACCGTGCATTTTTTTCAACCTTGGCGTTAAAGTGAAACTCCATGCTAATATAATGATAAGTGACCTCATCAAGATTCTTTAAACCAAAACTTGATATGCATGAAGTTTTAATAGGAGATGTACACAATTTTTTTAAAAAAAATAAAGATTTAAATATGTATCTTTTAATAAAGATTATCACTTTTTCTTTCAAAGATAATCTTTATGGTATGGGTTTCTTTATTTCTTTTCTTTTTTTTGAAAAAGGAATAAATATTTAATTAAAAAAATATATATTAAAACATATTTATTAATTTTTAATAAACATATAAATATTTCAATAAATATATATTAAAATATATTTATTAGTAAACAATAAATATATTAAAATATATTTTAGTGGTAGCAATTTTTCAAAATTAATTATAAATATTGAGGGTGGAGGTGTGGTATTATTGGCCAGATAATGCCCCACCTACATTCACAATAATAATTTAATAGTCATTATTGAGCAGAATCATGGGGTAGAAATCCCCTGGATCATTCCTCCCCACTGAGATCTTTTGAACCTCCAAAAGTTAAATTTAATTATCAACCAGGTGAGGATATTTTTCCCTCTCTTTCCTGATTTCTATCCATTTTACCTTATTTAGATGCATTCCTTTCAAACCCACACATAGATATTTTGAATCACCCCTTCGTGTAGTTCTAGTTTTCCTATCAATAATAACATCTTCCTGTAACTCATGAAGAGACTCAGGGGCAAAACCATCAACATTAGGAATTTGAATACCCTAATCTTCATCCATGATCATAGGAGGTTCATACAATTTCAAGTTTTCCACATTAACCACTGAATAAATATGCATATACGAAGGCAAATCTAATTGGAAAGCATTTTTTATCAATCTTTTCTAAAATCCTAAAAGGAACATACCTATTTGGTTTTAATTTTCTACCTTCACCTTTCAGTCTTTCTTTGCTGATGTGAAGCCAAACTTGATCACCCACTTTGAATTGATGATCAACTCTATGTTTGTCATGCCTAGCCTTATATTTAGCTTAACTCTTCTCCAATTGTTCTTAAACAACTTTTTGAATCATTTGAATCCTTTTAATGAACTTTTTAGCTTTCTGAGCATCACTGTTTCCATCCACCACTGAGTTAGATTCATTTTCAAAAGAGAAGTCTGAAGGAGACTTAGGCAAATAATCAAAATAAGTCTCAAAAGGAGACTTTAAAGTAGAAGAATGCAAAACATAGTTATAATAATGTTGCACATAATATAAATGTTCATCCCATAATTTAGGATGTTTACCATAATACCCCCTAAGCAAATGTACCACTATTTGGTTGACCACTTCTATTTGTCCATCAGTGTGTAGATGAAAGGTTGTACTTTTCTTTGGCTTAGTATCCATCAAGTCCCAAAAAGTTGATTAAAACTTGCCAACAAATCGAGCATCATGATCATATATATTAGAAGTGGGTAACCCAAAATAAATCCAAACATTTTTGAAGAACAAATGTGCGGTATCCTCACCTATAACCTGTTTAGTACAAGGAACCAAAATACATGTTTTATTGAACCTATCCAAAACCACATACAAATAATCATGTTTTCTTTATGACATATGTAAACCTCCTATAAAATCCATAGAAATACTTTTCTACAGATGGTTAGGAATAGGGAGAGGGGTATACAATCATAACTTTCGATTAATAGGTTTACTTGTGGAATAAAGAATGCAACCTTTAATATATTTAGATACATTTTCTGTCATACGGGGCTAATAGCAATATCTTTGTAATTGATCAAATATTTTACCAATGTTAAAATGACTTGAAATAAGAGAAGTGTGCACTTCTCTAATCATGTGAACTCTTTCTTCCTATGGAATACAAAATTTTCCAAGATGATATAACATTCCATTATGAACATTATATTCAAATGCTTCTACTAATTTACCATTGATCAAATCTTCATAGACATCCTTAAAATCAACATCTCTAGCATATTTTTCCTTATAAATTTCATTAACAAAAGGACTACGCTACAAAATAGTAGATGCTACTATAGGAGTTCTAGAAAGCATATCTACAACCTTATTATGTGTTGCCTTTTTGTACCTTATAACAAGATGGAACTGCTATATAAATCCCATCCATCGAAAGTGTCATGATTTTTATAGCTTGGAGTATGATTAAAGGTATTGTAAAGGTTGATGATTTGTATGGATGGTTATCTCTTTGCCCATCAAATAGTGTTTCCACTTTTTCACCCTTTGCACCAAAGCATATAACTCTTTATCATAAGTAGGATAATTTTTAACTACACTTGTAAAGGTTTTTGAATGAAAACACACTAGTGTTCATTTTTGCATTAACACTGCTCCCATTGCATACCCACTAGAATCAGTTTCTATTTCAAAGGATTACTATAAATCAAGAAGTGCAAGAATTGGGGTTGTACTTATCTTTTATTTCAAGGTATTGAAATATTTTTCATGCTTTCCTCCCCATTGAAATACATGCTTAACACTTGTTAAATCATGTAAATGAGATGCAATGTAAGAGAAGTTAGCAATAAATTTTCTCCAAAATTGAACTTCTCTAAGAAAACTTCTAACTTCTATGGCATTATTAAGCCTTGGCCAATTTACTATGGCTAGAAATTTTGTAGGGTCTATTTTTAATGAGCCATTCACTACAACATAACCTAA
This sequence comes from Torreya grandis, assembly GCA_037957365.1. Lineage (NCBI taxonomy): Eukaryota > Viridiplantae > Streptophyta > Pinopsida > Cupressales > Taxaceae > Torreya > Torreya grandis. Next base: position 4,284,916 of record JARHVA010000200.1, on the reverse strand, counting down.
GCAAACCAAAGATTTTTTTGCAAATTCATATTTTGACATCTTAAAGAAAAGTTTCTCCTTTTGTAAAGTATCTAAGACTTTCTTGAGGTGTTTAAGATGATCTTCGCATATGTTACTAAAAAATTAAAATGTCATCCAAGTACACAATTATAAAATCATCAAGAAATGGACTTAACACATCATTCATAACCTGCATCAATGTAACAGGTGCATTACAAGGCCCAAAAGGCATAACAAGCCACTCAAAAAGACCATGCTTAATTTTGAATGTGGTTTTCCAACTATCACCATCACTTATTCTTATTTGGTGATAACCACTTCTCAAATTTAACTTAGTAAAAACTTTGCATTTTTTAATTAATCTAACAAATCATCAATACGAGGAAGAGGGCAGAAGTTTTTAACCATGATTTAATTCAAAGCTTGGAAATCCACACATATTTTCCATGTACCATCTTTCTTTGGTACCAAGATAGTAGTCAGACCACATGGAGAGGTACTTGGCTGAATGACTCCTTTTTCAAGTAACTCCATCACTTGCTTCTTTATTTCTTCATTCTCTACTACTGACAACCTATACATGCCAATATTATGGAGAGAGGCATCCTTGTACAATTGAATCTCATGTTAGATTTCCCTCTTAGGGGGTAAACCTTATGGTTCCTGAAAAACACCATTGTATTTAGAAATAATCTTTTCTATTTCTAATTGATGTTTAGGATCACAACCCGTTAAGACCTTGGATTTTTCACTATCTTTGGCTTTCAAAATCATGAGAACAAAACTTTTACTTGAGTTTACAAATATTTTAATTTATCCTACAGAGATAAGAGTCAAATTGGTTTTGACATGATGGGATCTTACTATATATTCAATCCCATCCTTTAATAGCACATATTTGTTCTCTTCTCTATAAAAGATTGCCTTTCTATCATATAAGTAAGGACTTCTCAAAATAATTCCATAAATATCCAAAGTAACTACATCTAGCTTTACTTCATCAATTAATTTAGAAGTAATAACAAACCTCAAGGTGCATGTTTTTGTGACCTACAATTTTACATCATCACATACCCATCCCAAAGGATATAGTTTTGGATGTGGTTTAGTTTTGAGTCCTAACTTTTTAAAACCCTCTTCAAAAATAATATTAGCTTATGATCCACTATCAAAAAGAGTATCTATTTTAGTATCCTTAGATATGCTTCTCATGTGGAAAAGCTAATTTATTTTTCTTTTAGCATGTTTAGATTTAGTTTTAGAAGATGAAACAATTAAAAAAGGTTTAGGGTTAGAAGAGGAAGAAGTTTCACCTTGCAGACCCATAAAAGTCACTTTTGTTTCATGACCAGATTATGATCCTAGGTCTTGTTGGATAACAACATTAGCCTTCTTTTTTTTTTAATTCCAGAACCTCTTTGGCTTAAGTTATGGATGAAGTTTACAACATTTAGCCTCATCATGATTCTTTTTATAGTGATTATAGAAAGGTTTACCTTCTTCTTTCTTAAGAGTACAAGTAAACTTACCCTTACCCTTTACTTTACCTTTTCCTCTATTTTCAACTGGCTTGTGAGATTTTTTTCCATAGCCTTCCTTAGTCATCTTACCCCTGGATTCCATGTGGGTAGCTTTCACACATACTTCATCAAGGTTAGAAGGATTAAACATGAGAATATTATGTTTCAAATAACTATGCAAATCTCCAATATACTTCATCAATATTTGTAAACTGTACAGAGGAATGCCCAACATTAATGCCTTCTTTCTAAACTCCTGAGTATAATTTAGCACACTCTGACCAATATTCTATCTCAATGTTTTCCAATCCATAGAATATTTTTGCATGTAACCTAAAGGATACAACTGCTTTCTCAGTTCAGAAACAAAATCATTCTAGGAAGAGATTACCTTACCATATTGCTTGAGGTCTTCTTGAATCTTACTTTCCCACCAAATGAGTGTTGTGCCACTCATATGGAGAGTAGCCAACTGAATCTTGGCTTCCTCACTAAGAATATTCTGAATCATACAATATATGTCAATTTGCTTGACCTAGTTATCCAATTTCTCTACACTGAGCTCACCATTATAAATTGGCAAATCAAATTTAACATCTAATTTCAAATGTGGGATAGTTTTAACATCTACAGAAGAGGAGGCCTTTTTGGAAGTTGAAGATGAAAGAAGAATTTCTTATCTTTTAGCTTGATCTTCCTTTGCTTCTTTCCCCTTTTTGTGTTCCTCATACATTTCTTCAACCATATTTTTCATGTTAAGGAAAGCACGATGAAATTCTACCTCAGACATGTCTGCTCCCATATTTGATTACTAGCTTGCACCTCTTGCACTAATTTTAGGATCAAACTCTATAAGTTTCTCTTTACCATGTCTTGACCGAGACCTGGTTAACATACAAGACTATTGCAAGTACTAGACAAAAAGTTAAATACCAAACTAGTTTGAAAATCCAAGTTTTAAAAACCTTTATAGTTTTCTTGGATTGGATTTAAATTAAAACAAAATATTTTAATTTCCAATTTTCCCTTTTAATAAATCCAAAATTTAAATTATAATACTTCTATAATTTTAATAAATAGAATTGAAAGGATTTTTGATCACAAAGAGGAAATTAAAATTAAAACATAACACAAAATATTTATTTACGGGGTTCACCAAATGGCTACATCCCTGGGTCCACTCTATGAGTGTTTTGATCTTTTAAAACTCTTTGAGATTGATTAAAAAAATATCTCTCTAAGTAAATAATTATTTATGTACTAGATATCCATCTATGCAACAAAATAAACCTCTCTAAGGTTTTGCTACCTCTATATTTAGATATCTCTATCTACAATTTCCTCTATGAAAATCCACTACTTCTCTGCTCAAATCCTGTTACCCTATGTAAAATCACCCACTGTTATATATTTCTCAACAGAAAATAACAAATTTTCTCAAGGTACTAATGATTTCTCTGAATTGATATCTTACTCATTTTGACAACATGGCATTGGCTCTCTGGGATTTCTTGGTACCTGTATTCAGTTTTGCTCTGCAACCTATCAAAACCATGAATCCCAAGATGGAATTTAACATTGTTGGCATATAGCTAATAATGGAAAATGGCATAGAATTAATGCCAAAGCTGATCCATGCTATCATAAATAGTAAGTAATTAAACTTCCCCACATAATTTGTTGAATAATATTTGCCAACAATAACCCTTGTTAATGTTTCCGTATATAACACCTGTCAAGAATCTTTGAGAAACTTGAAAGAATAAATTACCATATATTTTCTAATGTAATAATTATTCCCAAAAACAATGTGTTTCAATCAAAAATATCCAATGCCATATTATCTTGTCATCAAGATCAAGAAAACAAGATTTACATTTTTTGATTAATTCAAGATTACCACAAAAATCAAGATTGCACTTCTTGATAATTAAAGACTACCATACTACTCCAAGACTTTAGTTTAATAAGCATGCAATGTTTTAAATAAATTTCCACGTTTATTGTGTATAAAGTCAACACCATCCAAAAATTTAACAAATGAATCCTTGCTTGGGTTTGGCGTTAAGATAAAGATTAATGCCATATAACAAGACTTTAATTCCCGTGGACATGCATGTAGCTTCTTTAATTTACCATGCATTTTTTTTAACTTTGGTGTTAAAGTGAAACTCCATGCTAATATAATGACAAGTGTCCTCATCAATATTCTTTAAAACAAAACTTTATATGCGTGAAGTTTTAATAGGAGTTATACAATTTTTTTTTAAAAAAATAAAGATTTAAATATGTATCTGTTAATAAAGATTATCACCTTTTCTTTCAAAGATAATCTTTATGGTACGAATTTCTTTATTTTTTTTGAAAAGGGAATAAATATTTAATTAAAAAAATATATTTATTAATTTTTAATAAACATATTAAAATTTATACATATTTAATTAAATATTTTAATAAAAATATATTTATTAGTAAACAATAAATATATTTTATTGGTAGCAATTTTTCAAAATTAATTATAAACATTGCGGGTGGAGGTGTGGCATTATTGGCTAGATAATGTCCCACCTACATTCACAACAATAATTAAATATTGCCATTATTGATCATAATCAGGGGGTAGAAATCCCCTAGATCACTAATGAGTGTTTGGCATGATAGCCTATTGTTGTGGTTGTTGTATTTAATGGGGAAAGCGTTGATTTTCTCTCTATTGTTATTGCAGTAGATTAGAGGGATAGAACCATTGCTAGTTTTGGAATTGTCCATGTTGAGATTGTTGTCTTTTTTTTTGCATCCATAACTGATTCTAGGGTAGCTACCAATTTATTTGGGACTAATTTGGATTGGGTATATTCATCCAAGAACCATATTGAGGATTATTTGAGAATTGAGAATTTTTAAACATAGAGTTTGATGGCATACCTAGTCTTTGTACCCATGGTTTCTATTGAGCAATGAAAAACACTTGGTTCTCATCTTATCCTATGGCATGCAACTCTACTGTCTTAGGATTTTCCTTGGTGATACTAGCTACTCGAGCCTTTATGGAACGACATGTGTAATCTACCTTATTCTTTTTGCATTTAGGATAATAGGCAGCTAAGACTTTCTCAATTTCTTCTTGCTTTCTCTATGTATATAATGTATCAAGTTGAGTAGTTAGGTGACTGATGATGTCTTGCTTCATGTCCTAGAGCAGGTTGCTAACTTCACCTTTAGATAGTCCTGAAATAGATGCTTTAGGAAGGGTTCTGCCCCTAATTTTGTTCATGGTTGATCTGGAGTAGTTCATACATAGAACTGTTAGTTCATCAAATGGTAGTGTAGAAACATCACCACCATACATTAGATCTAGTGCCTCTAAGAAATCATCTCTAATTCCTTTTAGGAATATCAGCTTGAATGATTTATTTTCCATTGTGGTCTATTTATATTTTTACAAGACGAACAAAAATATTTTCATGGACTCCTCTAGTGACTCGTGATTAGCTTGGGTCATTCAGAAAATGTCATCTCTCTTGTGGTTTCTGCCCCTACAATAGTTTTGATATTTCATCAGAAACTTCTCCTTCATTTCTTCCCAAGTAGAAATGGCATCCTTTCCAAGTTCCATGAACCATTTAAGTGCTACATCTTTGAGTGTTGCTAGAAATAGTTTAAGTTTATGAATGTCTTGATTATAATCATAGCTACGACATAAGATGTCAAACTCAAAAAGAAATGTATTTGGATCCTCAAACACTTTTTCTCTAAAGGTAGGAACGGTAGAGTGAGGGATATTTTTCATGGGTACATTTCCATTAGGAGTAAGGATAGGAAATTTTGGTGGTGTTTTCTTCTTGGTGATCCCCTATGAATACTCTTTGTGTTGGTAGATGGGAGGTTGTTTCTAGCCAATGCTCAAAATTCCCATCAATTCTTTGATTTTTTGGGGTGTAGAAGATGGAGACTTTATCTTTTTCCTTATGAATGTACGACTTATTATAAAATGTGGATGGTGTGGAGTTTTTAGAAGATTTCATTAGTGTCTCAATAAAGAGTCTCTCTAAATTGGAAGATTCTATTGGCTTGGTATTTATCCTAGTGGAAAGAATAGCTTTGAATGCCTCCTTAGCAATACATATAGGTGATAGTGGGAATCAAAATTTAGATGCTTGGATATGAGGTGATAAGGTGGGAATTATCAGAGGTGGTGCATGTGGGTCTCTTTCAGGGGTATGAACCTCTTCAAGATCTCTAGCTTGTGCTTCCAATCCAACCAAAAATTCTTCTTTCTCAACCTCTACTATTGACAACTGTGAGTGATCTTCAAGAATTCCTTCATGTTCCTTAGTTTCTATAGGATGAATCAATATGGTTTTAATGTTCAATGATTTGTGAAAAATATTCCTATATAGTCCTCTTCGCTTTGAATATGTCAACCACTTTTTTTAAATTTTTTTTGCCCACCCTGCCTGCATAAGGTTAGTAATATGGGGTTTTTGAAAATTTCCACTATCCTAATTTCAAAAAGGGAAATTTTAGACTATGAAAGTAGGAAATATTTAATATAAAAAAACAACATAAAAAAATTAAAAAAACAATAAACATCCTGAAATAATTGCTATCAAGATTGAATATTACAAGTGTGTGACACCCTTACCCGATAATGGCACCAAAAATGACCAGCAGTTGATTCAAAATTAGATATACTTCTGTTGATCAAAATGAAAAAGGAGAGTAAACATGGATTATTACCTTCTACCTTAGTTAAAAATCAACCTAGGGATGTAGACTTGATAGGATGACATCACTGTATGTGCACACTCAATCTCTAATTTGACATTCTACTAATTATATCTAAGATGTTGAAGTGTATTAAATGAAATGCTTGTATTGAAACATAAAAAAAATATAGTAAATAAATGCTTATGCATGGGAAGCTTTCTAAAATAAATCTTAAACAAGAATGTAACTTACATAAATCAGAAATGAAACACACAATGCTTAAGGAAATTAAATGACATGCTTAACTAACTAGATAGGTTGGATTATTGCTGTAACCTTCCAAAGCAGGGCCTTATTCCTTCAAAATTTAGCTTCAACCCTTCTTTTTATGATACTATATTGAACTTAGAATTGATCACTAATATTAATCAAAAGTTTAACAATGAATTATTGCATGAGATTACAATTATAATTACTTAACACAATGTACTTCTAACAATCTCTATTTAGTAAATACTATTTTTTTCTATCTATTCTCAACTCTACTGCTATGTATTTATATATCGTAGAGGAGATTGTTTTATGCAAAACAATATATACATTCTATTCTAAGACACATTTGAATTGGAATAACTAAAATTGGTTCTTTTTGTTGAAGACATTCTTCATGTGAATCTTGTGACTTTGCTACAAGACAAATATAACTATTCATTTTTTAACCACTTTCTTATTGAGCTCCATAGTGGTTAGAGTGATTCCTATGAGTCAGTTAGAAGAGAATAAAAATATGTTCATCTATGGCTTTGGTCACGCAATGGCTGTAGGATGGTCTGTGTAATGAGTATCTTTTTACTGTAGGATGCTCCGTGATATATACCTATTTCTTCAAAACATATTCAAAACACATACATAGAAATAACATCCTAAAGTAATAGACAGCCATCATATATTTAATTTCAATACATAATTTTAACTATTTAAAAGAGTTTGAAAATATAATACTATATGGTTTATGAAAGTAGGAAACTATATGGAAAAGTGTTTCAAAAGCATGGTAAACAATCAGGATGAGCACAATAGATGGACACAATAATATGACATTTATGGGGATCATCAGTCATAGCTTATCATTCCATGAAGAAAAGATTCTAAAAATGACATTCAATCTTGACTTTCAAGCTGAATTATGTAGTGTACGGAGCAAGGACACCCAAGAGTAGGCCAAGACATGTACGATATGAAGGCCAAGACAATACACAATGTAGAAACACAATGTACATTTATATATTCTAAAAATAAATGTTTATAACAATGAATGGTGATATATCTAGTAATTTTCTAGAAAAACTAGAAAAAATTGAAGGATGACCTTTTGCTAAAAAACACCATTCCTCTAAAATTGTACACCTCTCTCTCAAGTTATTCCTTTCAAGTCTGCATTAAGACCATATATGCCAATACAAATAAATACAATAAAATTCAAAATATAATGATAATTCCAATGTCATATGGTAATTAGAGGAGGATAAACCACATGAACACATAGATCTGAAGATTAACTCTCCCTAATTTACGTTAGAATGCAAAACAAAAACTACTTGAGATTCTAAAAATTATTACAACAAAAGAAAAATATGGTGTTCATTACTAGAACCTTCACTCTGATACCATGTTATAATGAGTGACGTTCCATAGGAATGAGCCATGATTGAAGACTAGTGGATTTGAGCATACTTAATAGCTATGTTATAAAAATAGAACTAGATATGAGCAAAATAACAATAACTTATATTCATAATAGAATAAACATAGTCAAGAGGAGAGGTACATTTATAGGTACAAGAGAGGCATAAATAAACATATATTTTATAATGTGAACACAAGACAATTACCAAATGGATTGTGTGAACCTATTTCTCTAAATTTTTCACAATTGCATTCAAAGGAGGAAGAAACTAAGGTTAAGAGGTTAGGTTTGATGTTACCCAGATTTAGTGCGCACCGTATCCAAGCTTTGTGGGAGCTCCTCTTTGGCTGTGGAGGAAACACCTATTCTCAATCTACGTGTCACAGTCACTGACATTGGTAGGTCTATCGAGGTTGGTAGGGTAAATGGTGCCAACATCGGTTAGGTTGCCGATGTCGATAGGGGTTGTTGGCCTTGGACAGCTTTTGGAGTATCTCCAAGATAGATAGGTGGTTTTTAGAAGTTTAGAGGTTGGTGCAGGGTTGCGGGAAGGTGAATGAGGTCTAAAGAAGGGTAGGTGGAGGATTAGTGTGAAAAATGAGTGAGAATAAGAAGAAGGCCTTTCAGCTCCTCCACGAAAGAAGTCAGGCCTCTTGATAGTATTTTAGAAATATCAAATGGAAACTAATTAATAATGTATTCTAAAACACTAAATTGAGAACCAAGAATACTTATCTCTATTAGATGAAGAACCAAAGGTGTTAGAATGATTATTCCCATTGTGGTTGATGTTGAGGTCTTCGTACAATGTTTCAATCCAGTCTCTAGACCGACTTGTGCAGAGCTTCAATAGCTAGGAGAACGATAGTCGAATTCTGGTGCTTGAGGTCTCAGAGTGTGCATGTCAATGTGCAAAAAGGTAGGGGGTAGCTCAATGTTAGAGCTTGGCTTATGTAATCGACGTCAGCCACGGGTTGACTGACATCGACAGAGAGAGAATAGGTAAAAGGGCTATTTTTAGCTCTTTGCCCATTTCTCCACCCACCAAGTGCTTTTTCCATTGGAGAACGGTCAAAACACAAGTTTATGAGACACGAGAGTTGGTTAGGGAGTTAAGAGGGAGTGAGATTAGGTCATGGGTAGTTAGGATTTAGAGGACCTAGTCTCAGGGTGACTCATAGGCTAGGAAACGGTCTTAGGGTGAGGTGTCTAGGTGAGGTGTCCAAAGTGAGGTAATTAATTTAAAATAAGTAGTTTATTTTAAATTAATAAAGTGTGCAAGTGTGGGTTAGGAGTGTTAACGTTTAGAAGGAGACCAAGGCAGGTTGACACGATATTGGTGTCTACATTTGCCCCTTTTTGTCTTATGGTTTGTTTTGATAAACTGTAAGAAAAAAATAGATGTAGGTTGCCTCAGGTATGGGATAAGGTATTCCCCCTCAAAGTGGGAATCGAGAGAAGGTAATCTGAAATCGGGTGCCGATTTGATAGGCAGTAGATGGGTAGGATGAGGTTGGAGTGTGAATGCTACAATAGTTGAGATTGCACGTATACCACTTCACTTGATAGGCAGGTCAAATTATCGAAGGCAAGGTCGAGGAGGACTAAAATCAAAGTAACCAGTCCCCAGCTTATTAGTGGTAGCTGATTGGGTTAAAATGATCAAATTTGTAGCTCTAATGGTCAAGGAGGAATAAAATCAAAGTAATCAGTCCCCAGCTTATTAGTGGTAGCTGATTAGGTTAAACGATCAAAGCTGTAGCTCTAATAGGCATCGTGTTCCAAGTATCCAGGCTAGGAAGTGCTCTTGGAAAACATGAAAATGTCAGATATTGGGGATCAACTTGGGTGTGATATGATAATAGGTGTGAGGGGCACGTACAATTTGATAACTATTCGTGAGGTAGCATATGCAATCAAAATAACCAAGGCAAAGTTGTCTCAAAAGTGTTCATGGTCTGAGGAGATAGTCATGATCTCCAAGGTTGTTTGTCAGGTCAGGCTGAGATATAAGTGATCTCAAGTGTTGTTTGTTGTGGTTAGGAAGGGTAGGTTGAGGATTAGTGTGAGAAGGGAGTGAAAATAAGAGGAAGGCCTTTCAGCCCCTCCACGGAAGAAGTCGGGCCTCTTGACAGTATTTTAGAAATATCAAATGGAAACTAATTAAAAATGTATTCTAAAACACTGAATTGAGAACCAAGAATACTTAGCTCTATTAGATGAAGAACCAGAGGTGTCAGAATGCTTATTCTCATTATGGCTGATGTTGAGGTCCTCGTATAATGTTTCAATCCAGTCTCTGGAATGACTTGTGCAGAGCTTCGATAGCCAGGAGAATGATAGTCAAATTTTGGTGCTTGAGGTCTCAGAGTGTGCACGCCAATGTGCAAAAAGGCTGGGGGGAAGATCAATGTTATATCTTGGATTATGTAATCTATGTCGGTGATCTTGTCGGCGTCAGTGTAGAACTGTCAACGTCAGTCGTGGGTTGACTGACATTAATAGAGAGAGAATAGGTAAAAGAGCTATTTTTAGCTCTTTGCCCATTTCTCCACCTGCCAAGTGCTTTTTCCATTGGAGAACAGTCAAAACATGGGCTTATGAGGCATGGGAGTTAGTTAGGGAGTTAATAGGGAGTGAGAATAAGTCATGGGTAGTTAGGATTTGGAGGACCTAGTCTTAGGCTGACTCATAGGCTAAGAAAAGGTCTTAGGGTGAGGTGTCCAAGGTGAGGTGTCTAAGGTGAGGTAATTAATTTAAAATAAGTAGTTTTTAAATTAATAAGGGGTGCAAGTGTGGGTTAGGAGTGTTAACATTTAGAAGGGGACCAAGGGGGGTTGACACGATATTGTTGTCTACATTTTCTCCTTTTTGTCTTGTGGTTTGTTCTAACGAACTGCAAGACAAAAATAGATGTAGGTTGCCCCAGGTATGGGATAAGGTATCCCCCCTCAAAGCAGGAATCAAGAGAAGGTAATCTGAAATTGAGTGCCAATTTGATAGGCAGTGGATGGGTAGGGTGAGGTTGGAGTGTGAATGCTACAATAATTGAGATTGCACGTATACCACTTCACTTGATAGGCAGGTCAAATTATCGCAGGCAAGGTCAAAAAAGACTAAAATCAAAGTAATCGGTCCCCAACTTATTAGTGGTAGCTAATTGGGTTAGAATGATCAAAGCTATAGCTCTAATGGGCATCGTGTTCTAAGAATCTGGGCTAGGAAGTGCTCCTGGAAAACACAAAAATGTCACAAATATTGGGGATCAACTTGGGTGCAATCTGACAATAGGTGTGAGGGGCGCGTACAATTTGCTAACTATTGTGAGGTAGCATATGCAATCAAAACAACCAAGGCAAAGTTGTCTCAAAAGTGGTCATGGTCTAAGGAGATAGTCGCGATCTCTGAGGTTGTTTATCAGGTCAGGCTAAGATATAAGTAATCTCAAGTGTTTTTTTTTGTGGATAAGGAGAGACAAGGCCCGTCTAGGATTTCATCACCTAGCGGATACCTTACCCCACCCAACAATCCTACTTGGATTTCGCTACCAAGAGGAGGACCCACTCTGTTCTCTTGTAGAGTATAAACTATAAGGAAGGTATATTTTAGCTAAGCGGCACAGCTCAGCTTTGGGTTCATGAAGTGAAGGGAGCAAGCCCCAACACCAAGCCACGTACTGACCCTAACATAGATATTTTTGAGCACCATAACACAACTTGAAACCAGCCATAGACTTCCTCTCTAGGACATATTCTACAAGCCCAACTCCCAAAACATTCTCTTAAGGCATAAGCCACCACGACTTTAAAACTCATTCCTAAGAATCTAACGTTTTAGAGGTTGCTTGCCTAATCATATATTCTGTTAATTTTATCTGAGTTTTTGAGCTGGTAAGGTTGTACCATTCTGAACTCTAAAACAACTCAGAATTTCTTCTTCTTCCAAAAACTATCAAATTTTTTGTGTTTCTGGAATTACACAAAAATCCACATCAGTTTCTCCACTGACGTCGACAACCAATCTTCACCGACATCAGTTAACTGACCAACACCGACAATATTTTATAATCAATATCAGTTAAACAACTGACATTGGTCACTTTCAATAAATAATAAAAAAAATTCTTTCCAAACAACAAGCTTAAAACACAAAAAGGAGCTCTGCTGGAGGCTACCACCGAGGAAACTGTTTTGAAAGGAAAAGAAGCCATGAACTTGATACTGGAACTGGATGAATAATCTGGTCCTTCTTGTTGGTTTTGAAATTGGTACTGTTCTTTGTTTTCTTTTTGTTATCTTTTGACTGTTGTGTTACCAGATCTATGTTTTCTGGGTTTTGACCGGATGTTTATCTGGTGGTTCCAGGTCCATTTAAAACCTATTTTTGCTACTTACTTATAGTGTTTTTTAGGCTTTGCCTGTGGTCTTAAACGTTCTCTCTTTCGCTCTTTGTAATAGGGTTTCGGGGCCCCTTCAAAACTTGTTTTACCCTCAATCTAAATCTAAAACAAGCTTAAAACCCAAATTTCTTACTATTTAACACAAATTCTAGTTTTCTAAAACTAAAGCACATAGTTTCTGGAACCTGAACCCCTTTCGCCTTCGATGGTTATGACACGCAGTCAAGCCAAATCCCTTGTTGACCACACAAGTCAACAACCACTCCCACCTTCACCCTTCGTGCCAAGTCATCTAATGGAGCATACTTCAGACACTGAGCATACTCCTATCCAACCTACCCCCGATCAACCTCTTATTGTTCCCAAAGGGGATCAAGATTTTGAGAGATTCCTTAACCACAACGTCAAGGCTCTCCAACATTATTTCGCTAGAAGCCAAACATGAGATCCTTTGAGTAACCCTATTTATGGGATGCCAACTTCTTTGGCTGAAGTGACAATGATATCAACAGCTTTCGCTACCCAACCTATGGTCACTCAGGCCACTACCTTGACCAATAACCCAACCATGGCCAATGTTCAAGATTTGGCCTCCCCTTCTATCCTTTCTTACCTTACCTCCATCGGGGTTTTTATACCCCCTCAACCACAAACAACTCAACCAAGTTTAACACCTTTCCAGAACTTGAATATCTCTATCCCATCCACTCTTGCACCTATAAACACGAGAATGACCACTTATCCTTTAACTAGTGTCACCGCCATTCAACCACCCTTGGCGGCATCTAGTCAACTTGTGCCCTCTAACTTCACAGCACAAGCCCCCTTGGCCTCAACATTGGCCCCTATGATGAACTATCAGTATGCTACACCTACACAAATGCAACAAGGTACATCATACATCCCTCCCAATGCCTTCCAGGTATCCTATAACTTAGGGGGTGCCCCTCATGCCAATCCATCTGCTGATTTAATTAAGATGCTGATGGATAAGATGTCTAACCTTGAGACATCTGTTTCAGGTTCAAGGAGTGTTCTTTCATATGAACAAATCTGCAACGAACCTATCCACCCTTTAGTTCCTATTCGACCATACCTTAGCCAGTGGGAACTCCCAAAATTTACTCACTTTCAGAGTAAAGAGGACCCATAACAACATCTGTGAGTGTTTAGACATGCTTACTACCTCATAGCACATGATAATGCATTATTGCTTTGCACATTCCCTATGTCACTTTTTGGCACCACCCTTGACTGGTATAACTCCATTACCAGTCATTCTCTCTTCACCTTCGTTTAACTCGCTCAACTATTCCTTGATCATTTCTCAATCAACATTACCAAGAAGGTCTCCATCATAGACCTTTATTCTATTAGACAATTTGAGGATGAGTCAATAGCAGACTTCATCGCCCGTTGGAGAGGTTTGATCAACCAACTCTCCTCACTACCTCAACCTGAGCTCATTGAGCTCTTTTCAAGAGCATGTTCTAAGCCCATCTCATCCACTCTGTGGGTTTAAACTTTCCACACATTCGATGAAGCTTTCACTATGGCTCGAAAGCTTGAACTGTATGCAGTCGAAGAAAATAGAGTCAAATTGCGTAACAAAAATACCAACACAAAATCCAATGACCCTTCTTCTTCCAAACCTTCTTCTTCTCACCCCAAGTCTAAGGGATTGGTGAATGCTGTGGTCCTTAGGTCACCATCTTCTACCATAACCAACCAATCTGAGCCCTCCACTTCATAAAGCATCACTAGATAATTCCAACAATGGTATGAATAGTGACGATACACTCCAATAAGAGAATCATATGCTTCTGTATTGGATAAATTAGTGAAGCAGGGGGTCCTCAACCTCCCTCAAGTCCTACCACCTATCCAATTTGACCCCTCACGAGCCATCCCTACATGGTATATGGAAAATGACTTTTGTAACTATCATTGTGTCAAGGGTCATGACACAGATAATTGTAAGACCCTAAAAAACATTGTTCAAGACATGTTAGACAAAGGGGAACTTGTTTTGGATAACCCTAATGCACCAACCAACCAAAACATGGATGTCTTAGGAAACCTTTTCCTAACCATCCCCCAAGTCAGAACAATGTTCAGACCATGGTCGATGATCCTCAAGAATGCAAAATACACACGGTCGACATGGTCTTTCCTTTCATTCCTATCCAATCTCTTCCACAATATGAAGAGGTTGGTCAACCCATTTCTCCACCATGGGTAGAAGAGCCTATTTTACCCACACCACTCTCACGCAATGAAGAGCTCCCTTTGCCTCGCCCTCTTCCTCACGTGGATGAACCTGTTTCACCCATATCACCCCCTCAACATCAAACACCTCCTCTACCCATTGTTTTACCTTGTGAGGATCTTGTATTACCTGTTCCTCTTGCCGCCACCTTCCCTCTTCTTCTACCATTGGAAGAGCATACCTCATGCCCTCATGAAGAAGGGGTCATCATCCCTCTACTTCACCCTTTAGAGGAGCCTTCCTCTCTTATTTTTCCTCCACCAATGGAGGATAATCCTCCATCCACCCCCCTTTCACACTTAGGAGAGTCTACTTTAACCTCTCCCATATTGGAGGATGCCTTGATGGTACCAACGTTGATGTCCCCGCCCTTATCCTTCTTATCACCAATGGAGGATCATACTTTTCCCGCTCTTAGACCACATGTGGAAGGCATGATCATCCCTGTGCTCTATTCTCTTGAAGAGCCAAATTCTCCAATCCCTTCTCTGTCGAGAGAAGAACTCGCCACCTCACCCACTCCAATTGAGGAAGATTTGGTGATGGTTCTCTCTCGCCTTTGGCCCGTGATTACTGCGTCCAACACTTTTCCACTCTCACAATCACCCAAATCCTCTGAAGGACCGACTATAAGGCCTCGTGTGACATCATCTAAACCCTTCTCTTGATTGGCAAAAAACTTAGGATTCCTCCATTTTAGGAACCTAGAGTATGAGGCATTATGGGAGTGACTTAGGGCTCCTCATCCTACACATCCCACTTTGCCTTATACTCCCAACCCTTATGTGATGATTTATCCCAAAGTCTCTGACGAGGATCAGGCTTCCACTTCTAAATCATCAAAAGCTCAGCCTTCCATGTCTAAATCCAAACCCTTGCAAGCGTCCACCATGCCAAAATAGATTAGACCTCTCGGTGTTCACCCTGTATCAAACCTAACTCACCCACAAGTGAAGTTAGATTTAAACCTTGCCCCACACAATAGTTGTCCTCACACCATACTAAATAAGGATGCTAAACCACGTTGGTCTACTCCTCCCCCACCTTCACCATTGCCCTCTATCTTGGGTCCACATCCTTCCACTTTAACAATAGTGCTCCTTATTGTAAAACCTCACAAAGACAAACTGCCTCCATTACTCCCTCTACTCGTCAAAAACATATTTCATCCAAGAAATTTGACACCTCTCATCAAGAAAGTGCCATCTACGTGAATGGCTACACATCCAACCAAAAAGGTGGTACAAAAAACTCCCCTACAACTCCTAAATAGAAGTTGTCAACCCCTACTAAAATAATGAGCACAGACCCATTAGTGGGTTCCTGTGCTTCACTGTTATGCTAATTACTGCAGTCTTCTAGCATCATTCTCTTGCCCATTAAGCCATACCAATCTCTCGAATCAAAACCATCTTGGTTCGATGACACTCAAATCTTCTTATATCATCGCACACCTGGGCATGATACTGAGAGTTTTTGCGCTCTTAAAGTTGTCATTCACCAACACCTAGAAAAGGACACCCTTCTCATTGAGGATCTTCTTGACCACCTTTTTCACAAACTACCAACACCATCCATGCCTCCCAAACCTCCCCACTTGAATCGGGATCCCAACGTGAGATTATGGTCCCTCTACCACCTTCTCCCCCTTTATTCGAAATCAACACTATTAATGTGGCCACCAAGTCCCAAACCCTAAAGGATAAAGGAAAAGAGTAGGTTTCTATCCCTTGGACATATCCATTCACCAAGCCCTCTCCACCACCAAATCCCAAGATTTCTATCTTGGGCACATCTCAACCAACATCTTCAGAGGCATTTCATGACTCCATGGTGAAACAAATTCACCAAACTCCTGTGAAGATGTCTTTGTATGACCTAATACAAAGCTATTCACAACATCACCAAGCCTTGATCAAAGCTTTATAGGTAGTAGAGGTCCAACCTGAAGACCCCCAACCACTGGCTACTTTAGTCAAATCATTACCCACTGTTGCCTCTGTCACCTTCAATGATTCTGAGATTCCTGCCTCCAACCTAGAAGATCAAGATGCCGCCCTCTTTATCATGACTTACATTAATTGAACTCATGTTAATCAAGTTATGATTGATGGAGGTGCAAGCATCAACATCATTTCTACCCATGCATATGATCAACTAGCCCTTTTGAAGAACTGCATGTCAAAAACTGACACAATTCTTCATTCTTTCAACGATGCCATCACCACTACCATTGGCACTGTGGTCTTGCATGTTTGTGTTGGCCCACGTATAATTCTATAACTCTTATATATCATTGAGGGGGAGTTCCAATATAACATGCTATTGGGATGACCTTGGATATGTGTCATGCCCTGTGTCCCTTCCACGTTGCATCGTTGTGTCAAGTTTGAACATGAGGGGCAGGTTCATGTCATTCTTACTGACCCTTCCCCCTTTAAAACATTCAACATGACCTAGAAACCTAATGATGTTCTCATCCCTTTGAAAACATCCACTCAAACACCATCTCCACCTGTGGAAGCCTCAACAAGCTCACAGACACCGGTCACACCTACGCCTACTCCTAAAGTGACCATGAAAGATCCTATGGAAGATACCTTCCAGCGTCTTTCACTTAAGGAGAATTGTTTGCTTACCCTTGACATGTTCTAAACTCCAATGGAATATGGAAAACTTCATCACCACCCTAACTATGACCATCGCATCCATGTGGTCATCCCAATCTCCAAACTAATCTCATTTATGGAGGGCTAGATTGGGCTCCTACATTAGAAATCCTCTCTCATCACCCTGACTATTCACTTGTAATTTCTCCTTCCTCAGCAACCCTAAATTTGCTCACATTTATCTTCATAGGTGTGCATGGAAGGGTTTTGGCTTTGGGCATTATGAACAAGGTCCCCATAAGCCCATTGAACCTCTAAATAATGAGGCAATAAAAAATGCCAAGAAATGACATGGCGTGGGTTTTGAAGAACCTACGAAATCTTCTAAGATCCCTCACCATGAAACTGTCATAAAACATTCTCCTTCAACCTCATCAATTCCCCCATCCTCGCCTATGAAGTTGGTGGTCATTTTTTTTCATAAATGCCATTCACTTGGAACCCCTGACCTATCAACTAGGTGGGAAGGTCTCTTCCTCTCATTTATCTAGACATGATAGACAATGAATCTTCTAGCATCAACACTGTCCAATGCCTGGATGATGATGCCATACTCACCTACATGGGTGCAAATGACTCCATACAATGATCACTTCCTTCGAAAACATAGGTTATGTTAAATAAATCAACTGTTGACATTAATCTCCCATCTTTTGATGTTCCTCACATTTTGAAGATTGGTCAATCTTTAGATGCCTAGGAACAAATCAACTATACCACATTCCTTACAGATCATAACAAATCCTTTGCTTGGTCTTATAGCAATATGCCCGATATTGATCTTGACATTGTCATCCACAACATCATCATGAACTGTGAAGCTAAGCCTGTCAGACAAAAGCTTCGCATGATGCATCCTCGCATCACACTCCTTGTCAAGGAGGAGCTTCAACGTCTTCTCTCCATCTCATTTATCCAACCCATTGATCATCCGCAATGGGTGTCAAACATTGTCCCTGTCACAAAAGCAACAGGGGGAATTCATATTTGTATCGACTATCATGACCTCAACCTAGCTTGCCCAAAGGATGATTTTCCTTTGCCAAACATCAACCAACTTGTTGATCTTACGGTTGGTCATGAGATGCTATCCCTCATGGATGGGTTTTTAGGATATAGCCAAATCTTGATTACCCTAGAAGATCAACATAAAACAACCTTCATCACCCCATGGGGGACATTCTACTATAGGGTCATGCCTTTTGGCCTAAAAAACATAGGCACTACATACCAATGCGCCATGACTTATATCTTTTATGATCTCCTCCACAAAATCATGGAGGACTATGTGGATGACCTATTGGGGAAATCCAAACTTTGTCGTGACCACCTAACGATCCTCATAATAATATTCACTCGCCTATTACAATATAACGTTTGACTTAACCCCAAGAAATGCGTCTTTGGGTTCTCTTAGGGAAGCTCTTGGGTTTCATCATTTCTCTCCATGGCATTGAGGTAGATCCAGCTAAGATTCGAGCCATACTCGAGATGCCCCCACCAACTAACCTAAAGTAACTTTGCAGCCTACAAGGGAAGCTTCAATCTATTCATCACTTCATCTCGCAGCTATCTAACCGATGCCAACCCTTCCATCACCTCCTTAAGAAGGACGTCTCCTTTGATTGGAATAAGGATTTCCAAGAGGCTTTTGAGGCTCTTAAAAGCTATATTGTCTCTCCACCAGTCCTTATTCCACCTAAATATGACCAACCCTTCTATCTTTACATTTTGGCAATAGATCATTCCTTAGGTGCCATGTTCGCACATCAAGATGAACAACATCGTGAGCAAGCGGTTTATTATATAAGCTGAATGCTCATTGACTATGAAACTTGATATACTCATACCAAAAAACTTTGCTTGGCATTAGTCTTTGCCACCTCCAAACTCCGCCACTATCTCCTTAACCATAAGACTTACGTCATCACCCACACCGACCCTCTCAAATACATGCATTCCAAGCCATACCAAAACCAACGTATGGCTCGTTGGCTCATGATTCTCACTGAGTTTGATTTGGAGTTCATTAAAAAAAAGTATATAAAGGGGCAAATGATCACTGACCAACTAGCCGATGCCCCTTTACCTGATAACCAACCCTCTAATTATGAATTTCCTAATGAGTCTATCACCATGCTATCCACCAATGACATCCCCTATCAAATGGTAATGTTCTTTGATGGATCCAAATGTCAACTCGATGGGGGTGTGGGGGTCATTCTCATCCCTCACGAGGGTGAGCCCATGCCTCTATCCTTCAAACTTGACTTCAAATGCACCAATAACATGGCTGAGTATGAAGCCTTAATTTTGGGGCTTCAAACTACCATTTTCTTGGGCATTAAGACAATCAATATCTTTGTCAACTCGCAACTAGTCGTTAATCAGATTAATGATTCATATCTTTGTAAAAATGAAGTTTTGAAATGATATAAACATCGTGTTGACACATTTTTAGGGTCTTTTGACCATTATCTCTTGCAAACTGTTCCTCGCTCTATGAATAAGTTTGTCGACACAATGACCTCTCTCGCCTCACATATCCCATCTTCATCTGCTTCCTTGAGAATCTATGTCACAATATACCATTTGGTGTTGCCCTCATATATCTCAACTGACATCAACTTTGTTGGCAATATCGACTCTAGTCCACATGATGTTTGGTATAAACAACTTGTTGACTACTTGACTTATTCTATCATTCCTCCTGACCTCTCTAGCAATGGATGATAGAATTTTATTAAGAGTACTGCTCGATACACCATGATAGGGGGTCTTCTCTACAAACAAGGTTTTGATGGCCTCCTTCTTCGATGCCTAACCACCACTGAGACATCTCATGCCATCAAGCAAGTCCATAATGGGATTTGTGGAGGACATTTCAGTGGTAACGTGATTGCAAAGCACATCCTCCGCCTGGGCTATTATTGGCCCACTCTTAACCAAGACTGTAGTGACTATGTTCGGCATTGTATCAAATGCCAACAACATGCTAACCTTCTTCACATCCCTAGCCACGCTTTACAAGTTGCTAAATATTTCTATCCATTTTACAATGGGGCTTAGATTTAATTGGTGAGATTAACCCTCATTCATCTCTCTGACATTAGTCTATTATCACAGTGATTGAATATTTCACTAAATGGGTGGAAGCTGTTCCCCTCATCTCCACTAAGTCAACAAAATTTTTGACTTCATTAACCACCACATCATCTGTCATTTCGGTGTACCTCACAAGATAATCACTGATAATGATAAATATTTCAAAAACAAAACTGTCCAAAAGCTTTGCAACTCTTTTGGCATCAAACTCAGCTTCTCCTCACCTTATTATCCACAAGCAAATGGATAGGTAGAAGCTTCTAACAAAATCCTAACTAAAATCCTAATGAAGGTGGTTAATGACACTGGAAGGGATTGACACACTCACATTCCTTTCACTTTGTGGGCCTATCGCACTAGCATCTGAACCCTTACAGGTGCTACACCTTTCTCCTTAGTGTATGGAATCGAGGCCGTCTTGCCTCTTGAAGTATAAATACCTTCTCTTCACATCTCCTTGCATGACATATTCTCTAATAATGACTTTCATCAAGATCAATTAACATAACTCGAGTTATTCGACGAACGTTGTCTTGCCGCTCTTAATCATCTTCATATCTACCAAGACCGCATAAAGCATGCCTACAACAAAAAATTGAAAGAGGGAGATTTAAAAATTAGAGATCTCATCCTTAAAAAAAACCATGTGACCAATATGGAAAGAAGCAAATGAGGCAAGTTTGCTCCTAATTGGCTTGGACCTTATATAATAACGCATAAGTATGGATCAGGCACTTATCGTCTGTCTTCTCTCGAAGGCCGGCTAGAACTTGAGCCCCTTAATGCCTTGCATTTGTGACCATTCTAATGTTAACCAAGTAATCATTCACTTGATGTTTAACTTGAGCTCATCCCTTGATCAACCCCCATCATCCTCATTCCTATTCCTTTCAACCCTTTTTCCCTACAAACATTAGTTAACCCTTTTTTAAGCATTAATGCCTTGTCCTAATAAAAGGGAAACCCCTAAACCTCTATAGTATAATCCATGACTAAAAGTTTAGTTAACAAAAAAAAATAAAACTGGGATGCCTAACAAAATATTAAAAGGTCATAAACTATAAATGTAGACTGCTCCCTCGAAGGACAGCTGCATTATTGTTGTAATTAATAAACCACTCCCTCAAAGGATGGCTATGCTCAAATTTTGCTACCAAAATAGCACCCTCTCAGAAGCTTCCCGCATCGATCAGCTTCACATGACCACAAAACAAAACATCTCCAAGTAGACTTCTCGCATTGATCAGTCTACCAAAAAAAAAACTGACTGACAAACTATTAAGTCATGGACTTGCCTATAGTCATTCTCAGGGTAACCTATAAAAGGGGAAAGTTATCCCTACTAAAAAGGGTTACACTATCTTCACATATCACATAATCACACCTATTACACCAAAAATACTCAAGGGATTTTGAGCTCACTTAACGTCAAGTGATTAGGGTACTTCTCTAACGAAGACCAATGGTCAACGACGTAATGCATGAACAGGGTTTTTATTTGCAAAAACCCTATCTATGCTATCATTATGGTCCTTGTCAATGAAAGAGTAATGTGCCTTTCACTTCTTACACACCTTCATCACATGCCAGTTTATTTTTTAGGATGCAATGTCTTAAATTTATATGCTTGCATATTGTTATCTCATAAAATTATGAACCTAACATTCAACTCAATTTTATCATAAATAACATCACATGTTTCTGATAAAATACAACCCAAACATTTTCAAACCACTAACATAACATCATGATTAGTGGTAGTTGATTGGGTTAAATGACCAAAGCTGTAGCTCCAATAGGCATCGTGTTCCAAGTATTTAGGCTAGGAAGTGCTTCTGGAAAACATGAAAATATCACAGATATTGGGGATCAACTTGGGCGCAATATGACAATAGGTGTGAGGGGTGTGTACAATTTTCTAACTATTTATGAGGTAGCATATGTAATCAAAGCAACCAAGGCAAAGTTGTCTCGAAAGTGTTCGTGGTCTGAGGAGATAGTCACAATCTCTGAGGTTGTTTGTCAAGTCGGGCTGAGATATAAGTGATCTCAAGTGTTGTTTGTTGTGGTTAGGAAGGGTAGGTGGAGGATTAGTGTGAGAAGGGAGTGAGAATAAGAGGAAGGCCTTTCAGCCCCTCCACAGAAGAAGTCAGGCCTCTTGACAGTATTTTAGAAATATCAAATGGAAACTAATTAACAATGTATTCTAAAACACTGAATTGAGAACCAAGAATACTTAGCTCTATTAGATGAAGAACCAGAGGTGTCAGAATGCTTATTCTCATTGTGGCTGATGTTGAGGTCCTCGTATAATGTTTCAATCCAGTCTCTGGAATGACTTGTGCAGAGCTTCAGTAGCCAAGAGAACGATAGTCAAATTCTGGTGCTTGAGGTCTTAAAGTGTGCGCATCAATGTGCAAAAAGGCTGGGGGCAGCTCAATGTTAGAGCTTGGCTTATGCAACCAACATTGGTGATCCCGCCGGCATTGGCGTAGAACTACCAATGTCAGCCGTGAGTTGACTAACATCAGTAGAGAGAGAATAGGTAAAAGAGCTATGTTTAGATCTTTGCCCATTTCTCAACCCGCCAAGTGCTTTTTCCATTAGAGAACAGTCAAAACACGGGCTTATGAGGCACGGGAGTTGATTAGAGAGTTAATAGGGAGTGAGAATAGGTCATGGGTAGTTAGGATTTGGAGGACCTAGTCTTAAGCTAACTCATAGGCTAAGAAAAGGTCTTAGGGTGAGGTGTCCAAGGTGAGGTGTCTAAGGTGAGGTAATTAATTTAAAATAAGTAGTTTTTAAATTAATAAGGGGTGCAAGTGTGGGTTAGGAGTGTTAACGTTTAGAAGGGGACCAAGGGGGGTTGACACAATATTGGTGTCTGCAGCACCATGTGGAAAATATCAATAGTGGTGGGTAAATGTCAAGGGTATCTTCACCCACTAGTTTTCTTACATTTTAGACATGTGCATGAGCATCTTAATGACCTAATTATTACACCTACATGATCTCAATATTACACCTAAACAAGCTAAATATATGTGTAGGAAAAACATTAAATGGAATAAAAGCCTACACTAAAAACAAATCACCTCAAAAGAGGGGAAAAATATAGTGGTTTGTCTTAGAGACTAAGCCCACTCAGTATAGTGCATAGATAGACACTAAAAACATTTTTTAGTCCTTATATAGTGAATTAAAGAGCACAACTATAAAGCACTTAGAAAGTTAGTTTGATTATGAGCACTCTAAATGGATAGGAATGCCCCCCACTATTGTCCAAATAGGGCACTATTGTACCAAAACATAGAAAATATGAATTTCCATAATCTATTAGAGTCTTAGGTAGTTTAGAACAATTTGCAGTAGGTTCATAGTTTTAATTTCTATAAAATAATTAGATCTTGTCTTAGTTTTACTTAATTTTGGGGCATCATGTGTGGCATGTGTTCTAGGTTAAATTATAAGTTTTTGCTCAAAATTATAGTTTTTCTTACTCAGTCTTAGAATCCACATACATTGGATATTAGATTGAGGGCATTTGTGTGGCATATGGCTTCTTACTTTTTCATTTTTACATGAGTTCCATATATGAAATGGCAATACTTGTCATTATCCATGCTATATACACTAGAGCCATATTATACTAAGTTTTTACATTGCTTTTGCATTAGAAATGAGCCTTATTATGTCTATAATAGTTAGTTCACTTTTTTGCACAATATTTTACACAAGAATAAATATATTGAGATTTGTATAGAATTCTAAATTATTTCATTACTTTGGGTATGCAATGATGGATTTAAACACACTCACCTATCGATGAGTATTAGGGAATGCATGGTTCAATCTAGTATCTTCAACACAAATCAAATATTGAAGGGTCCTACCCTCTATAGTCACTAGTTCTTACACAAAGGAGTCACAAAAGTTTGCATACCTAATCAAGGGTATGTGTTCCTTATTATTTTCTGTGCAAGTTTATTATTTTTTACTTATTGATATTAATCTTAGGTAAGGACTAGTTTTACCTATGTTTCATTATAGGTTTGCATCAATCATAATTTAAGGTTGTGGGCTAAATTCAAGATTGTACTTTATAGTTAAGTTTAGGTACACACTTTTCCTTTTACTCTATAACTTTCACTTTGATACATTACTAGAATAAAAAGGGAGAATATTGACACATAAATTAACATTTAAGCTAAAATAATGCACTTGTAACCATTCTTTTGACACACTTAGCTCATGACCTATCCTAGGGCCTTTTGACCACTTCCTTCACTCTTTGCATGACAAATCACCCCTCAAAGCAAACCAAATCAATCCAGAATGTCCATATTTAGATTACTTAGCAACCTAAGTTGACTAATAGACTGAATCATACCTTCTGCTTAGCAATTTTTTCCCTAGTAGGATAATAATGCACCCCACTATTGTATGCTCCCACCAATAATGTCCTCTTTCCAGTTAATAACTATTTTCCAAAATTTAAAAGTTGTATAAGGTTCATCTTGTAACTTTAGGAAGTCCCATCCAAAGACAATACAAAAATACCACTATAAAAGCACATTTCAAGCCATTCTGTACACAAAGGGCTTCCACACTGGAAACCATCAAAATTATAATTGCACATTGAGAAAAAATTCCCTATTTATCCCAATTATGATTACACACAACCTTATTAGCCCTAAGATAAAGTGTGAATACACCTCCAAGGTCACAAGTCATGGTTAAAACACTTGATCACATGAGGATTGCAGTAGCATATCATGTTTCGCACTAGTTTCACATAACCACCAAAACATGGGAGAATTACATGGAGTTTGATCCCTCTTCAGAGTATTGATATGTAGGTAGTCCTCAATATAGTGGGTGTTGAGGTCAAGCACACATTCAATTACTGACCCATTTTTACTCCATGATTGCATTTGTCATATTGTCTATTGAGCTAGGGTTTTCAAGTGGAAAAATAGTTACATAGTGGTCCCTAAAGGGAATTAAAATCTCCCACATAATCGATAAAATAAATGGGTGAAGGTGAAAAAAACCTAAAAATCCCAATTCTCTATTATATACCAGACACCAATAATCCTTAGGGATAATGACACCCTCACTATTGTCCAGTCACAATGCTATTATCCAAGAACCCTTCCAACTCTTATTTTTGGTATGCACATAGTCAAAAAAGTCTGTCAGTTAGTCTGAAATCCATAAACAATCTAAATCTAAGTTTTCCAGCTAAATTTATATTCCCATTTTGCACTTTTCATATTTAGTATCTTTCCAAATTTAACAAGTTTCAAATAAGTTTATAACATTTATTGCATATCTGTAGTAGTCTAATTTTACATAACTTGTCATATTAGGTAATCTATTTCCCTAATTTACCAAATTTTTAATAAAATAAATAGTACTAATAAACATTATTACTATTAATACAATTTTTTTTACAATAATAATGAAGTTAGTTGGTATGCATGACCGAAAGTCCATGTCAGTGAGAGGACACAAATTAAAATAAAAACCTTCAGCTACGCATGAAAACCCATAATTTACAAGATTTCATTAAAAAAAATAAAAAACACTTATCTTCAAGCATAAGCCACAACTCTAAAAGGAGGTGGAGGTAGATCATCCTTGGCATGTTTAACGCTCTAAGTGGAAGGCTTTATTGAAAGAGGATTGGGTGCCACCCAACCATCCCAAGCAATTTTAAGGGAGCCAAAGAAATAGTGATGACCTAACTATAAGGTGGTTAACAAAGCTACCAATAGAACCATCCCCAAACAAGATACTTCCCACACGGTGAAGAAAATTACCCTATCATGACAAAATAACAAGATAATTCCCACACGGTGAAGAAAATTACCCTGTTAGGGTTTACATGTTGGTCTCATGTTGTGTTAGCTTATTTCACCTTATTGTCATACCACCTCTATGAGACTTCCAAAACTAAGGTCACATTTATTGGGATTTATTATCTACCTTTTAGGTAAATTATTTTTCTTTAAATGGCCCTTAATTAATCTGTAACAACCATTTTTACTGACATTGGGGATGATGGTGCTAAAATGAGCTCAAAAATTCATCCTAAAGGTTTATGATGAGGTGAAAATTTTGATGATCTTCCTCAAATTGATGTTTATTTATAAGTATATGTTGTTAATAATGTATTTATAAGGTATGATAATAATAGTCTTATTGCTTACCATGTTGGTCATATCCCCTTAGAGGACACCCTTGATTCTAAAATTTGACATCACCCAAAACCTTTGAGTTTTAAGGTTACTAATTTATGTAACTTTACTAATGGGTTGATTTTATCTCCTTTAAGGACCCCTCTCAAGTTTGGTCCCTCATTTATAGGTTCAATTATTGATTCTTAAAGAATACCCTCATGATTGGGTCCCCTTGGACCTATAACTTCAAATTGTCTAGATAAACCTCCCTTAAGGTGTTTGTATGGGTTGAGCTTCTAGATCTTACACTTACTCTATGGGTGTTCCTTAAAAAGTTTTTCAAACCCATAGGGTGAGTGATTCATCATGAGGTTGATAAATTATACTTTATATGCCCTGATAAACATGTTTGTGTCAAGGTTGATTTGAAAAAAGACTTGAAATATTCCATTGATATCCAGGGAGGGAATAAACACTTCTTGTAAAAGTTTACCTAGTTCAATCTCCCAAACACAAGCTTTAAATGTCAATAACTTGACCATAGGATTCATGATTTTCCCCTTATGGTTCGTTTAAAGCCATTAATTAAGCAAGAACCACTTGAAAATCAAAAGGTGGCTAAAAAAGAATAATGGTTGGGCTATGGTTTCTAATATAAAAATAGTCCTATAAATAAGAATCATAAGGTGACCATCATTTCCCCCTTTATCAAACCCACCAAGAGGAAAATAAGGATAAATTTAACCCCCCTCCCATTAGTTTTCCCTAATCTCATAGTGATTTTCTGTCCTCTTAGAGCCAAGTTTCTTAGGGTAATCATTTATCATTAAGTTATTCTCATGATGGGACACCTTTATAAGGAGTCTTACCTTGCAATAGTCTAATAGTCCACCTCATAGCAATAATGACTTTCCTAAGGAAGAAAATGGAGCTAAACACTATTCCATTTCATTTGGGGATTTTATTTTGCCAAATCAACAATCATTATTGGGTAACCACTTTGAAACACTTGGTTTAGAATAAGATATAGAGGATGGATAGGGATAATTATTCATGGAGGATTTCTCCCAATTAATTTAATCTCCTAGAATGTTCAAGGTCTCATAGAGTCCTCCCATGTATTATTTATGCATGCTACTTATTAATAGTTGGGTGTTCTAGATTTCATTTATTTACAATAAGTTAAGATTTTAGGATTTATTGGGAGGAATCCTCATAAATAATTATCCCTCCCAATGACTTTACTCTCCTGGAATGTTCAAGGCCTCATAAAGTCCTCCCATGTATTATTTATGCATGCCATTTATTAACAGTTGGGTGTTCTAGATTTCATTTATTTAAAATAAGTTAAGATTTTAGGATTTATTGTACATTCTTCTCTAAAGAGTATATGGTATGATGCATCTCAGTTTTAAACTTCAAATGAAGATGGATGTGGTGGTGATAGTATTTTGGTTTCACCAAAATTTACCCCCATAATTGTTGCCTCAAGAGAAGATCCTTCACATCAAGTTGTTTGGGTATTAATTGAAATTGATAGTCATTATTTAGGGGTTATTAATATTTACACCTTGAATGATGGCCATAAAAGAATGATGTTATGTAGATAGTTCACTAAAAATTTACCCCTTTACACCAATATGATTTGTGGTGACTTTAACATGATTGAGAGTCCCAAGGATAAAGTTAGTGCCCTTCCAAAGAGATGGTGTGTGGGAGAACATGAAGTGTGGTATTATTTTAGACATTAGAGGGCTTAGTGGACCTACTCCTCCATTGACATGCATTAACAAATATGCCATGGTTTACTTGGTCCAATTATCATCTTGACACCAATATGGTCCTCAAATGGTTGAATCAAGCCATGTTTTTAGAGCAACACATATTATCTTTCTCTATTTATGATAGGCAAGCTATCATAGTCCATCCAAAAAAAAAAATCTTTGATCATAACCTCATCACATATAGAGTGGAGTCTCTTAACGGCTATCTTAAAATATCATGCTATCAATTCTTTTTAGACATGTCTCTTCTCAGCCATGAGGGCACCATCCAACTCATCACCAAAGTGTGGAATTTGGCTCCATGTCCACCATATGTTTCTAGCTGGATTGAGTGGTGGAATGAGGCAATCAACCACACCACCACCTTACTATGACACCATGGTAATTATACAATGGGAGTTTTGAAGTGGCATAATGGCATTGTAATCAAGGAATAAAAAATTATTTCCTCCATCCTTGAGCAAAACCCTTTTGAATCACACATGCAAACCATGATTACTTCTCTCAAGCACAAGAACAAAATTTATGATAGCCATGTGGTCAGAGAGGCATAAATTAGGGTCCATTTTCATTGGATTAAAATAGGGTACCATGCCTTGAAGGATTTCTACAAGTATATAAGGGCTAAAGAATACAATCAACAAATTAAATCCATCAATATTTCTCATAAGTGCCTCACCAATCTATTATAAATATTCTCATTTTCTTAGACCATTAAAAATTGGTATTCTAAGATCAATAAGATTTAGTGGAAAGATCATAGGGTTTGCATGAATGTTTGGGTGTGTTGCCCTAAAAATTACGCCTTTTAGAACAAACTCAGTATGATGCTCCTTTTTCCCTTGTTGAGCTCTTTCACACAATCCAATGATAAATCACCAGGGATTGATTACTTTCCTTGTGAATTCTATAAATCTACTTGGTAATTTTTAGGGCTAAACTTGTTTCAAGTTTAAAAAGAATCCTTACAAAATAATTCATTAGGAGCTATATTTAACAAAGGTAATATTAAATTCATCCATAAGTTTGGTGACTTGGATATTATTACCAGTTGGTGCCTAATCACCATTTTAAATGTTTATTATAAAATCATTTCCAAGGCCATAACAAATCATCTCCACCATATTTTATCTACAATCATTAGACTTGACTAGATAAGCTTTATAAAAATTAGATATATATATTGGATAATTTAATTTCAACTTGGGAAAGAATGGTATCGAGGCTCTCATCAAAATACCATATTTATCAAACTTGAATTTGAAAAATCTTATGTTTTAATAGAATGGCCCTTTATTCTCACTATGCTTAAGGCCTTGGGTTTTGGCCAATTCTTTCCCTCGATAGTGAAAACTTTATTTCTGATGCATTAACCTACCTCACCATCAATAGGCACAAGTATGATAGTTTTTTACTTTTCAGTTATTAGACAAATTTTCCCTCTAACACCTAGTTTATATGTTCTAATTGTTGAGGTGTTTGGTTATTTTCTTGATCATAAAGTAAACTAAGGACTTATCAAGGGTATTGTTCTTGTTGGTCACTCCTCTCATCTCATAAATGGTCATTTTTTTGATGATACCTTCCTCACTCTTGATAAGAGAGAATATTACTTTAAATAGGTGCTTTGATGCCTTGACATTTTTTGTAGATCTTTAGGGTCTAATTTGAAATGGGCTAAAACCTAATGATATAAAGATAACATGATGCCTTTGCTTAAATATCTCCATCGTTATTAGTAGAAGTGGATATAAAAAGTAGAGATATTAAAATTCCTTGGTATTAATTTTGTTTTTGATAGATTTCTTTTAGATTTGTAGTAATTTTTTATTGATAGAGTGGAAAATAAGGTTTCATATTAGATTTCCAAACCTTTCTCTTTATCTAGTAAATTCTAGGTTTTTACCAAATCCTTGAAACCACTCATGTTTACTAATCCTCATGTTAACCCCCCTCTAAATCCTTATATGATAAATTAACAAAGGTTCTTAAATAATGTCTTTAGGCAAATTCAATGCAAACTAGAGGCTATCATAGGTTTGTTTAGGACATTTGCTACCTTCCTCACGGCAAAGGAATAATGTGCATCATTGATGTCCAGAGAAAAAGTATTTCCCTTTGTGTTAAGTGTATGGATATAAAAATTGAAGGTAGCGAGGCTTGGAAAATCCTTTTAAGGCACTACATTTATATAGGTTCCCCCTATGGTAAAAATAGTTAGAAAAAATTGGTTTACACACTATGTTTATTAGCATTGCCCTTATCAGGATAAAAGGTTATTTTGTAGCCAAAAGTATTTGGAAAGTTGTTGAAGTTATCACGACTTGCCTCAAATGGGTTGGAGATGGATATTGTAGAGGTATTTAATTTATTGATCATAATATCTAGTGGTCCCCTATAATGACTAATACTAATATTCCTTTGGCAAAAATTCTAGGTATAAAAGCTCTGTGCCTATTTAAAAAAGGAATTTAGACTATTAAGTATCTGACTTATTTTTGAGATTGAATTCTATGGCATCTACTAAAAGATAAATATAAATTACTTAACATGAACTTACCTTCTATTTTGCATATCTAAGAACTGGTGACTAATGTTGAGCTGCCTATTTCATTTTCACTAACATGTATTTAATTCACCCAAGGTCATGTTGCATAGAAGATAATCATCTTCAAAACATATCCTAAATTTTTTGCAAATTACTATCCATCATATCTAAATATGGGTTCATCAATTAAAAAATTTAATAGTTAACAATTCTAAAATATATTATCATGTGAAAATTTTAAAGCATTCACAAGTTTACATTTCAATACACATTAAAGAATAAAAATAGTTGAGTTGATATGTCACACAAATATGGAAATAAATTTGTTTGAGTTATGTCCATTAGTTTAACATAATTATTAATATTTAATTAATTCATATATGCATGAATCTTGTGTATTAAGGATGGAAAAAATATGCAATAAAGATTAATGTGTCAAACCAAAAATAAATTTAGATCATGCGGTCTAGGTATTAACACTAACAAATTTTCAAACACACAATTTTTGTGTAGAAAAACAAACATACTCTTTATTTATTCAATGAGGGAATTTAAATACACACATAATAAAATAAGTATAGTCTTATTCAGACTATAAACACATACATTATTACAATCTTGACCATTCATGGATGTGGCTCAATCCTAAAATTCTCTACTCAAACCACCACACAACACCAAGTCTCTGGTTATAACTCTCCAATGGGTTCTCAAAAACTTCTTCACCAATGCTATACCCTTCTTGGAATGAACCCCTTATCAAATGTAACTAATCTCTTTTTCAAGGCATTTTTGAAACACTATTATGAAAGTCAAAATGCTTTAGTTTTCATTCATGAGATGTTTCATCTTCCCTTTGTGACTTTTCAAATTATATCAATTATGAGACTTCTCTAACAGGTGCATGAAACTATAAAAAGTGTGTTGACATAATGTGAGCCCTAGATATGGCATTGAACATCACACAAAGTGTCCACATGGTTTTTGTGGGTTCTAGGAGATCTACGTACACACTTGTCATGCATCATCTTTTTAGGTGTTATTACACTTGACAAAGTTGTTTAGAGGATGTATATTTGGTGTGAGATGGTGTGGTGCACTATAGTTTGTTTTGGAGTTATGTATAGAAACATAACTATGCATCATGTTTTCAGGTGTTGTGCCACTTGTTGAGGTCTTTGAGATGTTGTAAACATGGCATGATATGGTGTGATGCACTATAACATGTGTTAGAGTTCTACATGGAAACATAGTCGTGCATCATATTTCTAGGTATTGTGCCATTGAGGAAGAGTATGAGAGTTTTAACTAAATTTTTATTAATGTAGTCTTAACAAGATAGAAATTTTGAACTAATTCAGATTATATGAAATATAAGAATAAATAATAATCTAAATGTAAAAGGTAAAATATGATTTTACTAATTACACTTATTATAAATATAAAATACCTAAACGGTAAGATACTTAGAATTCTTGTGATGTGCAGTTCTGAGACTGAATGTAGGTGGAAGAAAGGGTAATAAAAATAGATTAAGAGTCACTCATATCAATAACTAAGTCTCTATATGAGATTGGACAATTTCATCAAATTCTAGACAATACTAATGTATGTTATCATTTGAGACCTAAAAGATTCATCTAAGTGGATTTCGATTCTCTATTTTTGTACAAATTGATGTGCTTACTTGAAAACTATCTTTGTGTGTGATCTTGAAGAATACTTGTGTACGGAATTATATAAACATGTATGCTTCTCTTTGAAACTTTAGGCCCACTTTCAACACTAGGTTTGAAAAAAACATTGTGTGGAAAAAGGTGGGTTGAGCTGAGCCCAACTACTTCCCATTGAATGGTTGAGCACTGCCTACATATCCGATACTTTAAAGAGTAAATTCAAACCACACGTAGTTGTCCCTATAAGGATTATGTGTGAAATAATTATCCTTCAATGAATGAAACCTCTGATCTAATTTTTAACACTTAGAAAATGACAAATTTAGTTTGGATTTGAGGGGCTTTAAACTTGTCTAAGATCTATTACTTACAATTGATGGCTAAATTGGAAAGAATAAGGCAATATCTTTGAATGTGGAGATGTTTATAATAGGCTTGCTTGATAAATTATGGCTGGGGAATATACTTAGACCTATTATGTATTTATATGGTACTCTTTGGGTGCTTTTCATGCCACTAACATATGAAATGTATGCGCTGACCCATAAGAAGGGTTTTAATTTATCAATTGACCATTGCTCGGTATAGGAGTTTGAAATTATCTGATGGATTTATACGGAAGGCAAGAATATTGATTTGATGATTTGGAGATAGTTTGGGTATGATTTTGAACATGTTAGATAGATACTAGGTAATACTTATATGTGACTAATATCAAATTGGGAAGGTTAGACCCATGGAAATCAATTTGATCCGAGATAAGGGTGAATAAGAGCCATATGTGTTTGTCTTTAACCTTTTTTGGAATTTTATGGGTTAAATGGTTAGAATATACTAATCAAATAGACAAATAAAATTATTCTAGAGTAGGCCAATCAAATTAATTTAGAGAGCATAATATACTAAATTTGAAAAAATTACCAAATATAGAAAGTACAATGCCAATTGATATTTTGATAATTATAATATAAAGAAGAGATAATACTTAGCTTATTTGTAGACGTGTAGGAAAATTTGAGATATATAAAGGTAGAAAAAATTAGATTGATGCTCAAGATCCAATCATTAAATTCTTGAAATATTATTTTTGGAGGCTTGGAAACTTGTTTGACTTGTGGACACTTATATCGATGCTTTTGTCTATGGCTCTATGCTTATATCCTATATAAAATAAGGATTATAAGTGAAACCCTAATTGCTAGTATTTGTATATATAGGGATCTAGTATGTGGATCTATGGTTTTGAATTAGGGTTATTTTGTAAAAAATTAAATTACATTAAATAAATTAAACCCTGTTGTAGGATTGATTAAATGGGCTAGGTTATGTCAATAAATTATAAAAATAGAAGTTTGGCCTAGGGTTTACCTTCTCCCATTTTTTGTGCACTAAAGTTATTGAAAAATGAATGCTTATGCCTATTAGGTTTTTTTGTGACCTTTATGTTAATATATCTAGATCACATGCACATTATAAGTATGATTACATATAGCTCAAACCATAGTTCTCCACCCTAGGTGAGGTCACCTTGTAAAAAATGGGTTAGTAAGCTCATGAAGTCAAGCTAAACCTAAGGACTCCTTATCGATGAGCACTGCCTACATAGCCAATACTCTAAGGAGGTCCTAAGACATATGTACTTCTCTCCTAAGTGTGTGATTATGTGTGTATAAGGGTGCAATATGCTATATGCAAAGGCACATAGTGATATAGATTGTAACTTGAAAAATATTGCTCATGGGTTGTTTTTTGAATGCTTTAGACCTATCATATGATTGATATAAAAATATGGAATAATAGGGTAGAATAACTTAGTTATGCAATTGATTAAATGAGTTTGAATATATACTTGGTATATTCCAGATGGATAATGAGTAGGATTTTATTTGTATTTGTACCGCACCTTTTGAAAATATCTAATTGAAGGGTTAGATAAGACAAATAGGCTAACCCATACATTTTTAAAGATTTGTAATTTGGATGAATTTTGAGGTATGTACACTTGATAAGGAAACTATATACTAGCATCAATGTTAGTAACCCTTTGAAAATATAAGTTTCTAACAAGACAAAACTATTAAAGGTCTATAATTGGTAGTGAAGGATATAAATCACATTATAAGATTTTTGTAATGTACAGGTGACTTGGGTTATCATAACAATAGGGTTTGTCTATAAGATAAGTAATTAGGCATAATGAGATGGTGAATGTGGGCCTTTTAAGAATAAGAGGGTTTAGAATAGAAGGGTTGAGCCTTGATTGATATTTGCCAAGTGTATATGATTAAGATGATATATATATATATATATATATATATATATATATATATATATATATATATATATATATATATATAAAATCAAATTTTAGTATCTACACTTCCCACCTTTAATATAATAATGCATAAAGATGAAATTACTAGGTTAAAGGAAACAAAAATCATACCTAGGTGTGTACAACACACCTTGACTTTGCTTGAGCCCTAGTTAATTTATTGTTGATATATGACCTATCAACAAGCAAATTTTATAGTATAAATCAGTGCATGTAATCTAAAATAAAATAACTGAAATGCTTGGAAAGTAAAGAGAACAAGGGAGGAGTACACATGTGTGTTGATGCAACCATGTTGTATTTAGTACTTTGATTTGGTAAAGATGCTTCCTAATGAATTATTGGAGATAAGAAAGGTTTAGGCCCAAACCTTGGATATTTTAAGAGTGAAATTTGGAGGGTAATTATGTCCCCAATTTGGTGTAAAGGTGAGTTATGACATGATCATTGATATCACAAAATCTTAATTGCACAACTCAAGTGAAATTATAACAAAGCCAAGTTAAGTGGTCTAATCAACTCAACCTACAAAAGGGAAGTAGTGATAAGGCCATCAAGGGTATATAATATCAACTCACTACTTATTGTAACTCAAGGTCATACCCTTTGAGGAGGTGTTTCAGTTATCCTCACCCAAGTGACATAATGGAAACACTTCTAGGTTGTGGGTGATCTAAAGATGAAGTGAATCTCTAGAGAGGGATAGTTACCCTAGAAAATCACCTAAACTAACACTACACTACTAAAATTACAAGAGGAAAAGGGATAAAAATATAAGGTAAAAAAGGAAAATAAACTAAAAAGAGAGGTGATGCACTAAAAATGTGATCCTTGACCTACTTGCAATGTGCATAATGAAACCTAAAAGAGACTATAACACTCACACAAATTCAAAATTAGCCACTTTTACATAAGTATTTCATAGATAGGATTGAATATATGATAACAGTTAGGAGGGGTGATAAATGACTCCATAGATGAATCTTGCATGAGCTTGATGAAAACATAGACTCTGACCTGCAAAAGAAAACTATCTTGCATAGAGGTGAGGAGAAATGGACATACACAATGGAGAGCACTCTCTTCCACAAGAGTATATGAATAAAACATAAGAATAACATAGTATATAAGCATGGAATAAGGCAAAACCATCTTTCTATTATGCTTTAAAGGCATTATAAAAATTGCCAAGAATGATAATTACAAATGAAAGAGCCATGCATTTATAGAATTACAAAGGAAAAGAGAAGAGATGAGAGAGAAACCTCATGTGAAATAAAAATGTACTACCCTCCATGTAATTCAATTGAATTAATATGAAGGTATTTGTCTTGGTGTGCAAGGGGTCAAAAAAGTGGATCTCCACTTTGGACAAGATCAACCACCTTCTTTGTCTTTGTCTCCCACCTTCACATGTGTTGCATAGTGATCAATTATGAAGTGATTGTCTCCATGTGTTAATGGTAAAAAAGGAAGAGCATCAAAGAAAAAAACATACACCACCCTATGTGACTCCAATTTTGGCATACCACTCTCACATGTGAGAGATCAATTAGTTATAATGTTATCTTGTCTCTTCTTCCATGTGCACACAAGATCCAAGGTAAGTTGTAATCATCTTTTTGACCATCCTAGACATGAAAATCATGAGAATTATTATAAATTCAACCCAAATATTTCCCATGTAACTAAAATCACATTAAATATTCCTTGTGGGCCATGAAAGATCACCCAAAATTCATCTCACCACTATGCCACATTATCATGCACAACCACTGTGATTAGTAACCATGAATAGTGTCTAGTGAATTGTGTTTTATGAATAGTAATCTTAGTCCCAATAGTAAATATAGTGTGATATTATAAATATTAGGTAAACCTTTTAATCCATGTTACAACCAAATAGTGTCTGGAATAATTAACATTCTGGTGACCTTTGTGTATTGCTTACTTGCTAAGCAATGACCGGTAGCCTTGTGTAGTCCATTGGGCATGGAGTCATACATGTTATATCACAAATATGATTATTATCATGGATAAAATGATTTTAAATAATATTAAAAAACTAAAATATACCTTACCCAAAAGTGAGGAATAATAATAACTACATGTGCACACAGACACTTAGAGGAAGGAAAAACACAACTAAACTACTGATAAAATGTGCACACAGGCACTTGGAGGAAATAAAATATAAATAACCTACTATTAAAATGTGTAATAAACACTTGGAATAAAATTAAATAAACTAACCCACCCTAAACTAACCAATCAAAAGGCCATCTACATAAAGCCATTGACTAGTTGTATAAAACATATGCCCTTCCTAATCAACTTAGAATGCTTTACATGTTTGAGGGAAACCAACGAAAGATGGAGAAGGAGTGGGTAATCAACAAACTAATTAAATACCTCTCCAATAACATAAATGACCTCAATTAACCACTCAATTTTATTG
This sequence comes from Torreya grandis, assembly GCA_037957365.1. Lineage (NCBI taxonomy): Eukaryota > Viridiplantae > Streptophyta > Pinopsida > Cupressales > Taxaceae > Torreya > Torreya grandis. The sequence continues at coordinate 4,247,571 of JARHVA010000200.1, read as the reverse complement.
AAAAAATAATTTCTTTGGAGTGGATAGGCATGTTGATTATGCTCGATTTTGTGCTTTGGATTAGACACAACATGTGATGGATCCTCATTGTTATCTTCCAACCAAGACAAGTGATTGATAGGACATCTTATTATCAATAAAAATGTTGAGAAATTACATTTTACCTCACTCTTTCATTTTTCTTATCCATCATTCTATTTCACAAGCACAATCAGATCATAGTCTCCTTGAAGAATAACATAGCTTGCTCCCATGATCTCAAACAAGTCCTATAGATCCTTGTCACTTGTTGGTCACTAAAAACTGATGTTGAGCTAATTAGGATATTATTTTTTAATCACATGATCCTCTTTAAATTTTTTTCACCCTCAAGGTCCTCCTCCATCACACAAAGTGGTAGCTCATTAAATAAGTTGACAATTGGTTCAGTGGTAGATAGAAGGCTACCAATGATTATCTCCTCTTCATATTCACTTACAACATCATCCTATTCAATTTAATGGTCTTAATTTGATCTTCATACAATATTTTATCCTTTAAAAATGGATATTTTGTGATGGCAAGAAGGTACACTTGGTTGAGTAGGAACATAAGGCATTATGGGTTGCTCTTGGGGAAGAGTAGGATGAATATGCTCATGAGTTAGATTTGGGGTTAAAGAAATATTCTTCCAACTTTGAAACTTGGGGGTAATGGCATCATTTAGAATATTATATGATTTAGTGAAGGGTTTGAAGAGGTACTCCCAAAACTTATAAACTTCCTTGGTTCAAATTCTATAACTTTTTCCTTCTCTTGAATTTGGATTTGCACATGAGTAGTGGATGAGAAGCTTGGAAATTTCCTTGGTTGAGGAGTTTGAGGAATTCAAGGAAGCATGGGATTTTGAGATTGTATAGATATATGATATCTTAATGGATGGTACAAATAATATTATTTCTCTCTATCAAGCTCCTTCATTTTTTTCTCATAATTAAGTTGTATGTCTCTAGCACTTTCAATGGGATGATCAAGAAAAAACATAGCTTGCAAAGGGCTTATTGTATACATGAGCAAGTTGGTAAGAAGCATAATGAGAGCCATATGGGAAAAAATGGGGTCATTATAGGACTGATATGGCTTAACATATGGATGGTATGTATCATTATACTATTGATAAAGAGATGTAAAATAAAAGAATTATCCATACCTAGCCATCAAACTTCATGTGGAGAAAAAACTTGGAAAGTATACCTGGGCTAATAAAACCAACATGGGTGAACTCAAAGTCACCATTTATGCTTGTGTTCATGCCTCCAAATGCTGATGTACTGAGGATCACCAATTATTTTTTAGTAGATGATGTAAGGATCACCAAACTAAGTCCCATCAGGCATGCTAGGTACCCATTGAGGAGGTGTTTCATGACTCAGCCAAGAGACATAATAAGAACACTCCTAGGTTATGGGTGACCTAAAGATGGAGTGAATCTCTAGAGAGGGCTAGTTCCCCTAGTGAAAAACCTAAACTAACATTACACCACTAAAATTGTAAGATGAAAAGGGGTATAGAGAGAAGGGAAGCAAGGAAACTAAACTAAAAAGAGAGGTGATGCACCAAAAATGTGATTCTTGACTTGTTTGCAACTTGCACAATTAAACCTAAAAGAGACTATAACACTTACATAACTCCTAAATTAACCACTCTTACATAATTATTTCATAGAGAGGCTTGAATCTATGGAAACACTCAAGAGGGGTGACAAATGAATCCTATAGGATCTTGATAAAAGTATAGACTATGACATTTAAAAGAAAACTATCTTGCATAAAGGTGAGGAGAAATGGACATACAAAAGGGACAACACTCTCTTTCACAAATGTATATCAACAAAACATAATAATAACACATGATACAAGTATGGAAGAAGGCAAAATCAACTTTATATTATTCATCAAAGGTATTAAAAAACTTGCCAAGAATGATAATTACAAATGAGAGAGCCATGTCTTTATAAAATTACAAAGGAGAAAAGAGGAGATGAGAAAGAAACCTCATGTAAAGAAAAAATGAACCACCCTCCATGTCATGCATGTGACTCAATAGTAAGGTATTTATCTTGGTGTGCAAAGAGTCACAAAAGTGGATCTCCACTTTGGACAAGATCAACCACCTGTTTTGTCTTTATCTCCCACCTCCACATGTGTTACATAGTGATCAATAATGAAGTGCTTGTTTGCATGTGTTAATGGTAAAAAAGGAAGAGCATCAAAGAAGACAAGATCCACCACCCCATGTGACTCCAATTTTTTCACCCCACTCTCGTATGTGAGAGCTCAATAAACTATAGCATTCTCTTATCTCTTCCTCCATGTGCACACAAGATCCAAGGTAAGTTACAATCATCATTTTGACCATTTTAGACATGAAAATCATGAGATTTCTTAGAAATTTGACCCACATATTTCCCATGTGGCTCAAATCACATGAAATATTTTTTATGAGCCATACCACATCACCTAAAATCCACCTCACCACTATGCCACATCACAACTATGGCACATTACCATACACAGTCACTATGAATAGTGTCTATGTGAAATAGTGTTTTATGAATAGTGATTTGTGAATAATAATCTTACTCCCAATAGTTAACATGGTGTGATCTTGTGAAGATCAGGTAAACCTTGCAATCTATCTTACAACCAAATGGTGACTAAATCAATTAATACTACTCAAAGGAGGCAACTGCTATTGATAGGAAAAGCTCAAAATGGTGATTCTTTGTAAAAATGATGTTTCTTAGTAAAATGTTTTAAATATGATCGGTTCACACAGTGTGTGCTTTATATCAAACTCCTAAATACTTGTTTCTAGTTTCTAGTGCTAGGATTCAGACCATATTATTAGAGAATGCCCTCTAATGGTCCCTATTCCTTCTACTCCTCTAGATAAAAGTGGGTCTGATTCGAAACTCTAGAACTATGATGGGTGGAAAACAATCTCTATAGGAAGAATAATGCAGTTTATGGAAATGTCAAACCCTAGCCAGTTGTGTATCGACACATAGGGGGATAATTTCATCAATATCTAAAATTAAAGTCCTTATGCCCACACAAGTCAAACCCCCATCTCCTATTTCTAATTCTCCACAAGTGATAGCCCATTTTGTTTCTTCCCCCATCTCCCTTTCCTATGACTCCATCATCATAGCCCCTTTTAGGGGAGAATGATTCATATTCAGAGCTTGGTCTTATGAACCTCAATTATAAGGCTATTCTATGACACTCACTTAGAACCTTACCCTCTAAAGATGAGGATTTTGTGCCAAATAAAAGGCATTCTTTCCAACTTAGAGACTATTCCATTCCTGACTTAGATTTCAATTGATTTATAGCCCTCTCAAGTCTCATAAAGGTAAATGATATGAAAATTGATGATTACCAATGATAGTTTATTCTTGGAATGTTAGAGAACTTACTGATTTGATACATAAATATATAATCATGAATAATTGTCATCATTTTTATAAAATGCATGTTTTTTATATGCAAGAAGGCAAAATTTCTGATTTTTTTGCTTCATTCTGTTGCTCTCACTATCTGGGCTGGGGCCCTTTGTCAGGACACTTGTCTTGAGTCTAGCTATGGGGGGGGTGGTCACCATTTTGGGTCCTAAGATATCTCTAGACATTATTTACTAGGGTTTTGGCCCCTCCCATTAGGTGGTCTAGACTCTTTTTGACTTTGGTAATTGCATCATTGGCTTGGTCAACTTATATACCTCTAATGATGTTATGGAATGCACCTTGATCTAGATATGGTTGGAAGGATCTCTTTCAAATGTGCATTATATTCTTTATGGTGAATTCAATATAATTGAGTCTACTGAAGATAGAGAAGGATGTCTCCCAATTATATGGTGTGTAGGAGAATGGGGAGGTATGGTTTTACACGTGAAACAAACTTAGGGTTTTTGATCTCAACCATTTGTTGGAGATCAACCAACAATACATTACACTTATGAAAGCAATAAATGCAGAATTAAATCAGATAGACAAGTAACTAGAATGATAAATAACAAGAACAAGAGATACAAGAAACCACCCTGAAAACTTGTATTAACAAACTCTTTACAAAAGGAATACAATTGAAGAAACTTCTTTCTTCCACACTTCTCCTAGATGTATAGATCTCTCACTAGATCTCTATTCCTCAAGAACTATCTCTCTCAAGAACAATCAATTCCAACAGACCTGGATTGATTCAATTCTGTACTGTTCTTCAACATACCAATTCAATACCAATAAGCTAAGAAGATCTAATTCTACATATATAATTAGGAGACTTGAGCATGCACTTACAACAAATAGTTAAGCCACTTGAATAAGGGCTCTAAAAATAATATTACTAATAATAGAGATGTGAGCCTAAGACTACAACTTAAACTCATCATGCAAACACTTGCTTCTATCCTCGGAAATAACATTCTGGACGCGCAGGTAACCGACGCCGGTTCCTGCCTGCTTGCCTGTGACCGCCACCGACCGATCCTCTGCCGACGTCGACATCTCTCCAACTGCATCTAACCGATGTCGGTCGCTCTTGATTGATGCCGGTGTCTGTGTAGACTCGAAACTATCAAAGTGTGCTCCTTGGTGAAGCTTTTAGCTGCACACCCTAACAATCTCCCACTTGGAGATAAACAGCTGCACCAGTACCTATACAGCAACATCTTCTAGCTCCTCCATCTTCAACTCAATCATGAGGACCAACAGAAGTTGAATGAAGATTCAACTTCTCCTTTGTAACTGGCTTGGTTAACATATCAGCCAGATTCCTATCTGTATGGATCTTCTCCAGCTTCAACTCACCATCTTCCAATACCTGTCGTATGAAATGGTACCTTAGCTGTATGTGCTTTATTCTTGAATGAAAGGCTGAATTCTTAGCCAAATGGATTGCACTCTGACTGTCACTATACAATCTGAAACTCTCATGCTCCCTACCAAGCTCATCCATGAACTGTGTCATCCATATCATCTCTTTTCTAGCCTCTGTGGCTACAATATACTCTGCTTCTGTAGTTGACAAGGCAACAACCTTCTGCAACTTAGATATCCAGCTAACTGTTGTTCCACCTACAGTAAAAACATAACCTGTAGTGCTCCTCCTGCCATCCAAATCACCTACCATATCTGAATCTACATAACCATGTAGAGAAGTATCTGAACCTCCATAGCACAAGTGCCTACTGCTGGTTCCTCTCAGATATCTAAGGATCCACTGAACTGCTTTCCAATGTTCCTTACCTGGATTAACCATATACTTACTTACCACTCCCACTGCTTGGGCAATATCTAGTCTAGTACACACCATTGCATACATCAAACTCCCTACTGCGGAAGAATATGGAGCTTTACTCATGTACTCTACCTCATCATGTGAATTAGGACATTGTTCTTTACTTAACTTAAAATGTCCAACCAAAGGTGTGCTTATCAGTTTAGCATCCTGCATATTGAACCATTTCAACACCTTGTCCACATAATCTTCTTGAGACAATATCAACCTATGATTTTTCCTGTCTCTCTTAATGCTCATGCCAAGGATTTTCTTTGCTGCTCCCAAATCCTTCATAGCAAACGTTTGAGCTAATTTCACGTTAAGCTCAGAGATATCCTGCATGTGTGATCTTGCAACCAGCATATCATCTACATACAACAATAGAATAATATATCTACTGTTATCAAATCTCTTGAAATACATGCAATGGTCAGATTGACACCTACTATAGCCATGCTCAGTCATAAACCTGTCAAATTTTAAGTACCATTGCCTAGGCGCTTGCTTGAGGCCATACAAGCTTTTCTTTAATCTGCACACAAACTTCTCCTTACCTTTGACCTCAAATCCTTCTGGCTGTTCCATATATATTTTCTCATCCAAATCTCCATGAAGAAACGCTGTCTTAACATCTAGCTGCTCAAGATACAAATCCTTGAAAGCAACCAAAGACAATACAACCCTTATAGAATTCATTTTAACAACAGGAGAAAAAATCTCACCAAAGTCAATACCTGGCTTTTGTGCAAATCCTTTTACCACTAATCTGGCCTTATATCTCATCTGTCCATTCTCACCTTCTTTCAACCTGTAGGTCCATCTGTTCTTGAGTGTTCTCTTACCAGCTGGCAATTCAACCAAATCCCATGTTTGGTTCTCTCTTAAGGACTCCAACTCCTCAACCATGCCACGCTCCCACTGACTCTTAGACTCCACCTATATTGCTTCTTCAAAACTCTCTGGTTCTCCACCATCAGTTAGCAATAGATAAAATAAAGAAGGAGAATATCTAATTGGAGGCTTACTCACCCTTTCTGACCTCCTAATGGGTGTCTGAGATTCGTTCACAACACGCTGTCCACCCAAATTCTCTGATAGTGACCGACCTCGGTCACCTCCAGACCTGTTACTGGCCGATGCCGGTTCTGTATGATCGACGCCGGTGCCTGTCTTGCCGACGTCGGTCTCTGTATGGCCGACCTTGATTTCTGTTGTGCTGGCACCGGTTCTTAATCTGCCGACGTCGGTCTCTGTGTTTTCCTGCAAGTGATTATTTCTTTTTCCCGCGAGCTCATATTGGACCTTCACCTCGTCCACTTCACCATTGCTCTGCTCAGATTGATTCAGCTTCCTTAGCTGATCACAATACATCACTCTTTCGTTGAAAACAACATCACGGCTCCTAATTACCTTGTTAGTTTCTAGATTCTACAATCTGTAACCAAAATCATCTGAGCCATAGCCAATAAACATGCACCTCATAGACTTAGCATCAAGCTTCTTTCTATTTTCTTTATCTATGTGCACAAAGGCTTCACAACCAAAAACTTTGAGATATGAGAGATCAACCTTTTTACCTGTCCATGCCTCTTCTAGAATACCACCATCTAGAGCTGTAGAGGGTCCTCTGTTAATCAGGTATACTGCAGTGTCAACAGCTTGTGCCCAAAACTGTAAGGGCAAATCGGCATGCAATCTCATACATCTTGCACACTCCATTATTGTCCTATTCATCCTTTCAGCAATTTCATTCTGCTGAGGTGTCCTTAAAACTGTCCTTTACCTATGAATTCCATGCATATAACAATAATCTCTGAACTTATAACTGTAGAACTCACAGCCATTGTCAGATCTCAGGCACTTCAATCTTTTACCTGTTTCATTCTCAACCATAGCTTTCCAAATCTTAAAAGTCTCAAATACATCAGATTTTCTTCTAATACAATAGATCCATACCTTCCTTGTAGCATCATCTATGAAAGATACATAGTACTGTGATCCTCCAATGGAAGCAACCTGAGCCGGTCCCCACACGTCTGTGTGAACAAGCTGCAACTTATGCCTCTTCTTAGTAGACCCAGTCTTGAGAAAACTAACCCTTTTCTATTTTCCAAATACACAGTGCTCATAAAACTCTAGATCTATGCCTTTTAAATCTGAAAGCATACCTTTGGACTTAAGAATTGACATCCCCTTCTCACTCATGTGGCCAAGCCTTGAGTGCCACAATTTAGCATCCACATCTGAAGTAGATAATATAGAAGGAGATTTGTTAGTAACACAATTACACAAATAGAGAGTACCTTCTCTCTTACCTCTGGCCATAACAAGTGCACCCTTGGTCACCTTCCAAGATTCTGCTGTGAGAGTTACTGTACAACCCTCATCCCATAAATTTCCTGTAGAAATCAAATTTCTCTTTAAGCTGGGAACATGCATCACATCTGTCAACACCCATGTGTTGCTATTCTGCATCTTTAGCTGCACTTTACCTTTGCCAATTATTTTACAGGGCTCATCATCCCCTAGATACACTATTCTAAAATCTCCATGGATATAGTCACTAAAATATTCCCTGTTAGGGGTAGCATGAAAAGATGCACCAGAATCTAAAACCCAAGATTCTATATTATTATGCAGAGAGAAAATTAAAGCATCTTGTGCAATACCTGCAACCTTGGCTTCTTCCTTTCCTTCGTGCTGATTGTCCTCCTTAGGCTTTGACCAACAATCTCTGCTTATGTGCCCAATCTTTCCACAATTCTAGCATTGTGGCTTCCTACCGTTCCTGGATTTGGATCTTCCTCTCACCTTAGACTTTGATCTTGATCTCCTCTTGTTCTTATCTTTCTGCCTCCCCCTGCTCTCAAAACTTAAAGCGTTCCCAAATGTCTCTTCTGTGCTTTTCTTGCGTATTTGCTCATTCAAGATAACACTAACAACATCCTCTACTTTCAAAATATTTGATGCAGATGCAGTATTACTTACTGCCATTACTAAGCCATGCCAACTTTCAGGCAAAGAACATAATATCAAAAGAGCTTTTATTTCATCATCAAATACTATATTGACTGAACTTAACTGATTCACAATTCCATTGAAATCATTTAGATGAGTAGAAATAGATCCACCTTCATTCATATGCAAATTAAATAACTGCTTCATAAGATATACCTTATTGGAAGCAGAGGGTTTTTCATACAAGTTAGCTAAAGTTGTCATCAACTCTACCGTGGACTTTGCCTGTGATAAATTAGATATCACAGTGGATGCTAGACTCAGTCTTATAGACCCCAGAGCCTTTCTGTCAAGAACTTCCCATTCTTCATCCTCTATGTCTTTGGGCTTCTTTGCAACCCCACCTAACGGTAAGTAGAGATCTTTCTGATACAGATAGTCCTCTATCTGCATTCTCCAATGTTGGTAATTTTTGCCATTGAACTTTTCCATTCTCAGTTTACTTTCATCTGCCATTGCTTCTCCCACTCAAATAGAAATCCCTGCAAAAACCTCTATGAGAACCTGTAATCAATACACACTACATAGATCTGAACCACCTGTTAGTGAACCTGAGCTCTGATACCACTTGTTGGTATTAGCTCTTGAACCTGCAACTAAGGCTCTGATACCACTTGTTGGGGATCAACCAACAACAGATTACACTTATGAAAGCAATAAACGCAGAATTAAATTAGATAGATAAGTAACTAGAATGATAAATAGCAAGAACAAGAGATACAAGAAACCACCCTGAAAACTTGTATTAACAAACTCTTTACAAAAGGAATACAATTGAAGAAACTTCTTTCTTCCACACCTCTCCTAGATGTATAGATCTCTCACTAGATCTCTATTCCTCAAGAGCTATCTCTCTCAAGAACAATCAATTCCAACAGACCTAGATTGATTCAATTTTGTACTGTTCTTCAACATACCAATTCAATACCAATAAGCTAAGAAGATCTAATTCTACATATAGAATTAGGAGATTTGAGCATGCACTTACAGCAAACAGTTAAGCCACTTGAACAAGGGCTCTAAAAATAATATTACTAATAATAGAGACGCGAGCCTAAGACTACAACTTAAACTCATCATGCAAAAACTCGCTTCTGTCCTCGGAAATAGCATTCTGGACGCGCAGGTAACCGACGCCGGTTCCTGCCTGCTTGCCTGTGACCACCGCTAGCCGATCCTCTGCCAACGTCGGCATCTCTCCAACTGCATCTGACCGACGTCGGTTGCTCCTAACCGATGCCAGTGTCTGTGTAGACCCGAAACTGTCAAAGTGTGCTCCTTGGTGAAGCTTTTAGCTCCACACCCTAACACCATTGTAAGAGGAGAAAATCAAATTATCCTTGGTTCACATGGTCTAATTTTTTTCAAGGAGAATATCGAGTGCTTAAGCATCTTGACTATGCCTTTTTAGTAGAATAAGACCTTTTATTCTTCACTCATATTAATGATTGGCTTATTTATGTAATCCCAAACACTTTCTTGTCTGACCATCATCCTATTTGATTTTGTATTGAGTGGACCACCCCATAAGTTAAATCCTATAATTATCACTTTTACCTCAATACTACCCATACCAAACATAATTGGACTATCAAACATATAATTAGAATTTATATCCTAGCTCTCAGACCCATAAGGGACACTAGTTGGATTGAATAGTGGGTTGATGCAACAACATGCACCACCTCTTTTCTCTTGATTTATGGTAAATAAGCAACTCTCTTTAGGAGGTGTATTTATAATGTTATAAATCATGAATACCTTAGGGTTTCATGGAAATTGGAAGATGTGCATTTTTAATCTCTCATTTACAGACCCAGGATGCCATGTGGAGACATAAGCTCCTGTTAATTGAGGATTACAAGGCTAGAGGAGCACAACTTAGAGCACAAATGCATTGGTTGAAATTTAAAGATAAAGTGACCAAATTATTTTTCTCTCTCATCCATTCTAGATAATATATATAAAAAATTAAAGTTATTAGATGCAATTCAAATATATTTACCAAATCACCTAACATCTTACAAGATTTTATGCATCACTATCATGAAGTGTTTGCTGTATAGATCTCCTCCCCTGCTCATGAAGCTGCTCTCTCTCAGTGCCTTGAAGTTGTCCACTATAAGCTCTTGGAGTCTCAAAGATTTGCCTATGATAGGCCCATTTTCCTCAATGAACTTAAATAATCCATCATGTAGATGGCCTCTGATAAGGCCCTAGGAGTTGATGGGTTTACTTGTGAATTCTATCAAACTCTCTAGGATACAGTTGGACTTGATCTTCATAATGTTTACTCTGAAGCTATTTTTTCCAAATTTTTGGGCCATATCATTAATCAAGGTAATGTCAAATCCATTCATAAGGTTGGTGACCCTAAGGTAATTACCAACTAGAAGAACATCACCTTGATTAATGTTTCTTAAAAAATCATAGCCAAAGATTTAGCCCTTAAAATCAAGCATTTGTTCCTTTTAATTGTGATAAGTGAACAAACATGGTTTATTCAACATAGATAAATTTTGGATAATGTTATTTATGTATAGGAAGGTGTGGAATGGGCCAAAATATCTAACCAAAAAGCATTATTCATAGATATTAATTTTGAGAAAGCTTATGATTGGATTGAATGGCCGTTTATCATAGCTATGCTTCAAGCTTTTGGGTTTGGTCCCAAGTTTGTTCACACTATTAATATGTTCTTTCAGGATGTGGGGGTTTGTATTAATATTAATGTTTCTAAATCCCAACAATTTGAGCTCCACAAATCTATCAGAAAGGGGTGCCCCCTTGTGCCTTCCCTTTATGTTTTGACTGCTGATGGATTCATTTATATTTTGGATAGCCATGTTTATATGGGTTTAGTGAATGGTATTTATATCACTAACTCATACCACTTGTTGATCAATGGGAAATTTGATGATGAATCCTTATTCATTGTATAGGAAGATGAGGACTCTATTAAGTATGTTTTGGAATGTCTTAACATTTTATGCCTTACCTTTGGGTCTTCCGTTCAATGGTAGAAAACACATTGCTATCTCCAGTCCCTTTCACCCAAACCTCCTTGGTTAGAGGGTTATAAGTGTAAATGAATCATTCATGGGTTTTAATTTAAATTCATAGGCATTCCATTTTATTTTAGAGCCTTTCTTGCATAGTTGTGCTCCTATGTGGTTCAAAGGGAAGATAATAATCTCCTTTTGGATCATTAAACCATTGACTCGTGTTGGGAAGTTTGAGATCTATTCTAGGGTGATCACTAATACTCATCTATATTAGTCTCTTGTTGGGATATTTATGATGAATCTTATGTAAAGATAGAAAATCTCATGAGAGACTTTCTTTGGGCCAATTCTAAAGGGCACTACAATTTTCACTGAGTCTCTTAGGATATTTTTTGTCAATCTAAATAAGTTGGTGGGCTTGGGCTCATTGATATTAAGATTCAAGGGATTAATCTTGGTGTTGAATAAATCATCTTAATATTGGAAGGGGATGAGGCATAGAATATCTTATTCAGGAATTGCATCACTCAAGGTTGCCCACTTGATAGAAAGCCCTGACAAGGGACTGATTTGCACAATGCTCTCATCACTCCTGTGCTAGTTAAGATAAGGTCATTTTTATCATGAAAATCATCTATAAGGCCTAGGATAAACTCAAATCTCACCTCATCTAGGTGGGGTAAGGGTTTATAAATGGTCCTTCTCTTAATTCTCAATCTCTATGGTGGTTTCCCATGTTGAATTTCCATAATGTCCTTTTTTCCATGGCCTTTTGGGTCAAAAGCGTGAGATTGTTTAAAAAGGGTATTTGCATGATTAGAGACCTCTTATATAATGTCACTCAAGATTGGATTCCTTGGATTATGGTTAATTATAATTTTAATATAAATAAGGAAGATGAAAAATCCATTTATGAATTGCAGAGTTCTATACCTAAAGTGTAATTACACAAAAGTATAGTTTCCTCTCTTATGCCATGGTGGAAGGACTAGTCCTGGCCAATGACTATGTCATTATATCACTATTCCTCTAGGTTGGGTTATAATATTTTGGCCCCTTAATATATTAATACTTTAGCCCTAAGTCATTAGTGGTATCTTAAATCTCTCCATCATGTTTGGGATCAGAGGTTTGATAATATTTGGGTGGCTTATATTGAGCCTAAAAATCCCACTTTCTTTGGCACATTATTTACCAAGGTCTACTTATGTGGGACTCTATCAAACGCATGGGGTTTTGAATCCCACTTAACCAATGTGTCACCACCCAAATCTATTAAGCATATCATTTGGTTTTGCCCTCATCTCCAGTCTACCTAGAGATGGATTCCATGGTGGACTTCTCCCTGCTTCCTGTAAGATATAACATATTGTATTAAATTTTTCATACTGATATTCTTTTTTAGATTTTGAAGTTTAGAAATAAATCATGTTTTAATAATGAAGTTATGAAATAAATTTTTATGTAATCAATAAAATTATTATGATTGCTAATGCTACCATCTAGATTCAAAGTCAAATAGATAAGGTTTGGCTCAACCTCCATAATCTACAACTCCTCCTAGACCATTAGAGGAATGCTTCTTGTGTAATTAGTCATGAGCTTCTTAATCCACCTCCCCACCCTTCCCTGAGGGGTGTGGGCATGGAGGGTGACACCATCGATCTCACAATCGATGGTCTTGAAGCTAGAAGAGTGCCTCTCCTTAATCTTGCTAGCCATCTCCTACCTGAGGATATGATAGGGGAAACAAAGATATAGGTATTAGGGGGGTGGATCCCCCTTCCACAAAATAATTTATCTCAAATAACATTGGCCATTTTTCCTTCCAAACATGATCCCCAACAATAGAATGATACTAAAATTAACTATAAAACTGATGGTTGGGACCCCATCCCAATTGATGAAGACCCCCAACTTAGGGGGTGGTGGGAACCCTCAATATCATCCACCTCTACCTAATACCATGTTTGTTTTTGCTACTTAATGATCTCTTTATTTTTTGTGCTTTTATCTTTCTCTTTTTTTGATTGATGTGCACTTGAGTTAACTTAATCATGTTTTTTTGGCCATTTGGTGGCCTTTTATGGACAATGCTCTTCACGAGGATTCTTTTTCTTGGTATGGTTTTTTTCGGGTGTGACTTTACCGCCCATATTTTTTGTATTATTAATGATGTATTATATCTTTTTTAGATAAGTACCAAGTTTATCAAGACCCTTACCCATATACTAAAAGAGAGTATTACAAACAAACCTAGCTAAAACACTAAGATCATTATTAAAACAAAAAAAAACAATCAAAAGTCCAATAACTACCCAAGCTACCAAATTTCCACTAAGATAGAGATATAACATTGGAAAAACCATCGAATCATCCCAAAAGATAGTAAATTTTAATGAGAGGGGAAATAATCAAAGTGATTAGTCATCCTGTTTTTCTTGCCTTTCTTCTTTTTAACCTCATTTTATTGACCATGATCCATGTCCATCATAACCAATTTCTTATCTATATTATGTAAGTCTAATAATGCCTTTGAATATGACTCTTTATTTGAATCTGAATTCTTAGATTCATGATCTCTCTTAAGACCCCCTATTAAAATTTTTGGAGTTGTACTTTGATCTTTTAAAAGAAACCCTTTAGTGGGCACCAATTCTTTAAAAAAAATTTATGGTTCACCCCTCTCTTTCTCCTTCATATTTTATTTTTATTAACCTTTAGTTTGCTAAAAAATATCTTAAACCACAATCTCTAGATCAGGTTCACTCCAATTGATTGATTTTGGATTTACCCCCTTTTTCTTTGGCTCTTGAGAATGACCTTGAGGATAAGAGGCCTGAAGATGCCCTGGTTGTCTACAATTATGACACCTAAGTGTTGTATTCTCATAATCAAGAGTTAAGCATGAATATGTTTCCCATTTTTCAACATAAATTTAACCAAAATTCCTTATCTAAGATCTAACTCCATGCATATGTGCATAAACCCATGGTAAATATTTTTTTATCACTTTTGATGAAAGTGCCTAGAGCATCTCTGATCACCTTCAATGCCTACCATAAATGTAGTGGAAGATTTGAAAGCCTAACCCAAACATGCATATTTGTAATAGAAAGAGTATTTAGATCAAAATCTAAAAACCATGGAGTGATAAAGAAACCTACATTCCCTAAAACTAGGGACAATCCACAAGGATTTTCTTATAGTCTTCCTAATCTCAGAAGTGAACAATAAAAATCCTTTGAACAAAGAGCTATCTCAAATTTTTTTGTCATTGTTTCAAAAACCCATTGATATAATATTATGATTCTAAGCTATAAACCATTAAATCTACAAATTATTACACCTTTTGAAAAGGCATGATGATAATCCAAAACATCCCAAGCAAAACCCTTGTTAGAAGGAACCTTAGATGATTAATCCATAATGTAAGATTGAGGGGAAGGGGGAGATTGGTTTGACATCAAATTAGATGCAACATTTTTAACCACATCTTTGAAAGTCATTGGTTTGGATGTTTTGGAAGAGGATGTTTTTTAATGGCCTTCCACCCCTCCATGTAATCTTAAATCCATTAAAATAATTTAATACCTTCCAATATTGTATCGTGACAATGGAATAACATTCTAGAGGACTCTACCCTCATATACCAAACAATAAAATCCATTGAAAACCCAAATAAAATCTCTACATTCTGCTTTAGATCCAACCCTAAATCTATCTCTTCTACCAAATGCAATGAGTATTCCATGAAAGGGATCATATCAAGATCTTAAATCCTCTCCTTTCTTCCACTGAGCTCTTCAATCCCTTATCCGCTTTGATAGAACTAAATGTATCTTCCCCAAATGGATCAATCATAGGAGGCTCTAATGAAGACTCCTCCGTTGGACTTCCAGTCTCAAAAAACCCTAGATGCTTAGGGATATTAAAAGTCACATTACTCTTATCATATAAAATAAGGCCACTTGAACCAAATAAAATCAACACCTACAAACACCCCTTACGTAGAGTAGACCTAAAATCAAGAAACCCTGATGGAGGATACCCAATCAACCTAGCTACTGATGTAACCTCTTCCATTTTTTGATGATTTCCCATGTAGTTGATGATTTTCACTCCCTTTCCATCCAAGTGAAGTGACATTTCTCTACCAATACCTGTGGAGGTTCCCGTCATGATGCTACATGCCCCTCTAAACCATTTCTCTTCTTATGTTGTGTGGCCATTGATTTATCCCCTATTAAATTTTAGGAATTACACTTTACGATGCATTATATCTTTTTATATTAATGAAGTACACTTTTCAATCAAAAAAAAATGTACTTGCAATTTTTGTACACTTACATATAATATGCAACTCTAATGTGTCTCAAGTTAAATTATCTATCAGAATGTACCCTCTACTCTATAATCATGTATAATATTTATCACAAATTTGAGGAAATATATCCCAAATGTGTAAAAAATAGTGCTAAATGTATAGTATTATGACCCAAGTGTATATTTGAATCATGAAAATTGTATCAAACTCTACCAACTATGTATGTGTGGAGTCATGTCTCTATTACATGCCCTTACTAACATTCCCCCCCTTTCAGGTGAGGGGAATGAAATTTGGTAGTCAACTTACCTTAAATGGATAAGATAACTATATTTTTAATGTATGAATCATGTAGCATATAGGAATCACATGTCTAAGTAGATATATCTATATACATCTAAAATTTATGACTCCATCTCTTGTTACTAATATTATCATTTCATGTTAATTCTTCTTATTAACCACTTTCATATCATTATCTATAATTTATTATAATATACCATCCTAATATCGCCCTTCTAAATTTACCACACCATACTAATTTTATAACATTCCTATTGTAACTTGGGTTTTCACCCTTTGAGGAGATGTCTCAGCTCTCCTCATCCAAGTGGAACAATTGAAACACCTCTAGGCTATGGGTAGCCTAAGAATGAGGTGAATCTCTAAATAGGGATAGATCCCTTGATGCAACACTTTTAGATCACTACTAAACCTATGCTTGAAAGGAAAAGGGAGAGAAAATTGAAATTAAACTATCCTAAAGGTGATGATACACCAAATTAGTTGATGACTACCAACCAACTGCATGTCACACATGAGACCAAGAGACTAACTAGGCATGTACTTTTCTAATTTGAATCTTCTCACATCAGTATTTCATTATGAGGTTGTGATGAATGTTTAGGATAGGAGGACTAGACAAGAGGTCTAGAATGACACTATTGAATAGACTAACTCACTCAACCTTGACACTTCATATAACACTCCACATGACCTACAAGAAGAAGCTTTCATGCTGTAAATAGGTGAGGGAATGAGATCTCAATGCTAAGGAAACAATAGTCATCACTAAGAAAAATAAATAATTTGAGTGAACACAATATGAATAGTCATATAAGAGGTAAAATCAGTAGTCTTTATTCATCCATGGTATGCAAATGAGCAGGGCTTCACCATACTTAGGTGGACCATCCTTCAATAGCCAAAATGGCTAGTTCTTATAGAACCTGAGAGAGAAAAGAGAAAAAAGAAGTCCAAATATCACAAATACAAGTGTCAAGTTGAGAAAAAGAATTAAATGTTCATGAGAAGAGAATGTGAAACTGATCATGTAAAGTTTGATAGGATAAATGGCTCTCCAAACTATGCAACTCATGAAATGTGGCGTAAGAGTTATCATTCTGCACAAGAAAATTGCCTTCATCATTCACCCCTGTTGGAACATCCAAAAACTAAATAGGTATACATATAATGATTGGAATAAGAGGGAGGGGTTTTATACATGCTCTTCCATGTTTTAGTTGATTTCCTAATCATCTAGATTCCTCTGAAGGTGTGCCATCACTACCTACAGTCAAAGAAACTCCCTTTTCAATCACCCCTCACACTTGGCCTCAAAATTGGCTTTAGTTTTCCATGAAAATAAATAAAAGGGGGTTAATTATATATTTTAAGGCCATTTATGGCCTTAGAGGCATCATACATACCTTAAAAGCATCTTACTTGAAAATTTTCACCCTTCTCACTATCATGTTCACTATGCCAATTCTAATTAGCTGAGATAAGAACTCTTGTTGAGGAACTTAAGAGTTGTTATAAATCATGAAATGGACATGGGGAGTTATATTAAGTCTCAATATTTCCTCTCATGTGGTTGTCATCTTCAAAATCTTCCTAAAACTTAAAAAAACACAAAAAATGTCAATAAAACCTTGTTTTATACTCCATATGTACAATTTCATATAGTAAAAAAGGATGGGGAGGATAATGAGAGAGTCCCATAAAACATAAAATCATCATTATATGAAAACTAGTGCATTAGAGTATCTTTCCATATTATTTTCCCAATCAAGTCATCTTTGAGGGTTTGCAAGGGTTTTAGACAATTTTAACCTTTAGTGATGTTTCATAAAGGTTTGATGTTAAAATCTCAACTCAATGACAAAAAATGGTTACTTAATACCCTATCTAAATTTTCCAATCTTATTGGGCTCCCATGCATAGCATCCAAGTAGATATGAGCTTCCAACTTTGCCCACTCAAGCTCTTTTCTCCATTCCCTACAAGCTTGAATTGGTCTTAAGCCAAAAGTGGTTTTTTCATGGATTTACATTCATACCAATAGCATATAAATGTCTAAATTAATAATATAAACATTATCCAATAGGTTATAAATCTGCCTAAGAGTTGTAAGTGAAGTTGGACCCTTATTTGGATTTAGGCTTAAAACATGTCTAACAAACCTGTCTGCATAGCTAGAAGTCCATACCACCCAATTGAGATTCTTCCATATATTCATGGTTTTAAATGTTTTTCCAAGTGTTATAAAAATTCACACACATCATTTCACTTCCCAATTATCTTCTAACTCATCCTTTCATCTCCCTTTCTCCAAAACCTACCAATTTGTGCTCTAGGGAAGTACCCTCTATCTGAGACAAAATAGAGGGTAATTCCCCTATTTACTCAGAACAACCATATATTTTAATGGATTATAAAAGTTTTAAAGATACTCTACACAAAAATTCACCCCTTTTTCATATCATTTGACCCTCTAATTCCTTTAAAACCTAAGACAAATTATGCAAAAGGGGACTGTGTGCAAGGTTTAAAGTATGGACTGTGCATTGCTTGATTGGAGCCTTTTATATATTATATGTCCATTATGAGAGTTAAATGAGACTATAATGATCATAAATAATGGATTATAATCTTCATTAATTCCTCCAACCTCTCACATATTCTTCATACTCCTTAGTCAAAATTGAGTGTCACTTTTTGACTATGTTTTATTTCTAGGCACCGTATCTGTAGGTGATCCTACATGTTTGAGCTTGAGGAAAATGTCTAAAAACCTTATTATAGTATATTATGATCATTTTATACTTTTTTTTACCCATTTATAATCATCCTTATGATATACCCACACTCACAACTTCAAACTTGCTCACTGTCTGTCATGGTCAAACACAATCAACTGTGTTGGAAAGAATGACATCCTGTAGGTGAATATTCCTCTTGAAATAGGATAAAAATCACCCTTGGGTCTCATGAAAAATTTGGGATCATCTTCCATCAGCCAACCTTGATAATTCCATGTTCAATCTTTTATCATGGACTGCGTGCTCCTATAGTCAGTTGTAGGTGAGCATTCTTGCATGATATGACACTTGTAAGTGTAGATTAGACCTTGAAACACCACCAATTAACTATTATTGATGGTATATATTACCATTGGTACTAAATTCACCCAATAATTTCTTCCAAACATGGGAATATGCCTTTTTTTCACTTTAGGATATCAAGGTCACTTTGAATTCAAAACCTGGAGATGATAATGGAGAAACTCAGTGCTCAAATGGGAAACTTTGAGCCTTCCAATAACCACTCTCCAATAATCCTATTGAATCCATATTATACATATTTCTTCTCTTTCATATAGGCTATAAGGTATTCACATTTATATTTTTCAAATATCTTGATATCCTTGTTATAAGATATCCACAAAATGGCCCAGACCTCTATTTTCACTTTTTAGGGAAAATGTCCCTAAACTTAATCATCTAATGTTTGATCAAGGTTTTCACTCCAATTTATCAACATAACTCTTAAAACATGATTCAAATAATCTAAAAAACATATTAGGACTCCAAATAAGGTTACACCATGTGAAAATCCTCCATTGAGAGTTCTCAACCCTCTACTAGTGCCACTTGTAGGTGGGCATTATCATGTACATGCAGTAAATATGAGTTTAGGCAGTTGAAGTGAGGTGAATAAATTAAATTTATTCTTATACCTTGTAAAAATTTCAAAACACAACTCCTTACTCATGAAAGACTTGAATCAAGGTCCAAAACTTTGGTATTCTTACTCTCTTATAGGTGCTAATGGAGCTATAAACAGGATAGTGGGCAGAAACATGAATCATATACATGGTGTATGAACCTTCAGCCATCATTTTACTTCATTAAAATGTTAAAATGGATCCCCTCCAACTTTTTAAGACTTAGAGAAAGTCAAGATAGCTACATTTCAATGTGACACTCTCTCTCCATATCACCAATAAGTGCATGTTCATGACAGACTGTGTGTATGTCCTATATTTATCTAACATAGTCCCTTTATACACTATTTGGAGGGTCCAAATTTCTTATTACCTCTTCTAAAGACATTTTCAGCATTTTGAGACCTTCACTACACCTACATGAACACACTAGACAGTTTCATACACATGACTGCAAGTAAAAGTGAGCGAAGAGCTGACTGTGAGTAAGATAGAACTGAAATTTTGATCAAAACATGATGATATGAGGAAAAAAATGGAAGGGGTGATCATTATGGAATTGAGACATGGGAATATCCCATTCACATGAGACCTTTGTAGAGAACCAAACATTCTAAAAACAATTAAAACTTTGATTGAGACCTCACATGGTGACACCTTCCTACAAAATGAGATGACTTTCCTATCAAAATACCATGAAACCTAAAACCAAGCATGGAGAGAATTTTAAGATAGAGTCAACATCATTTGGAATCAACATCACTAGATGAATCATACAAAAGTTTCCAAATTAGAGCAAAACCTATAGGGTACAGGAAACAATGAGTAGAAAAACATAGTCAACTTGTTATAGATGGTTCATAAATCATATTTGACCAATATTTGAAAACTTGTGAATGAATCTTCCTAAGTTTATTATCACCCTCCAAAGGCATTTGGTTTTAAACCTCTTCTAGTGGCTGTACCAAGCATGAACCTACTGACCATTTTTGTGTGTCGAGAAGGGTGAAGAAGGATTAGGATGGTTTTGGACATTTTTCAACACTTATAAAGCATTTTAAGAACTAAGATGAGTCTAAGGAAGATGAATAGACATCTCACAACCTTTTCCCATGTGTCACACTCTCTTATGGGCCGTACAAGTTCCAAACTCCTTTTTCAGTTTGTTTATTGATTTTTAGTTAGATAACCTATAAGATTCAGTTGGGACTAACATTCATAATAGGGAATATGAATTATTGGATGTTTTAAAGGAAAGTAGGACACTTTGACACCTTGAAAACCATGCCACTTGCATTTATGACTTTTAAAAGCCTACTAAGTGACTCAAAATGACATATAAACTAATCAAACCATGACTAAGGCTAACAAGGCATTAAATTACATAAAATAGACTATAAAATGACCTATGAAAAAATATTAGACCCCTAAAACATCTAAAGATCAAGTTTTTACCTATAGGGGTCCCAATTTGACCTGCAGGGTCAATTTTGGTCAACAATTCCTTACCTTAATTATTCTTATAATTTCACTTTATTTGTCCTTAATCACTACTTACACAATATGTTTAGAATTTTAAACTCCTACTTACCCACCACCAAATACCTCCACTAAGTATCATACAAATCACCTACTTAATCCTCTATAATCATCATTAACTAATCCTAATACACTCTTGAAAGATATAAGCTTCTTAGAGCTCTTCACCCATTCTTCTCTAGAGAATTCTATGAATTTTCAATTTATATTCTCAACTATCAAATCGTCACACTAATTTCTAGCCATTGATCTTCATGTCACATGGCTAAATTTCAGCCATTGACTTCCTCTATTACCTTCTATAAACTCACATACTCTCATGCCAAAAAAAACCTAACTTATGAATTTGCTATCATCTTACCATCACCTTGCTAACAATCAAGCATCCATTAATCATATGTTGTTGTAATCTTGAGCCTTGTAAGACCAATCCAATTTTTTTTGCAACATATAAATTCAATCAAGTCATTTTGAGCATATCTAGCTTGTCAAGGATAAATAATTCATTGTGATTGGAGGTATATTTATTGTTTGTGTTTCATTTTAAACTTGCATGTGAATCTCTCATTCCTTCAACTCAATCAAAGGTGCTTATGAGTGGGTTTATAGTAGGAATTTTGAGTTTGTTTCATTTTTCCATTGAATTTTACTTTAAAACTCATTTTCACAACACATTTTGGTGATGAAAATGGTATAAATACATTAAATTTTATTTGTGAAGGTTTTGGTGTATCTAACAAACTCACAGATTCCTTTAAAAAAGATTTGGTGGCCAAAACACCAAAATTCAATGAAATAAACACTTCCAGGTTACTCATAGCTTTGCACTGTGATGAGGTGATTTCACTCTATAGAATCATGACTTAACACTATGTTGAGGTGATTTCACTCTATAAAAATGTGACTTCACACTAACCACTAGTTATATCATACTTAAACACCAAACTTAACCATTATAGTATTTAACCATCTATTTTTTCTAGTTGTTTTATTCAAAGCTACTTCTATCATATTAGCAATTTTGATTATTACTTAATGGATATGTGATACTTTTTAGTGAATTCACACATTTTTGTTCTCTATCTATGCACAGGTTGTTAAGTCATTACTATATACTCACAACTTTGATTTTGACATTAACGACATCATAATGTAGATGTAGCTTCACCAAGTTCATATACAACCTCGATGTATACTATGTTTTATGCTTTCATACATTCACAACTTTGAGTTTATCATTAATGGCTTATTTCTAAAACTAACATATTTATTATATTCTATAATGACTTTGTTATGCTTAGTTATTTATCTATTATCTATATATGCAACTTTATTTCTATATTCATGGCTTCATTTTCGATAGGCGTGGGTTTGATAATAACTAGTTTTATGGTTTTTAACTAATATGTTTATTTTAGAGGCTTTACCCTATTTATAGGAGGATTATTCTGTAATTAGTGGCTTCACTCTGAGTATCCATGGATTTGCTTTTTGATTTTTTTTTAGATTTCCCCTCAAGAGCTAAATTTAAACTATTAACACGTGTTTTACATCTCCACTTTTCAAAGGAAAAACATATCAAACCTGTTAAAAACACATTTTTAATCATATATAACTAATTAAATCTTTGTGTGTATTCAAATTTTATCTTCTTAACATAATTTTTTTGTTGTTTTCTTTTTATACCCGAGGTTAAGGTTGTGCATGATCTCCCCTCTCACCCATAGGACCATCTTGGGGATCAAAAGAGGTCGATAAATCTATTTCCATTTTTTATTTTATAGGGATTTTTAACCCTAAATTGGATACAGATCCTAATGGAATAGATAGGGTTAGAGATATAGAAATGAATAAGCATAAGGGTGATAAACATATCTATAACAGGCTAATTAATTATAAAATTTAGATAAAATATTTACTAAATTTATTATGTTGAGATATGTTCAAAATAAAGAAACATAGTTATGGTAGATATTAAAATGATAATAAAAATAAGATACTTAACTAGTTTTTGTGCTAATACAGATTTAGATCTAGAACAAGTAGGAAGTAGACTAGAATAATATTCTAAAACAATCACCAAATTTTAGATTAAGTGCCCTTGTGGCCTTAGACATATGCATCAGCATGGGATGATTACATCAATGCTACTATTTGGATCAGACGTAGGTGTCCAACAGAAAATACCTATTGAAACTGGATGTGACCACCTGGATACTTATGGGTTTTTATGTCACCTTCACTCTGGTACATTCAGATCTAGGTCATGGACTATCATTCCTTGTCAAATGATACAACTTTAGTTCTTCATCTTCATAGTGACCTTAAAAAAATGGGTTAGTGGGATCATAGTGTCGATCTAACCCCAAATACCCATTGATTAATGAACATTGCTTACATATCCACTACTTCAAAGAGTGCCTCAGACTGATTTAGTTCTCCCTTAATGTGTTGGCTTGTGTGTGCACAAGGGTGCAATATGTGGAAAGCAAGTACAATAATGACCTAGGTTATAACTTAGAAAATGGGACTCTTGGAGGGTTCCTTCATTACTTCAGACCTATAAATGTGTTGTTCTTATGATTGATATGATAATAAGAGAAAATAGTAAAGTTTTTTCTCACTTGAATGCTCTTTTGTATGAATACCAGGTCTCTTTAGGTATTTTCTAGGTCTGTGTTAGGTGAGAAATGAATGAGGGTTGATCTTATATTTATACCAATGATCTTATAGGATATCTCACATTAAATCACTTAGGTCAACCTTTAAGATACATTTCATTTGTAAAATAGATGACTTTGAGGCACTAGACATTTTCATCAATGTAAGCATTTGATTGGGATGCAAGTGTATACAAAGCTATAAAATAAGTGCATGTCCATAATTTGAACTGGAAGATAAGTATTTTTACAATATTTTAGGCAAGATATAAGGCATGGGTCATCTAAATGATACTATTTGGACTAAGAGATAGTCAATGAGCACATAGAGATAATAAATGCAAGACTTGTGGAAGCGAGAAAGGTCTAGAACTGAGATGAATAACTAAGGTTTATGTTTTCTAAGTGTACAAGACCAAGGTGCTATATAATTCATAAATATCATTTAAATTTTCCCCCACTTTAATCTAGTAGTGAATTTTTTGGTTTAAAGGAGAAGGAATGCATACTTTCATGTGTACAACACACATTAACTTTACATGATCCCAACTTGAGTACTTTGATGGTGGTTGACCTTCAACCAAGGTCATTTTATAGTGTATAATAAGTGGATATAATCTAAAATTGAAAGTATTGAAATTATTTAAATTAAAAGAGAGCAATGTTTAGGAGTACACCTATGTATTGATGCAACTATATTGCCTTTTGGTAATTTAATTTGAAAGATTTATCATTATGATTCACTAAAAATGAGATTAAGACAAATATAAATCTAAAAAGTGCATATATTTGAGAGAGAGAGAGAGAGAGAGAGAGAGAAGAGAGAGAGAGAGAGAGAGAGAGAGAGAGAGAGAGAGAGAGAGAGAGAGAGAGAGAGAGAGAGAGATTCCCCCAACCTTGGAAAAAAGATGAATTTCCACCTATAATTTGAGACTAGCTCAATCATGCAACCCAATCATACTTAGAATTTGGTGAGTGTGAGTGAACTAAGTCAACTCACACTATAAATTGGTGAGGCTGGATGATATAATCAAGTCCAACCTATAAATTTTGAAATATTGAGTGATTTAGTCACCTCAACCATACCAAAAATCAAACCAATTACTATATTAGATTGGCTTAATATAGTCCATAAAAATCCAACCTAGTGGGTGATGACAATCCATAGAAGTGTTTTAAATCTGAAATT